>JAVIAB010000047.1:76605380-77205380 GCA_032433765.1 Megaustenia siamemsis | reverse complement strand
ACTTATTTAGTCTCAATAGCGTTTATCTTTTTTGTAGATCTGCTGGGTCTATGTTTCACAAGCGTATTAAAAAAAAAAAACGATATAGAAATTGGAGCACCAGTATGATTTTAGAGCCAAGATTGATGCTATCTTTTGTTGATCCTTAATTTTATAATTTAAAAAAAAAAAAAAACTAAGTTCGGATGAAGAATCATCGACAACGATTTTTACAAATTTAAACAGGAATGTTCCCTATTTCACCTATAACACACATATTCATTAAGACAATCAATTTAAATAGTTCAGCGCTGAAATGTTTTATACTATATTAAATAATAATAATATAATAGCGAGAAAACAAAATAAATAAACCATTAACTGCATTAGATAATTGTCATGTTAACCAATAATAAAACTAAGATAATGTCCAGTGACAAAACAAAAGACCAACCTAAAATCAACATCAACAGTGAAGAACATGAAATTGTAATAAACTATGGATATCTGGGATCTGTAGTAACTAACAATGGAGACTGACAGAAAGAGATATAAATAAGATTAGTAACACACAAATTAAACCGCCATGAAGAACATGTGACACAATACCAAAAAAGCAGTAACATTAAAATTAGTGAGGACATTTATCTTCCAGACAGCAAAATAGTGTTGTGAATCATGGATAATCTCGAAATCAGCAAGGAAGAAAATTGATTCATTCAAAACACAATGATACAGAAACATTCTTAAGATACTTTGGGTAATGAAAAAGGGCAGTGAAGACATGTTAAAGGATTTAAACAAGAACTGGCTTAAAAAACATCATTCTACAGGGGAAACTTAATAAGGGAAGGTGTGGTTCCTGGGTGACGCATCAGTGGCAAGCCAAGAAGAAGATGGTTTTAAAACATCAAGGAGACCTTGAACATGACAACAGAAGAAAAGGAAGATCTGGATAGAGACAGAGATTATTTCAGGCTGGCTGTGTTGATTGCAACGTTCTGCAAAGGACATGCAACCTGATGATGATGATGGCGGTGACGAAGTTAAAGATGAACCAATAATAAAAATGTTTTGCAACTTTACATCAAAAAGTTGAATCAAAGCACGAAATAAATAATTGTATTCAAAGCTAAACATTAAAATAATATCTTGTGTGAATGTAATACTGTCAAACTTCTTCTGCGTACAATTACATTTTTGACACTTGTCAGTGCGCACTTTACAAAAAAAATCGCCTTATTTTTATTAATTCTCACATTAAAATAATCCACAGTTTGTCTTCGTGCACAGCCTCAGACATTATTCTCTGGCGTAGTATATAATAATGTAATGTTTAATGTAATTACTATTCTTGCATTGTTATTACATTTTGGAGACAAGAAACAGAATTGGAGATTGATTTGACAAAATGGCTCATTTCTGTCCATGTAATTATTATTTCCTTCTAACAAAAAAAAAAAAATCAATTATTTCAGGGCCCCGATGACATTACATCTTGATAATTATGAATTTTCATCAATTTTCCCCATACACTTTTTATTTTTTAGATTACAGTGGAAGAAATAAGCAATATACACTTTTTAGAATTTTAAAACAAGATAAATGCACAAATTATTTCCTTCATTTTCAAATAAGTGTATTAGAAATAACATCCATAGCATTCCCACAACGTAGTTTGGTTTTATAGTTGGAGAAATAGGGACGTGGTGCTGCACACATTTAACTTAACCGTTGCAACATGAAAGTCATGAACTGTGTCCAGTATCAGTTTCAGCTTTTAAAGTAGAAGTGATGAAATTCACATTGAAAGTTATACCAATAACAGTAAAAGGCGCATTTAAGTTCTAATTTTTAAAAAAAAAGCCTTTTAGTTTTAATTAGAAAAAAAATTATATCGAAATAATATTTAGCCACTAAAACCGTAAATAAAAAAAAAGATTAATAATTATCAATAATAAATAAAAATGAATTATGGAATTATTTGTTGCAGTTTATTAACGACCATTTGTCGTATATAAAAGACTCCATAAAATGACATTTCATGTCAAACCAGGGTCGTTCCAGGAACATAATATTCACCTAGACGTTAATATTATCCTTTCGAAAAAAAAAAAAGCATCTTATTACTATTTTACTTACTTAAGATTCAAATTATATGTAAATCACATATTGTTTCCACAGCAAGGTGTTAAAAATAGAAACAATTTGTCCACGTATGTAACATTCACCTTTCTCATACACTTCTAACATAAACACACCACCGTTGTACTACATTTTAAAGACAAGCTCAACATTATTAGTTCCCTATGACAATTAAAAGTGATTTCAGAAATGTAAAATTAATAACCATAACAAATTGTGAAAGGCCAGAAACAAAATTTGAAACAGATCAAAAGAAAATTCAATTCAATTAAAGAGTATTGCTAACTCCCATTATCAATGTGATTTCATCTTTTCAGATCAGAAGAGGACAGACATTATAATGAATATATTTGTGCAAACAAGTAACAGTGCGTGCACTTCAAGTAGAACGTATTTTAATGAACTATTAATATACATTAAATAAATATCTACATTTATTGAGAACACAAACGATACAGCAACTTCGGTATTTGTTTTATTAACTTTCTGTATACGTTGCAGTCAAAATTCAAGAAAGGATTTTAATGATTTTCTGACTGATTAGTTATCTCTGCGCCTCTACGTCAGCATTTACATACATATGACGGGAACATTCTATAGGAACACTTCCTTACAAGGACACGCTTTTTATTTTGCAAACCAGAAGGCAAACATCTCCAGCTACCATGACATAGCACTAGCTATTAACAACAAAAGTATCTTTCCGTTTATAGATTGTACTGGCTTCTCGTATTCCCATTATGGGCTGAATGATTATACCATAAAAGCACTGGAGATCTTCACTAACTGCGTCATGATCAACGTCATATGCTTCTTCGGCATTGTTGGGAACGTCATCAATATTGCTGTCTTATGTCAACACGGATTCCGGGAAACAACAAATATCATTCTCGTTTCGCTGTCCATGTCTGACCTCGTGTTCTGTCTGATTGTTCCAATCACTAAATTAAAATGTTTCGTTAGATTGTTCGAAGAAGCCCTGTCCATCTCTGTCCACACGTTTGTCACAGTCTATTTGTTCATGCCTAAATATGTTGCTCTGGCTACTAGCTGTTGTTACGTTTCTATCATTGCCATTGAACGGTTCGTGGCAGTCTTCTTTCCCTTTCACGTCTCAAAGATATTCAAACGGAGCGTCATGAGAGTTCTCGTAATGGCTGCTCCAACGTTGACGGTAATCTCACTTATCCCAACATTCTTTGCGCTGACCTACGACTGGATTTACGATTCCAGGCTAAATGTAACAGTTGCCGTGATGAGGTATACTCAATTCTATATCATTAACCAGGCATTCATTGACACATACACGTGGGTCGGCCTCAGCAATGGATTCTGTGCTACAAGCATCGCCGTTGTCACGTTCTGTTGTATAGCCATAGGCCTCAAGTTAACTAAAGCAGCTATTAAGAGAGAACAAATGACAAACAGAGCCGCAGCCAACGAGAAAGTAGTTAAAATGTTGGTTACTGTTTGTGTTGTTTACATAATAGTTGCCATACCAACCGTGTCAATGTATTCTTATTTTCAGCCTAATTTCATTTTTGTATCTCCGCTCTACGAATTAGTCGACAATTTGGGTGTTCTTCTCAGCAGTATCAACGCCTCGGCCAATTTCGTCGTTTATGTCACAATGTCTGAAAAGTTTGCCAGCACTTACAGGAAAATTCTAGCCTGTTCTACAACATCGACATTGAAGCTTCACAAAAACTATATCTGAAAACAAACACAAAAACGGCACGCTCATAACGTACCACAATAGCCAACCCATAAACCTTTTGTTATCCGAAATCTGGATGGTCCTAAAAGTAAATAAAAGATAAATAAAATGTCCATTTTGTTAGAAGTATAATGTCTAATTCTGCTCTCTTGCTTATTTACTTACTGCTCCACAAATAAAGACTAAGTCAGTGACATTCATGAAATAAAAGGTAGAAATAATTAAGCTAAAACAACTTTTCTGAAAATGAAAAAAATATCCTGTGTAGTCTATGTCAATGGAAGTAAGAGAGTTCAGCGGTAAAATATAGAGCCAATACTGACCAATGGAAGTGAATCATGATCAGTTGACAAACAGATGTAAAACGATTAGATGCCTCCTGAGATGGAATTTCTCAAAAGAATGTTGAGAGTTTCCTGGACAGCTAAAAAGACCAACGAGGAAAATTCTCAAAGAGGCCAACACAAAAATGGAGCTTCTAAGAAACATTAGAAAGAAACAATCGTCATTTTTCAGGCACATCATGAGAAGAAAAAAGTTAGAATACTTGGTTACAAGTGGCAAAATAGAGGGAAACAGATATTCAGGTCGACAAAAAGAGAATTGATAGCTTGGTGTCATAGTATGGAAAAAAGTCAACAACAGAATTGATACCGTGTACTATGGATAGAGAATTATAGATGGACATGATTGCTACGCTAACCGGCATGGCACATGATGATGCTACTGTTTGTTTATGCTATAAAAAAATAAACATAAATCTATACATCTTATCTGTAATTTACTACACATAATATAACTAAATCTTGCGTTGTTTATTTTTAGCTCGAAAATGTTAACCTAAATATGTTTTTTTTTTTTTTCGGTGACTAAGCTAAATAACAGAGGTAAGATGCAGAATAGCTCAGGCAAAATCAGTTTTCCAAAAATGAGGAAGATGCTGTGCAATTCATTTTTGAAAAACGAAACAAGAAAAAGAGTTCTTAAATGTTATGTAGAACCAGTCTTAACATTTGGATGTGAATTATGAACAATAGAACAACGAACAAGAAAATCACTGGAGGTTGCAGATATGTGGTTTTACAGAAGAATGTTGAGAATACCAGGGACAGTTAAGAAGAGATGAAAACGTTCTAAAAGAGGCCAATGCAAAGAGAGAGAGAGAGCTATTTTCCAATATTAGACAGAAACAATCATCATTTTTTGCCATGAAATGAGAAGAGAACAACTGGAAAATATTGTGGGAAATAGTGATAAAAGAGAAAAAATACCAGACAGCTTAAGAGAAAGGCTTGGCAGAAGGTCAACAAGTGAATTTATAAATAACTATCGAGATCGAAAGTTGCAGAGAGACATGATCACCTACGCCAGCAGGCATGGTACTTGACGATGATGAGCTTGATGATTATGATGATGAAGCTAAATAAAGCGAGCCAATGATATTCGTCGCGCTTGTTTGTAAATAGGGAATACAACGTCAGGACTGATATGTTTTGAGTAACCACTGGTATACTTGTGACTGATGTGGTCAGTATCACACCATGCCGCACTACCGTTTCCGATAGAATCGTCAACCAAATCTCAGAACGCGGTTGAGCGAGGGTTAGTAAACTGTAATACAGAGAACAAGAGGTCGGGTTCTATCTCGATCCACTCAACCAAGCCTTACTTTAGGATGACACTCCAGACTTTCCTGCTATCTCGATCCACTCAACCAAGCCTTACTTTAGGATGACACTCCAGACTTTCCTGCTATCTCGATCCACTCAACCAAGCCTTACTTTAGGATGACACTCCAGACTTTCCTGCTATCTCGATCCACTCAACCAAGCCTTACTTTAGGATGACACTCCAGACTTTCCTGGTATCTCGATCCACTCAACCAAGCCTTACTTTAGGATGACACTCCAGACTTTCCTGCTATCTCGATCCACTCAACCAAGCCTTACTTTAGGATGACACTCCAGACTTTCCTGCTATCTCGATCCACTCAACCAAGCCTTACTTTAGGATGACACTCCAGACTTTCCTGCTATCTCGATCCACTCAACCAAGCCTTACTTTAGGATGACACTCCAGACTTTCCTGGTATCTCGATCCACTCAACCAAGCCTTACTTTAGGATGACACTCCAGACTTTCCTGCTATCTCGATCCACTCAACCAAGCCTTACTTTAGGATGACACTCCAGACTTTCCTGCTATCTCGATCCACTCAACCAAGCCTTACTTTAGGATGACACTCCAGACTTTCCTGGTATCTCGATCCACTCAACCAAGCCTTACTTTAGGATGACACTCCAGACTTTCCTGCTATCTCGATCCACTCAACCAAGCCTTACTTTAGGATGACACTCCAGACTTTCCTGGTATCTCGATCCACTCAACCAAGCCTTACTTTAGGATGACACTCCAGACTTTCCTGCTATCTCGATCCACTCAACCAAGCCTTACTTTAGGATGACACTCCAGACTTTCCTGGTATCTCGATCCACTCAACCAAGCCTTACTTTAGGATGACACTCCAGACTTTCCTGGTATCTCGATCCACTCAACCAAGCCTTACTTTAGGATGACACTCCAGACTTTCCTGCTATCTCGATCCACTCAACCAAGCCTTACTTTAGGATGACACTCCAGACTTTCCTGCTATCTCGATCCACTCAACCAAGCCTTACTTTAGGATGACACTCCAGACTTTCCTGCTATCTCGATCCACTCAACCAAGCCTTACTTTAGGATGACACTCCAGACTTTCCTGCTATCTCGATCCACTCAACCAAGCCTTACTTTAGGATGACACTCCAGACTTTCCTGGTATCTCGATCCACTCAACCAAGCCTTACTTTAGGATGACACTCCAGACTTTCCTGGTATCTCGATCCACTCAACCAAGCCTTACTTTAGGATGACACTCCAGACTTTCCTGGTATCTCGATCCACTCAACCAAGCCTTACTTTAGGATGACACTCCAGACTTTCCTGGTATCTCGATCCACTCAACCAAGCCTTACTTTAGGATGACACTCCAGACTTTCCTGGTATCTCGATCCACTCAACCAAGCCTTACTTTAGGATGACACTCCAGACTTTCCTGCTATCTCGATCCACTCAACCAAGCCTTACTTTAGGATGACACTCCAGACTTTCCTGCTATCTCGATCCACTCAACCAAGCCTTACTTTAGGATGACACTCCAGACTTTCCTGGTATCTCGATCCACTCAACCAAGCCTTACTTTAGGATGACACTCCAGACTTTCCTGCTATCTCGATCCACTCAACCAAGCCTTACTTTAGGATGACACTCCAGACTTTCCTGCTATCTCGATCCACTCAACCAAGCCTTACTTTAGGATGACACTCCAGACTTTCCTGCTATCTCGATCCACTCAACCAAGCCTTACTTTAGGATGACACTCCAGACTTTCCTGCTATCTCGATCCACTCAACCAAGCCTTACTTTAGGATGACACTCCAGACTTTCCTGGTATCTCGATCCACTCAACCAAGCCTTACTTTAGGATGACACTCCAGACTTTCCTGGTATCTCGATCCACTCAACCAAGCCTTACTTTAGGATGACACTCCAGACTTTCCTGCTATCTCGATCCACTCAACCAAGCCTTACTTTAGGATGACACTCCAGACTTTCCTGGTATCTCGATCCACTCAACCAAGCCTTACTTTAGGATGACACTCCAGACTTTCCTGGTATCTCGATCCACTCAACCAAGCCTTACTTTAGGATGACACTCCAGACTTTCCTGGTATCTCGATCCACTCAACCAAGCCTTACTTTAGGATGACACTCCAGACTTTCCTGCTATCTCGATCCACTCAACCAAGCCTTACTTTAGGATGACACTCCAGACTTTCCTGGTATCTCGATCCACTCAACCAAGCCTTACTTTAGGATGACACTCCAGACTTTCCTGCTATCTCGATCCACTCAACCAAGCCTTACTTTAGGATGACACTCCAGACTTTCCTGGTATCTCGATCCACTCAACCAAGCCTTACTTTAGGATGACACTCCAGACTTTCCTGCTATCTCGATCCACTCAACCAAGCCTTACTTTAGGATGACACTCCAGACTTTCCTGCTATCTCGATCCACTCAACCAAGCCTTACTTTAGGATGACACTCCAGACTTTCCTGGTATCTCGATCCACTCAACCAAGCCTTACTTTAGGATGACACTCCAGACTTTCCTGGTATCTCGATCCACTCAACCAAGCCTTACTTTAGGATGACACTCCAGACTTTCCTGCTATCTCGATCCACTCAACCAAGCCTTACTTTAGGATGACACTCCAGACTTTCCTGCTATCTCGATCCACTCAACCAAGCCTTACTTTAGGATGACACTCCAGACTTTCCTGCTATCTCGATCCACTCAACCAAGCCTTACTTTAGGATGACACTCCAGACTTTCCTGGTATCTCGATCCACTCAACCAAGCCTTACTTTAGGATGACACTCCAGACTTTCCTGGTATCTCGATCCACTCAACCAAGCCTTACTTTAGGATGACACTCCAGACTTTCCTGGTATCTCGATCCACTCAACCAAGCCTTACTTTAGGATGACACTCCAGACTTTCCTGCTATCTCGATCCACTCAACCAAGCCTTACTTTAGGATGACACTCCAGACTTTCCTGCTATCTCGATCCACTCAACCAAGCCTTACTTTAGGATGACACTCCAGACTTTCCTGCTATCTCGATCCACTCAACCAAGCCTTACTTTAGGATGACACTCCAGACTTTCCTGGTATCTCGATCCACTCAACCAAGCCTTACTTTAGGATGACACTCCAGACTTTCCTGGTATCTCGATCCACTCAACCAAGCCTTACTTTAGGATGACACTCCAGACTTTCCTGGTATCTCGATCCACTCAACCAAGCCTTACTTTAGGATGACACTCCAGACTTTCCTGCTATCTCGATCCACTCAACCAAGCCTTACTTTAGGATGACACTCCAGACTTTCCTGCTATCTCGATCCACTCAACCAAGCCTTACTTTAGGATGACACTCCAGACTTTCCTGGTATCTCGATCCACTCAACCAAGCCTTACTTTAGGATGACACTCCAGACTTTCCTGGTATCTCGATCCACTCAACCAAGCCTTACTTTAGGATGACACTCCAGACTTTCCTGCTATCTCGATCCACTCAACCAAGCCTTACTTTAGGATGACACTCCAGACTTTCCTGGTATCTCGATCCACTCAACCAAGCCTTACTTTAGGATGACACTCCAGACTTTCCTGGCAAAGAAATAAAATACATGTCTAATACTGCCCACATCACCTAGAAAATGTGTACCTGACAGGATAAGAAGGGACATTAACACCATACTTCCTCAACATCACTAGGCGTGACGGCGCTCTCTTTCTTGATTTTTCAAATGAATTTGGAGGTTGACACAAAAAGTTCGAAAAGGAAAGCTTACTATAGTTCATAATTGAACATGGACACCATGGTCAGAATCCGAGTGGAATAGCTACTTGATCACAGCTGTTTCATAACGGTAAATGAAGTAATTATAAAGTGTGCATGCAGATTAAGTTATCTGAGATTGATGATAATATCAGAGGGTAGATGTCAATCAGAAGAAAAATACACGCTGTTAAAAAAAAAGCCCTGATATATATATATTTTTTTACGTTCGCCAGCTGTTACCTCTGACGAAGTCCCTAGAGACTAGGACTGACTTTTTAGTGTTAATCCGTTTTCCCCTGGCAGCCGTGTGCACAGGGGTTCCTCGTCGCACAGGGACGTCGACTTCATAGGTATATAACAAGTCAGGCACCCATTTTTCCCCCACCTTGGTTAACTAGAGATTGTCTGAATGGAATTGAATCGTGATCATTTATCCCACAGTAAGTGCGTAAACTTCTGAGCTCAACTGAAATTCTAACTGTGGATCACACAATTAAAAGCGTGTCAAACAAATCGGTGTCAGTGAAATAATCAGGTGGATTCCTTATTAAAAGATTATCTATATTATAAAATAGTAACATCTATTTCCTGTGTGTTACCGGGGCCTCATTATGAGGAAAGTAAAGAATAGTGACACTGTGACCTTCCAGGCATGTCGTAAGAGGCGACTAAGGAGGTTGATCGATGGCTTGACAAGCTGTCATTGTAAAAAGTATTGTTATGGAAACAGCACCATATATTTTAGAGCAGTGATCTCTGCAATATGTGCCACTTTGGCACGCAAGGTTTCTGTTTTTGAGATTGTGGTTCTGCCCTATGTGCCGTCTTCGGCTCGAAAGGACAACAGATAGATAGATAGAAAATCGTGGCGGATATCGCGTTTGTGTGCTCAGAAAACAAAACTACGAAATCCCGTGAAGGTTCAGACACGTTGGTTAAGCATTTAGCAAATAAATTAGAGGATGTCATAAGTCGTTGTGGAAACAGCGATAGCTCAGTGGTTAATGAACTGGACTACAAAGGACAAGAGGTCGAGTTTGATCCTGATCGACAGCTTCCGGGTTCACCTGGCCTTTAATTGGTACTGGATTTTTTTCTGGGAAAGTAAAGCGGTACGGGTATAATACAGACCACATTACTCCAAAAATCATGTGCCGAAGGTTTGTAAAAATGTTGGTCACTAACACCATATTCTCTATACGCCACTTGGCGTGACTGGGCTCTTTCTTCTTTTTTTCTTCTTCTTCTTTCCTTCCTCAACTGCCTTTCAGCGTCGAGGGGAGATATAATTTGCGGTCTTTTGCTCTTCTGTTCGCCTCTGCTGCTGTTATGTTTCCTAGTGCTTCTAATATTCCATCGACCCATCTTTTTCGTGGTCGACCCTTGGGTCTGGTGTTCTCACAACGTTTGTTGAAAGCTCGTTGTGTTGTGTTTTGTTCTTTCTGCCTTGTCACGTGGCCAAACCATTGTATCTGTTGTTTCCTTATATATTCTATGGGGGGGGGGGGGGGGGGGGGGCGGCTATTCCTAGCTTTTTTCTCAGTTCTTCATTTCTGATCGTATCTCTCGAACTGTTTCCTGTCATTCGTCTAACATATTTCATCTCAGTAGAGGTTATTTTTCTTATTGTTCTTGCATCTAGAGTCCAGGTCTGGCATTGGTAGCACAACGTTGGGATGAAGATTGTATTGTATAGTGCTCGTTTTGCCTCCAGAGTTATTTTCTTATTGGACAATAGTGGCGATAACTGTCCAATGATTTGACAAGCCTTGTTGCATCTTGATTCTATCTCTGCTGTTTGAGAATTATCGTTTGTCATTTGACTTCCTAGGTATTTGAATTCCACTATTTGCTTTAGTTGTCTGCCTTCTATAGTTATGTTGATGTTCTGTTTATTTTTGGCGACATTCATGACTTCTGTTTTGTTGAAGTTGATTTTCATGTTGTATTTGTGCCTGAGCTGTTTAGTTTGTTTAAGTGTTCTTGTAGGTCTTCTATTGTCTCATGTATTAGTGCCTGATCGTCTGCAAATAAAAGCTCGTTGATCTCCTCTGTCTCTGATGGGTTGGCTAGCTTGCATATATAGTCCATGTATGTAATAAACAGTAGGGGGGATAGTACGCACCCCTGTCTTACACCTGATCTAACTTCAAAGTTTTCTATGTAGCCTGCTGCTGTTCTGACCCTGCAGCTGCTGTTGATGTAGAGACTTTCAATAAGGTTGGTTAGGTGTTGGCTTACTCCGTATGTTGTTAGTATCTCCCACAGTTGTTTTCTGTTTACTCTGTCGAATGCTTTTTCCTGGTCAATGAAGGCTACGACTGACTCAGCAGGTCGGTATGGGATAAATGTTTATGCTTCTTTTTTTACTTTACTTTATAAGTCGTTTTCCAAAACACTCTGGGAGAGATGTTGTGACATAAATATAAACAAATGCATCCATATTTTTAAGGGAGACAATACGTGAAGAGAGAGGTTGATTTGTGTTCATGGTTATAGTGGGAAAATATCTTGTAAATATAAACAGAGAAAGTGAGACAGTAAGAGGAAAGAACACGATGGAAGATGATTCAAATAGAGCGACACAGAGATCGCGAAAGAAAAGGTCAAATGCAAAAATTGATACAGAGAAATACCGAAAGAGATGCATTCACAGAAAGACAGACAGAGAAGTACAGAAAGAAACAAAGTGCAAGATAGGTAATGACTGAGATACAGACAAAAGTCAGTAAATAGAGAAGATAGTGAATATTCTCACGTCAAAAACCAATTAAAGTTTAATACAATTTAAGCAGGAAGTTGTGAAGATCAGTGGTCGCCTTCACCAGCCAGGAATATGAACGATTGTGGAATAACTAATTACGATATATTTTGCACTACAACTGGGTACGACAAGCAGTAATGCAAAATATGTTGTTTGTTGGTCGGTTTCCATACACGAAATGTCTATTTTGCAGTGAGACATTGTCAACTATAGTGGTTCAGACTGATGTAGAACTAGTTTTCTCTTATTTTATTCAAATTTTAATTCTTTCCTTTATAAATTCGACAAGTCTTTTTGCATTTGTAACATTTCTTTTATTTACTTCTTTACGCTATTTAAAGGGTTAACTTTGATAAACGAATAATAAATTAGTGACACGTTTTCTAGATGTCTGACTTGCTGTATTTGCCTGTGTCACATGTTCGTTCAATATCGTCCATGTATGTATATTGTGATTATTTTTGACTACAATGGATTAAGACTGGCCGAAACGATCCGTCTGCATAAATATTTGATAAGTCAACACACAGATGATCCATGAGTTGATATAAAAAAGTGCTGGCTGTATTGAAGGGCTTCTTCTTTACTTCTTCCTATTCTTCTCCTTCAGCTTCTCCTCATCCTACTTCTGGTTCACTTGATGACACCTATTCATCGCAACCCATTAAATGGCCGTTAGGTGAGTGTCCTCATACTAACATCAAAACAAATAACACCAGGGTTAAAACTAAGAATAGCAAAATGTTACATCTCCTCAATATTCATATATAGTGCAGAAACATGGATATTAGACAAGAAAACAGAACAGAGAATTGAAGCCTTTGAAATGTGGATATATAGAAGAATATGTAGAATTGGACGAAAAGAAAAGAAAACAAATGATGAAGTCTTAACACAACTAAAAATGAAAAGAGAACTACTAAACACAATTCAAACAAGACACATGCGATTTTTAGACCATGTTAAAGGACACAGCAGCCTATTAAAAGTAATCTTGGAGGGGAAAATACAGGATAAAAGAGGCAGAGGCAGACTAAGACTAACATGGACGAGTAACATCAAAAGATGGAAAAATCAGCCTATGACAACCTGCACCATCAAAGCAAGAGACAGAGCAGAATGGCGCTCCATGGTAGACAACCTTTGTTGCAGAGATGGCACCGGATGATGATGAGGTGAGCGTAGAGCTTTGCGCGTTATGGTTTATATTAATCTTTGATATCAGCTTCTATTTCGACCCAACAGATTCGACCTCAGCACATCATTGTTATGTACACAGTTGCCTTTCCTCTTTAACCCCTAATCGCTTGGTCAGACAGTTTAGTCTGTTGCCAAGCAGAGTTGGATCTTGCTGTTTTGGTTTACTGGACATGAAGCGAGCATTCAGCTATGCCACTGATCACTTTCACTTCAAGCGCTGAGTGTTTTGGAGTTCTTCTTCTTCATCTACCTTTCAGCTCCTTGTGGAGCATAGGTCTTCAACAAACACTTTCAGCTCTCTGTGGAGCATAGGTCTTCAACAAACACTTTCAGCTCTCTGTGGAGCATAGGTCTTCAACAAACACTTTCAGCTCTCTGTGGAGCATAGGTCTTCAACAAACACTTTCAGCTCTCTGTGGAGCATAGGTCTTCAACAAACACTTTCAGCTCTCTGTGGAGCATAGGTCTTCAACAAAATCTTTCAGCTCTCTGTGGAGCATAGGTCTTCAACAAACACTTTCAGCTCTCTGTGGAGCATAGGTCTTCAACAAAATCTTTCAGCTCTCTGTGGAGCATAGGTCTTCAACAAACACTTTCAGCACTCTGTGGAGCATAGGTCTTCAACAAAATCTTTCAGCTCTCTGTGGAGCATAGGTCTTCAACAAAATCTTTCAGCTCTCTGTGGAGCATAGGTCTTCAACAAAATCTTTCAGCTCTCTGTGGAGCATAGGTCTTCAACAAAATCTTTCAGCTCTCTGTGGAGCATAGGTCTTCAACAAAATCTTTCAGCTCTCTGTGGAGCATAGGTCTTCAACAAAATCTTTCAGCTCTCTGTGGAGCATAGGTCTTCAACAAAATCTTTCAGCTCTCTGTGGAGCATAGGTCTTCAACAAACACTTCCAGCTCTCTGTGGAGCATAGGTCTTCAACAAACACTTTCAGCTCCCCGTGGAGTATAGGTCTTCAACAAACACTTTCAGCTCCCTGTGGAGCATAGGTCTTCAACAAACACTTTCAGCTCCCTGTGGAGCATAGTTCTTCAACAAACACTTTCAGCTCCATGTGGAGCATAGGTCTTCAACAAACACTTTCCAAGTCGTTCTGTTTTTTGCCATTCTTTCAAGATTATTTCATGTCTTCCCCATCATCTTCATCTCTGCTTCTGCCTGTCTTCTTCAAGAATTTCTTGGTCTTCCTCTTTGTCTTTTCCCCTGGGGATTCCAAAAAGGACCTGTTGTGTAAAACTTTCAGTTGGCTTCCGCAGTGTGTGTCCTATCCAGCGTCGTCTTCTTCGCTGTATCTCTTTATCCACTGGTATTTAACTGGTACATTTCCATAATTCTATGTTAGTGATTTTGTCATGTCATTTCCATCCTTTTATTCTGTGTAGACATTCATTAATGAAAGTCTGTATCTTCATGATTGTCAATTTTGTTGTTCTCCATGTTTCACAGCCATATAATAGGACTGACTTAACATTGGAGTTGAAAATTTTTATTTGTGTATATAACCTAATTTCTGTGGGCTTCCATATGTTTCCCAGTGCAATGAAAGCTCATCTTGCTTTTGATATCCTTATTTCGGTATAATTTTCTGCTCCTCCCTCTTTATCTATAGTACTGTCCAGATATATGTAAGATTGTACGTCTTGTAGAGGTATTTCTCTTAATTTTATTTGGTTATTGCCAACTGCATTAATTCTCATGTTGGTCTTATCTCTATTAATTTTCAGTCCTAGCTGTTGTGATCCATGTTTGTGAAGTTGTTTTCGGCTTATTTTTTTACAGTATGGGATAGCCAGTCCTATGCCCAATCCTCAATTTTTGGAAGTTAGAAATGGTAAATTCCTTCTGGATTTCTTTATTTGATCACATATCCTGACAGCATTTCTGTGTCAGACGACGCGATAAGCAGCAATACCAAGCATCGGTTAGGCAAACACGGCATCGTTTTGGTGACGTTCTCCAATGTCTGTGTAAGCTTTCGTCCGCACGTGATCGTATACCCTTTGGTTGCTCGTTGTAAAAGACAACTCATGTAAACGAATGTTTGCATGGCAATTAAGTGATCTTAAAAGACATGGGACCCGGGAGAGTCAAAGGCTACGGGAGTAAACCTAGACAGAAAATCAGGAGAGGGTTCTATGGCAGTCGGCGGTGTATTATCCATTATATGGTATCTCCTGCAACTCAACTTTGGCTTCGGTCGTAAGTACCTCGTCCCTCCTTCGGATCACTTCAAAGAGGAGTCGGGCGGGGAGGTGGGGGGGGGGGGCTAATGCGTTTTGCGTAGTGCGCTATCTACGAATTATTCCCGAGACATAGTAGGCAAACGGAAATACCAGTTTCGTCCTCGTTGTGACACTGCAAAAATAATATAAAAAACTCTCTCATACTTTGTAAATGAAATGTTTGGACCGTGTCTCCTGGATTAGTCAAATACCATCCCGGACGTAGCTCTATATTTAATTCAATTCACATGGGAGCAAAGTATAAAATAAATAGACCCTAATCAAGAAGGTATTATTTGCTGATGATGTAGCTGGTTGCTCATGACGAAGCTGTCCAGTAGTCAACGATGACAAGGTGTCTAAAAGACTGTGCTACTCCAATAGGGTCAAGCCAAACCCGGATTGTAACACTAAATAACATACTAGGTGATCCTGCACCAAAGTTTCCCTACCTCGGTTTGGTCACAAACACCATGTCACTTGGTGAAGAGATAACAAACACTCGAATAGGAAAAGCAGCTCAGTATTAGGAAAACTTCAATAACGAGAATGGGGTCAACACAAAACTTCAACAAAGATAATGGGTCAACACAAAACTTCAACAAAGATAATGGGTCAACACAAAACTTCAACAAAGAGAATGGGTCAACACAATACTTCAACAAAGATAATGGGTCAACACAAAACTTCAACAAAGAGAATGGGTCAACACAAAACTTCAACAAAGATAATGGGTCAACACAAAACTTCAACAAAGAGAATGGGTCAACACAAAACTTCAACAAAGAGAATGGGTCAACACAAAACTTCAACAAAGAGAATAGGTCAACACAAAACTAACACCCAGGACAACGATTCTAATTTATTAAAGCCGTGTGTTTAGTACATTTCTATGTGGATAGAAACTTGAACTACCTATTCAGGGCAAGTGAAACAATTAAATAGCTTTAGAGCGCGTGTCTTCGCAAGATAAAGAACACCAGAGTACAGTGTGAAGTAACCAACTAAAATATCTTGCAACGAGAGAAAACTCTCACCGTAGATGGCTACATTTATAGTTAGAGACTAGGTGGTTGAGTTGTATGAGAAGCAAGGGAAACAATCGTAATCTCAAACAAAAGATACATAAGAAAGGAGATGAAGCCAAACACTACATCTCCATATTGCTCATACTTTGGTTGTATCAAGGAACCCTCGGCAGTTAAAAATCGAAAAAAGGAGGCCACAAAGGACTTCTGCCCAGGCAAACATTGTTAAACAGATTCTCCCATGCTGAAGATTGTTATGTCGAGCGTAAAGGCACATATATCGCCACTTTGCCTTAAACTAATGTCACAACGCATCCACTTAATGGATTGACGATAAGAAGAAGAATGTCATTGGAGAATAGGTTGAACACTGGAATTTAAACAACCAGTAAACGACCAGTAAACGACCAGTAAAAACAAGACTGAAAGGAAAATTCGCCATCATCAAAATAATATATTGGTAGGCTCAAATTAACAAGAGAGATAACGTGGTCAAGAAAGTTGTTTACAAAATGTGCTAAAATATAATTCGCTCTAATGCATGATGCAATGAAAAATGTGAGTGACTTTAAAGAATAACTGAAAATGAACAGAAAGAAAAATTAATTGCGAATAAAAATACAATAAAGATAAACTGACATTCTCTGTGGTAAAAATAGCGGGCGATTAGAGGTTCATTCTGTCCACACCAAGAAATTCACAAACAAGCAAAGAAATCACCAAGTGTAACAGTAAAGGTAAAGTAAAGGTTCCTTCTACGGCTTAACACCTTCACTACCAGACTATTAAAAAAAAGTACCACCTGGTTTCTCTGTTTAGCTGATTTGTAACAACAATAAAATTAGCAATAATAAATACATTCACATATATTGATATTATATGTATGGTACTTTTTGTCTTTGCAGACGGTCTAGTGGAGGCAATTGTGTATTTTTATTTGTTGAGGTTTGTTTTTGTCAAACAGCTTCTCTCGTGGCTAATTCTACCAATGTTTGACAAACACACACAGTCACAGAATGAACAAGTCAGGCCCACTGATCCACAGGGTTTTCATTCCTTTTTCATTAGTCTTTTCTCATCTAAGTTTTGCCTGAGCACAGTCTCAAATGATGTTATACCATTCCTTATACATGCTCTCCATGATGTGCGATCACTTGTCAGATGTTCCCAGACATTTTCACAGATGAAGAAGTTATTCAGAGATGATTTACAATCTTTATATCGTGGTTTAGGTCTGCCGATTTGTCTTTTTCCGTGTAATTAGTTCACCATATAGCATTTGCTTGGGGATGCGTTTCTCTTCCATCCATTGGACATGCCCCAGCCATCTTAGCCTTCGACTTCTGAGCATCGACATGATTGTTGAGATCTTAGCAAGTTGCAGGATAGTTAAGTTGGTTATTTTGTCCTACCATTTGATGTGCATTATTCTGCGGAGACATCGCATGTGGAAGACATTTAGTCTTTTTTCGTGATTTGAGTATGTTGTCCAGGTTTCAGATCCATAAAATAGTGTGCTAACCACAAAAGTATGATACGTTAAGAGTTTGGTCTTTTAGTTTCGTGTTGTTCCAGGCCCTTTCTGTGAGTTTGCCGAAAGTCATAGCTGCCTTACCAATTCAGCTGTTTATTTCATCATCAAGAGAAGTGGTTTGCGTAATTGTGGATCCAAGATACGTGAATTTCTGAACTGATTCTAGTGGACAATCTTTTAGAGTGATTAATAGAGATCTGATCTCGCCTTGACTTAGTATTACTGCTTTCCGAACACTAATTGACAGTGAGAAAAGGTCGCATGCTTTGTCCAGCTTGTCGATCAGCGATTGTAGGGTGGCTTCACTATGAGCGACTAGGGGCTGCACCGTCAGCAAATAAAAGCTCTTTAAGTAGGGCAACATTTGTTTTTGTTTTTGCTCTTAGTCGTGCTAAGTTGAACAGTGAGCCATCTGATCTTGTGCGAATGTAAATGTCTCCTGAGCTGTTTTCGAAGGCGTAATTTAGAAGGGCAGCAAAAAAGATGCCATAAAGGGTGGGGGCGAGGACACATCCCTGTTTCACTCCGTTGTTGACTAAAACTCTCCGATACTTCCATCAAAGTGGATTTTGGCATTCACGTTTTCATGAAAGGACATAATCTGCTTAAGTAATTTAGGTGAGCAGCCTAGGCTTTCTAACACCCTGTAAAGCCCATCTCTATTTACTGAGTCGAAAGCCTTTGTGAGATCCACAAAGGCAATATAGAGCGATATATGTTGTTCCCGGCATTTTTCTTGTAATTGCCTAAGTGTGAAAAGCATGTCTATAGTTGACTAGGGAAGAAGACGTTCTGCAAGTCTATGCAGGCGTTCTAGTATTACTCTCACAAAAGCCTTGCCGGCTGTGCTAATGAGAGAGATGCCTCTAGTTATTGCAATCGCTCCTGTCTCCTTTGTTTTTGTAATGTTATGATCTTAGCATTTCTCATATCATGAGGTATTTCTCCTTGTCTCCAGCATTTGATTAGCAGTTTGTATAGATGTGGAAGTAGTACGTTTAAGCTTTCCATTAGTACATCTGTAGGAATGTTGTCATTTCCTGCAGCTTTTCCTCTTGAGAGGGCATTTATAGCGTCAGCAAGTTCGTTCATAGTAGGCTCAACGTCCAGCTCAGACATTGTAGGATATTTAGGTATTGATTGTGCTAGAACTGTGCTTGCTGGTCTGTCATCATGGTATAGGTTGGAGTAGTGTTCAACTCATCTTTCCATTTGTTGTCCCTTGTCAGTAATAGGTTCTCCAAACTTTGATTTTAGGGGGGTTAATTTGGTTATTTTTGGTTCCCTTGCCTTTTTTATATTGTCATGCATGGTTTTTGAGTCGCCCCTGTCTGAGGCTTTATGTATTTCAGAGCATAGATTGTTCCAGTATTCATTCGCGCATTTTCTAGCTTCGCGTTGCAATGTGGCTTGTGTATGTTTAAGCTGGTCCTTGGTGATTTGATTGGGGTTGTTTTGAAGTTCAGTAGTGCTTTTTACTTAATAACTATTAGTGGGTCTAGTCTTGTTGCATTTTCTTCGACCCAATCGTTTTTTTTTAGAACTTTTTTTGGCCGTGGGCAGATAGAGCGCAATTATAGATGTGTGTTTTCAGAGAGTACCAGTTGTCATCCACACTTGATGAATCTTCTGCTTCTTCTACAAGTTCTTCAAACTTAGATCTAAAAATGTCTTTATTTGATGAGATTTTAGTCGCTTTGATGTTGATCTTGGCTGCTGGAGGCTCTTTTGATTTGTAAACGCGACTACTTCTAGCTTTAATCTTGCTGATGACGAGAGCGTGGTCTGTATTGCAGTCTGCACTGTGATATGCTCGTGTTATTCTGATGTTATTTAAAGACTGCCTACGTGTTAGAACTTGGTCTATAAAGCGTGCGTTGAAATCACCAAGTATATGTAATAGCTCTTCTTTTGGAAGTGAGTCTATGATCATTTGAAGTTGTTGGTTGAAGTTGTCATTCTCCTCGTCTGATGCAGCCAGCGTTGGTGCATGGGCCCTATTGATGTTTATTAATCCACTCTTTGTATGCAGCTGAAGTATCATTGAACGTTCGGACATTCCTTTTGGCGTGGTTATGAAGTATACATATTTGTTATGTACAGCGAAGCCTACTCCATGTAGACGTGGTTTTTCAGGGCTTAGACCTTGCCAGAAAAAACTATAATTTTCTTCCTTCACAGAACCAGAGTCTGAGAGTCTTGTTTCTTGGAGGGAAGCAATGTCGACATGTAGCCTATTTGGTTCTTTATCTATGAGGGCTGTTGTTCTAATTTGTTCTTTTTTCAGTGTGTTTGCTTTAGCAAGTCCAGGGCACATGGTCTTTACGTTCCATGTGCCAAGTTTAAACATTCGTGCTTTCTTACTCATTTCACTTTGCCTACTCTGCCTGCGCACGGAATATGGAGGTAGTGCTTTACCCAGTCGCACTATCCCTCTCTCGACTTCGTTTCAAGGATTTTCGAAGGAGGGACAAAGTCCATACGTTCGGAATTGAAAGAAGATTCAGGAGATGTCAGAAAGACGGTTATTGAGTTATTCAGTTATTTTCGGGTCATCATCATTGCACTCCGAACATGTCCATAGATGCTCAGATCCCCTCCTCAGCAATTCCCTCAGCGTCCAGCGACTGACAACTCCAGTTCTATGTTGGTTGATAAGTCTTCTTACACGGCCACTAAGTTTCTCATTTCTGGCTGTGCCCATCTTAACTCCCATTTCCATCATCTGAAGAAGTGATGTGGATCGGTGTTTGTCGAAGTCCTATGCTCTTCCCACATCTCGAAGGGCATTGATGATGTCCGCCCGATCCATCGGTTGCCCGTCCTCAACGACAGCGCAGCTAGCCAACCTGTCCGCTCTTTCATTTCCCCGCACTCCCGCATGTCCAGGGACATAGACAAAGGTGACCTTACGTATTTTGTATTTCTGCAACGACTCTACCCAGTGCATGCGTACAGAGCCCGCCTCCACTTTTTTTATCATGCTCATCGAATCACTCAGTATACATGCGTGGGTGTAGTCTTGTGACTCTAACCATTTGAATGCCTTGGTCACTGCCATCGCCTCCATTGTCATGCTACTCGTGGTCATGACGTATGCACCACTGTCTTCCTTGACTATTCTGCCTGCTGAGCGTATTGTAAATGACCATGCACTTCTTTGGTGTCGTCTTACAGATCCGTCTGTATAGATGACTGCATCTTTCTCATCGGTGTTATCGCAGATGAGAACGTTGACCTCAGCATTAACCATGACCGGGTTCTGTTCCCTACTTTTCCTGTCGAGTGTGACAATACACGAGAAAGTCCACTTGAACGTCGTAGGCACCGGTATCCACTCCTCACCAACGCTGATATTGGTAAGCCCACAGACCTGTTTGATGACATCTTCTGCTCGGCCCACCCATGATTAGCCTCTTTTTAGCCTGGCACCTTTCTCTGTGTTGAGCACGCGGTGCAATGGATGCTCTATATATGTACTAATCTTCAGGTATGCTCGTGCTCTCAAGATCTTGATTCTGTCATCCATGGTTGGAAAGTCAAGAAGATACCTCATTGCTACACAGGGAGTGTCCCTCGTACATCCCAGGATAATGCGCGTGGCTTCATTTTGTATTTTCTCCAGCCTATCAATTTGAGTCATACTGACAGTAAGAATTGTCAGGGCATACTCGATTGGTGCGAGGACTAATCCCTGGAACAGAAGAGTAAGTAGCCTTTGGTCGATGTTGGCAGCTGCCATGACCTTCAAGGCGGCTAATCCTTTGCGGGATTTTGTTATCACATGGTCGACGTGGTCCCGAAAACACAGGCTGCGATCAAACTTAACTCCGAGGTATGTCATCAACTTGTCCCTGGTCACCTCATCAGCTCCCATTCGTACTACCGGTGTGGTCGTATGAACGATATGATTGTTAAGGGAGAACCATGAAACTGATGCTTTATTAAGATTAACCAAGGCACCTGAAACCCCCACATCAGGAAGAAATGCGATCGAGTTCGTCTTGCACTGTGGAGGCGATTCCCCGTCTGTCTCTTCCCTGTCGATATACCAGAATATCATCAGCAAAAGTCATAGTTCTTCCCCTCTCATCCAGCTGTTGTTCCGTGATCGTTATTGTGTACACGTTAAATAGAACTGGTGACAATGGTGAGCCTTGTGGCAGCCCTGGACAAATGGATGTTGGCTTGGAAGACCAACTTCCACATCTGAGTATCACCTTCCTCTGAAACAGTGCCGCGGCGATTCATCTAATGAGGAAGGGGTGCACCGCCAGTTTGAGGAGCATATGCATGAGATATTCAAATGGTACCCTGTTGTATGCATCCTCCAGATCTATAGCAGCAGCACATGTCTCCTCTCGTCTGTGGAAGCCTTCGAAGACGGCATAGGCAAAGACTGCCACATTGAGCCATGTCTCTTTGTTATATCTATAACCTCCGAGAGTGGGTGGGAATACGCAAAGCCGGTTAACGCCGTCTACTGTCTTAGGGTCCCTCCCTCCGGATTTTTACTCTGGGTGTACTCCCATAACCTTCGATTCTAACTAGAATCTAGTCCACAAGGTAGTGGAGGGTTTTGTGGTCAGTTTCCCTTCTTCTAGACGGTTTGCCAGCCAAGGTTTACGAGTCCCGTCTACCCGGAGTGATATCTAAAGATATATAGATATTATTAAACAATAACAGATGGAGGCGCTGACAAGGATATCAGATAATAATTTAACCATTTGAAGATACTCAAATACATTTGTTTAAAAACAGAGAACAAAACTAAAGATTTGTGAGAGCTGCGTGCTATCAGTGTTACTATGTTTGTTGTGTGTTAAACATAAAGTGTAGCAGGAGATGCATGGTTTTGTGAAAATGAAACACTTTGAGATAATTACAATAAAGTGAGAATACGAATCATAAAGAGAAATGAAAACAGTAAAGGAAGAACATTAGCTATTATTAAGAAGAAATCAGGAAAAGAAGATTAAATACGTATATGAAACACAAAGAGAAAAGAAATCAGTAATGGGAGATATTGATTTAAATTGCGAAAAAAATTATAAAGGGTGAATGTGAAGCAAAGAGAAATGGAAGCAGTGAAGGGGGAACTAACTCTCATCATAGGAACAAATTACGCAAATATTCCAGGGCTCTGTATGTAATTTGTCTGCCTAATCATATACCTCCGCTGTGCTCTGCCGCTATCTTCAGGTCAGTAGCAGTCAGCTCTGATCTAAATATACCATCGCCAAAACATATTTGAAAAAAAATGCAGCTTTTGATAAAGTTTGGTTTTTACATTAATTTAATAATATATAATTTAATACATGTGTAAATAAATTTAAAAACCTATGAACACGTTCGGAGTGCAATGACTCTTCTTTATTTTTCTTTTTCACTTTTCACTGATACCTAAAAGGTGTCGTGGTTTATATCATTTGTCGTTCTTGAGCTGCTCGAACTGTTTGAATTAGTGATTTTCCTTTGTTATTACATGTCTCTATCACTGCATCTATCCATCTTCTTCTGGGTCTTCCTCTTGGTCCTTTTCCATGCATTCTCGAGAAGAACGCCCTTGATGGTGATTGATGAGGATTCATTCTGACCAGGTGGCCAAACCATTTAAGTTGTTGATGTTCTATATATTCTTGGCAGGGTTTTGTTCCTACCATTTTTCTTACGTTCTCATTTTGGTATTCTATCTCTTCTTGTGTTGTTTGTTACTTTTCTCAAGCATAGCATCTCACATGTATTGATCTTTCTTAAATGGGATTTAGAAAGGGTCCATGTTTGACTTTCATAGCACAAAGTTGGTATGATAATGCTATTTATTATTTGTTGTTTAGCTGGCATAGAAATGTTTGGATGTCTTAGCAATGGTGAAAGATGGTATGTGACAGCATTTGCTTTTTGTATTCTCATGTAAATTTCTCAATAAATATTGCGTCTTTTCAACAATAAAGAAAGCTTAATTTATGTTTCAATCTGCTCCCGGTGGGCAGCATCATGGCGTAGAGACATCGAAGTTAAAAATAGTCTTCTGTTGGTCAACAGCTTCATCTGTCCTGACAGCTTTCTCTCAGAACAATAAATATAAACAGTGGTGTTACTTCAAAACCAAATTAATGTGTTAAACGGACTGATCAAAGGACAGGCTAGAGATGTGTTCTATAAGAGGTTGTTGTAAAACAGCATATTATCACTCTTACTGGACATTATAGACTAATACATTGACAAATAGAAGACATAAAAGAACACTTAAGAAGACTCAACAGCACTGGCACAAAATACAACATGAAAATGAATATAAACAAAACAAAAGTCATGAATATCGCAAAAGAGAAACAGAATATCAAGATAACTATAGAACTCTACAATACAATATTCATCCCAACATTGTGCTTCCAATGCCAGTCCTGAACCCTAGATTCAAGAACATTAAGTAAAATAACATCTACTGGGACGAAATGTGTTAGACAAATGACAGGAAACAGCTAGTCCTGGACCCTAGATGCAAGAACAATAAGATAAATAACATCTAATAAGATAAATGTTTTAGACAAATGACAGGAAACAGTCTGAGAGACAAGATCAGAACTGAAGAACTGAGAAAAAAGCTAGAAATAACCCCTGCCATAGAATAGAGCCGCGAAAGCTCAGTAGTTAGTGAACTGGACTACAAAGGATAAGGGGGTAGGGTTCGATCCCAACCGACGGCCTCCGGGTTCACCTAGCCTTTAATGGGTACCGGATTTTTTTTCTGGGAAAGTGAAGCGGCACGGCGTAATACCGACCACATCACCCCAAAAATCATGTGCCGAAGATCCGTAAAATGTATAGTCACTAACACCATATTCCCTATACGCCACTTGGCGTGACGGGGGTACTTTACTTTTTACTTTTACTATAGAATAGGTAAAGAAACAACAGATAAAATGGTTTGACCACATGACAAGACAGAAAGATTAAAACACAAAACAACGAGCCTTTAATAAACGTTGCGAGAACATCAGACCCAAATGCTGACCACGAAAAAGATGGATTGGTGAAATATTGGAAACACTAGGAAACATAAGAGCAGCAGGGGCGAACAAAAGAGCAAAGGATCACATATTATATATTCCCTAGACTCTGAAAGGCAAATGAGGAAGGAAAGAAGAAGCAGAAGAAGAGTACATTCGTACAGGCAGTTCTTTAAGAGCACAGGCAGATATGCTACTACGCGACGGAACGTCAAACATACACTTGATTACAATCCTGAAGTCAGGAGTATAAACAGTCAATAACATACGATCCAACACGCATACATGCACTTTCACATAATAACATAGAGCACAGTTTTCTTTGTTAAAAATAGTCTTCTAATAACTATTTTGGTTTTCTGTGAAGTCGATGTTCTTGAAATATATAGATTGTTATTTATTTTTATTTTTAGAAGACAACCTACCAGGTCAGGAATGCATCGATCTGTACTTTTGTTAAAATACCCATTTTACTCAGTAACTGCTGACTGTTAGAATAATGAAGTGACTGATGAACTAACGAATTGACGTCTAAGTTAAAGAACAATGTTAAAATCCCGGACAAAATACTTTTGACTTAAGAATTGATAGACCTTCTCAGCTGAAACTGGTTTAAAAAATTAAAATCTCTCACTTTGTAAAACTCTAAAACTATCTAACTACAGCTTCTTCACATATGATTCTTCCTAACTCTAAAACTATTTAATCTACAACTTCATCACATATAATGTTTTGTAACTCTAAAACTATCTAATCTACAACTTCATCACATATAATGTTTCCTAACTCAAAAACTCTCTAACCTACAACTTCTTCACTTATACTATATTGATTTCTAACTCTAAACATATCTAATATACAACTTCTTCACTTATACTATACTGTTCCCTAACTCTAAAACTATCTAATCTACAACTTCATCACATATAATGTTTCGTAACTCTAAAACTATCTAATATACAACTTCTTCACTTATACTATAATGTTTCCCAATTCTAAAACTATGTAATCTACAACTTCTTCACTTATACTATAATGTTTCCTAACTCTAAAACTATCTAATCTACAACTTCATCACATATAATGTTTCCTAACTCTAAAAATATGTAATCTACAACTTCTTCACTTATACTATAATGTTTCCTAACTCTTAAACTATCTAATCTACAATTTTCACTTATACTCTAATGTTTTCTAACTCTAAAACTATTAAATCTACAATTTCTTCACTTATAATATAATGTTTCCTAAATCAGAAACTATCTAATCTACAACTTCTTCACTTTTACTATAATGTTTTCTAACTCTAAAACTATTAAATCTACCATTTCTTCACTTATAATATAATGTTTCCTAAATCAGAAACTATCTAATCTACAACTTCTTCACTTTTACTATAATGTTTTCTAACTCTAAAACTAACAAATCTACAACTAGTTCACTTATAATTTTTCCAATTTCTAAAATTATTTAGCCTGCATCTTATCCACTTCCTATATCTGACTCAACTGGTGATGCAAGGTTGCTCTAAAGACCAACTGGTCTTTGGTTTTCTTTCTTTTTCCGTTTAATATTGTGCATGGTGAATTTATACAATAATTCGTTCTTTCTAAGGCCATGCGCTTGGCAACCGTCTTCATTTTAATTTGCTCTGTGGAATGGTATTTATAAGCCAGTTCTTATTTAATGTGTAAGTCTTTTAATATATCTTCATTATTTTTTTTTTAATTAGCCAAGGTATCATAAGAATTTGTCTGTAGCATTTTGTTTTGAATGAAACAATCTTCTTCCTTGCTATTTGCGAGATAGTCCATGATTCATAACCATGTTTTGCTATCGAGAAGAAACATGCCCTCAGTATTTTTAATTTTACTGCCTTCCTGGTATTGTGCCACATGTTCTTCCTGGCATTTAATTTGTGTGTTGCTATTGCTAATCTTTTTTTTTTTTTTTATCTCTTTCTGGCAGTCTCCATTGTTAGTTACTACAGATCTCAGATATTCATAGTTTGTGACAGTTTCATGTTCTTTACTGTTGATGATGATTTTAGGTTGGCTTTTAATTTTGTCAATGAACATTATGCTAGGTTTTTGTATGTTTAAATGGAGGTCTTTTGCCCTACATTGTGTTTTTTTTTAAATACCGTCCATTGTCTCTTTTAATTCTTCTGCACTATTTGAGAGGTGGACTGTGTCATCATCGTATCTGAGTTTTGGAATTAAGTTACCATTTATTGTGAAAGGGTCGAACTTAATAAATCTATCATCGTTTCTGACTTTTCTCATGGCGTTCTCAGCATAGATGTTGAACATGTATGAAGAGAAGATGCATCTCTGCTTCACCTCTTTTTGTACGTCGTACCAGTGTGATGTTTCGCCCGCTATTCTGATAGCTGCTTGTTGGTTGTGATATAGTGATTCGATAAGTTGTATTAGGTGTGTTGGAAAGTCCATAGCTTTCACGATGTTCTATAGTTCTGATGCTGTACACAGTCAAAACCTTGCTGCAGTCCATTAAGCAGATCGGCAATGGTTATGGTTAGTCGAAGGCCACTCAATCACTACAAACGAATTAAAATCCATAATTGCTCAACCGCTCGTGGCAGTGAAATCATCCGAATTAAAACTCATCTCATTGAAGGATCCAAATGAAGAAAGGTAGCTGCAGTCCCCATCATAGCAGTTACAGCACACGCCATAAGACACAAAACCAAGCGGCACAGAAAGTAAACGCAACTGAACTTTCTGGTCTTTCGTCATACGATATCATCATTCATCGTAAGCAATCGAAATATCGAAACACAATCTGGATGAAAAACACAGCTCACGGTGTGCACAGAGCACTAAAATCAGTGGCTTCGGCAACAAGCCGGGCTTGGAATATGGGGAAACACACAGCTCACGGTGTGCACAGTTCACTAAAATCAGTGGCTTCGGCAACAAGCCGGGCTTGGAATATGGGGAAACACACAGCTCACGGTGTGCACAGAGCACTAAAATCAGTGGCTTCGGCAACAAGCCGGGCTTGGAATATGAGGAAACTGCAGAAAGCAACACTTTTCAGACTGAGCCTCAATGGTTCCTGCCGCTTATCCGCCATATTGACCGGAAGTCAGGTCGGCAGTGGACATTCCCACCTTGGATGCTTGCCTGCAGGTCTTCATGTACGAATATCACCACGAAAAATTGTAGTTTGTTCGTCGAAGCTATTGCTAAAATCATGTAATCTGCGTCTGGTAATGAAATTGGTTGGTTGTCTTTTGGAGTTTGTTTTGAGTTCTTTTTTTTTTGGTGAAATCTGGAGGTATATGATATATTAAAACTGGTTAGCATTTCTTTATTTATGAATAACTAAATATTTGTAAGCGAAGGAATCCTAGAGAGGGAAAGTAGAATTTGTAGAGTTCTGTTGTGAGCCCACCCAGTCATGGTGCTTTGTATTTAGACCTATTTTTACTGCTGTTGTATTTGCTCAAGTTATTTCTGTATCCAGTTTTGGCTTTTCTGTTTCTTTTGAATACTGAGTGAATTTGTCTCGACTATGTGGCTATGTTTTATTTTTTAGTAGGAGAGGTTTCTATCGTAGTTGTCCAAGCCTTTAATGACGTTCATCTGTACTTTGTCATCAGCACGTAATAGTATGCCTATTTGTGCATTGTGCCATGCGCATATTTTTCTTACTATGTATTGTTTTAAGAGTTCTTAAATGTTACGTAGAGCCAGTCTTAACATATGGATGCGAATCATGGACAATAGGACAATAGACAAGAAAATTACTGGAGTCTGCAGAAATGTGGTTTTACAGAAGAATATTGAGAGTACCATGGACAGCTAAGAAGAGTAATGAATATGTTCTGAAAGAGGCCAAAGCAAAAAGAGGTTAATTTCCAATATTAGGAAGAAACAATCATCATTTTTTGGCCATGTAATGAGAAGAGAACAACTGGATTATATTGTATGTTGTACTTAAGAGAATGGCTTGGTAGAAGGTCAACAACAGAAATGATAAATAGCTGCCGAGATCGAAAGTTGTGGAGAGACATGATCACCTACGCCAGTAGGCCCGGTACTTGACGATGATGATGTATTGTCTGCTTTTTTCTTCGAGAGTAACTGTGATTGAACGCGTGCAAAGCAAAGCTCTTTGAAATCTATGATGTCTAATGTTATAGTTTGTCGTGCAAGACTAGAATATTCATCTACATGTTTAGTTAAAGCGATATAATCTTCTATATTTTTTCCTTTCACAGTATCTCTTCATTAAAGTGTTAATGTAAAAGCTGTGTTCTCTCCTGTACTCTTTTTTCCTTCCTCATTTGCCTTTCAGCGTCAAGGTGATATATAATTTGAGGCATTTTACTCTTCTGTTGGCCTCTCTTGCTGTTATGCTTCCTGGTGTTTCTAATATTCCATCAATCCATCTTTCTTAAGTCGGCCCTTTAGTCTCGTGTTCTTGCTACCTTTATTAAAGGTTCATTGTGTCGTGCTTTATTATTTCTGTCTCAGATATAATGGTTTGGTCACGTGATGTTGTTTCTTTGTGTATTTTACGGCGGGAATTATTCCTAGTATTTTTTCTCAGTTATTCATTTCTGATCTTATCTTTCAAGCTATTTCCTGTTATTTGTCTACTCGTTCTCGATAGTTGCTATTTTTCTTATTCGTCTTGCATCGAGGTCCAGGTCTGGCATTGATACCACAACGTTGAAAGGAATATTGTTTTATAGAGTGCAATATTGCTGGACAATAGTGGAATGCGGATGTAGCGTAAATCTTATCTAGCCGAGCTGATGAAACGTAAATCTTATCTAGCCGAGCTGATGAAACGTAAATCTTGTTTAACCGCGCTGATAAAACGTAAATCTTAACTAGCCGAGCTGATGAAACGTAAATCTTATCTAGCCGAGCTGATGGAACGTAAATCTTGTTTAACCGCGCTGATAAAACGTAAATCTTATCTAACCGAGCTGATGAAACAAACGTAAATCTTATCTAGCCGAGTTGATAAAACGTAAATCTTATCTAGCCGAGCTGATAAAACGTAAATCTTGTATAACGGAGCTGATGAAACGTAAATCTTATCTAGCCAAGCTGATGGAACGTAAATCTTATCTAGCCGAGCTGATGAAACGTAAATCTTGTCTAGCCGCGCTGATAGAACGTAAATCTTTTCTAGCCAAGCTGATGGAACGTAAATCTTATCTAGCCGAGCTGATGAAACGTAAATCTTGTATAACGGAGCTGATGAAACGTAAATCTTATCTAGCCAAGCTGATGGAACGTAAATCTTATCTAGCCGAGCTGATGAAACGTAAATCTTGTCTAGCCGCGCTGATAGAACGTAAATCTTTTCTAGCCGAGCTGATGGAACGTAAATCTTATCTAGCCGAGCTGATGAAACGTAAATCTTGTATAACGGAGCTGATGAAACGTAAATCTTATCTAGCCAAGCTGATGGAACGTAAATCTTATCTAGCCGAGCTGATGAAACGTAAATCTTGTATAACGGAGCTGATGAAACGTAAATCTTATCTAGCCAAGCTGATGGAACGTAAATCTTATTTAGCCGCACTGATGGAACGTAAATCTTATCTAGCCGAGCTGATAGAACGTAAATCTTATCTAGCCGAGCTGATAGAACGTAAATCTTATCTAGCCGAACTGATAGAACGTAAATCTTATCTAGCCGCGCTGATGGAACGTAAATCTTATCTAGCCGCGCTGATGAAACATAAATCTTATTTAGCCGCGCTGATGGAACGTAAATCTATCTATGTGCTGTTCTGATATGACAAATGTTTTTTTACGCTTAGTTTCCTTGTCTCGTTGGCGTGTGCGTATCTATGCGTTTATAAATACCGTTTTAGAATATTCTTTTTTTTTTAATTAACAAACGTTTGACTTGTATACATCTTTAATTAAACATCAATGCAGAGAGAGAGAGAGAGAGAGAGAGAGAGAGAGAGAGAGAGAGAGAGAACTCTTTTACTCGAGAGTTAATTCTGTTTGTTTAGTTACAATGATCTGAGTAGAAGTTGCGAAACACGTAACGGTGTCAAGTCAAATCTTTTGAAAAAATTGTTGTTTCAGATTAAAAATGTGTTAGAGTATAAATTAAATTAAAGAGTGAATGATACACAAAACGGAAATACTGTTTAAAAGAGAGCAATAAATACTTGAACCTGCTGCTGTTGAATCGCAAAGGAAACGTTTCTCAGTCGTTTCTCTGACGTTATAGAAATGCAGATGCTTATTTTCGTGTTTTTTTTTTTAAACAGGTCAGTAAAAACGAATGAAGAGAAAATAACAAAGCACAACATGTTATTTAACAAGTCAATAACAAGAATGTAACAAGAAATACCAAATCATTGTTTAAAATACATCTACAAAAATATATTGCAGCTGTAGGCACATGCAATCAACTTGTCAAATTCGATTGTTGTATTAAATTACATCCCATACAACGTAAGATTAATAGATGCCACATTGTATGTTCTTTTCTCTTCTACTGACTTCTAATGATATATCTCGCATACATAACCATTGATCTGTGATAATTATAACCGCACGCCTGTTGTATTATTATCGACTATAAACGAGAAAGAAGCATACACATAATTAACTTGTGTAATTTATTTGCCAATGTGTCATACAATTATTGTCTATAAGGTCGGTTTAAAAAAAAAAAAAAAACTAATTTAGACTTATTCGTGCCAATTACATTTTCCCATTAAATTTACACCAATATCATCTTTTGGGAAAAATGGTCTTCTCACTTCACTTCGATACAGTTAAGATGATCTATTTTAAAGTCATCCTTCTTGTTTCCAACGTATTGCGTGAAGAGTAAGAATAATCTCTCTCTCTCTCTCTCTCTCTCTCTCTCTCTCTCTCTCTCTTCCATTAAATTACATTCCTATGTATAATCTATCCAAAGGTTATAATGATTAATGATACTATGTTTTCCTCAGTGCTAGGATAAGTGTGTAACGCCTCACTTTAAAATACCAATCATGGCAAGAGGAATGTTTTCTATAGCTGTATTGAGTGATATTAGCTATTTACAATAATAATAGTTTTAAAACAAAAGCAGATGAGGTATTCAACTACGATCAGAAAGTAAGAAAAGCGCCTTACTAGCTATATTTAACTAAGACCAGACAGTAAGAAAAGCAGCTCTCACGGCTATATTCATCTAAGATCAGAAAGTAAGAATAGCAGCTTACACGGCTATATTTAACAAAGATCAGAAAGTAAGAAAAGCAGCTCTCACGGCTATATTTAACAAAGATCAGAAAGTAAGAAAAGCAGCTCTCACGGCTATATTTAACAAAGATCAGACAGTAAGAAAAGCAGCTTACACGGCTATATTTAACTAAGATCAGAAAGTAAGAATAGCAGCTTACACGGCTATATTTAACAAAGATCAGAAAGTAAGAAAAGCAGCTCTCACGGCTATATTTAACAAAGATCAGAAAGTAAGAATAGCAGCTTACACGGCTATATTTAACTAAGATCAGAAAGTAAGAAAAGCAACTTTCACGGCTATATTCATCTAAGATCAGAAAGTAAGAAAAGTAGCTTATAAGCTATAATTAACTAGATCAGAAAGTAAGAAAAGCAGCTTAAAAGCTACATTTAACTAAGATCAGAAAGTAAGAAAAGCAGCTTTCACGGCTATATTCATATAAGATAAGAAAGTAAGAAAAGTAGCTTATAAGCTATAATTAACTAGATCACAAAGTAAGAAAACCAGCTTAAAAGCTACATTTAACTAAGATCAGAAAGTAAGAAAAGCAGCTTATAAGATATATTTAACTAAGATCAGAAAGTAACAAAAGCAGCTTATAAGATATATTTAACTAAGATCAGAAAGTAACAAAAGCAGCTTATAAGATAATTTAACTAAGATCAGAAAGTAAGAAAAGCAGCTTTCACGGCTATATTCATCTAAGATCAGAAAGTAAGAAAAGCAGCTTATGAGCTATATTTAACTAGATCAGAAAGTAAGAAAAGCAGCTTACACGGCTATACTCATCTAAGATCAGAAAGTAAGAAAAGCGCCTTACAAGCTATATTTAACTAAGCTCTGAATGTAAGAAAAGCCACTTGGTTTATGGTTATAGTAATGGAAGGCCCAGGTATTACTGCAAACGAATTAAACTACATAATTGCTCAACCGCCCGTGCCAGTGGAATCATCCGAATTACTAACTCATCTCCCAAACAAAGAAAGGTAACTGTAGTCTCCATCATAACAGTCTCAGCACACGCCAAAAGACATAATGCGAAACCGCACAGAAAATAAACACAGCCAACTGTTCCTTGTCATAGAATATCATCATTCATCGTAAATAAAGAGAGTATCGAAACATGATCAAAACGGATGAGACACACAGCTCACGGTGTGCACAGAGCACTTAACTCAGTAGCTCCGACTTGGAATATGAGGAAACTGCAACAAAGAACACTTTTCATACATAACCTTCAAGTGTTCCTGCCGCCTATCCAATATATAGACCGGAAGTTCACTTCCTACTGAAAATGATGATCATAATATTTATTTAAAATGTATAGCGCTTGATGATGTTAGGACATCGGTTTTTACTCCAATTCCGAACATATAAAACATAGTTAGTCGTCGGATTATCCCCGTCGCACACCAAACAAAAGACCGTAAGATTAGCGTATGGCCGGTGTAGGGATATACAATGAGCCATTATGATGACGTAGAATCACAACAATGGCTGATCCCATAGATTCCCGATTACTTTAGTGAATGCAGCCTACAACGAACGAAACACGGTGCAAATTATCAAAGAGAAAAAAACTTCGGTTTACTTGGCGTAGCAGTCCACATTAATGCGCTGTAACATGTAAATAACTTGCGTCAAACAATTCCAACGACGGCCATTGAACAGCACTCAATGTGTTGACGTAAACAGCAGATCAACTCTAGACGGTGGAAGGTCGCATTCACAACACTTGACTTGTCAAAAAGGAATATTGTCGTGAGTACGACTCCGCTTCATCGGCGCAGATTTGTTAAGTAGAACATTATTTTGACTTTAACGCAGAAAATTTCATCGGAGAGTCGAAATTAATCAGTCCCCAAATGCATTTTCTGCTGCGATCGAGAGAACATGAACAATGTTCCACCATCTTGGAAACGGAAGTCCAAAAAAGCAGCTTACACAGCTATATTCAACTACTGTTGTTTGGTCTCATATCATGGGGACAGATTAAGAGCCTTCCTTCCTTCCGTCCTTGTTTTTTTTTTTCTTCCTTCCTTGTTATTGTTTTTCCTTGTTATTTTTGTTTCCCGATGCTGTATTTCTCTATGCCACCGCAGCTATGTTGTTGGTAGCAGCAACCAACCCCCTCTATTTGCTGTTGCTTGTTACTTGCTGACGAACTCGCGGCCAGTCCATTTTTTGACCGTTGAATATATTTTCGGTGATATCTGTGCTTATCTCCAACTAGTACACTGCCTCTACTTATTTTTTTCCATCTTATCTTTCGTCGTCACTAGAATCCCGTCTCCACCTCTCGCTTTTCTCTTCACTCCTATATTATTTGCATTGTGTGTGTTATCGTGTATATACATACATATATATATATATAGATATATATATATATATATATATATATATATATATATATATACAAAAGCAGCTTTCCAAAAAATGAGGAAAATACTATGCAATCCATTTTTGACAATAGATACAAGGAAAAGAGTTCTTAAATGTTATGTAGAGCTATTCTTAACATATGGATATGAATCATGGACAATAGGAAAACAGACAAGAAAATCACTGGAGTCTGTAGAAAGGTGGTTTTACAGAAGAATGTTGAGAATACCATGGACAGCTAAGAAGAGTAATGAAAACGTTCTGTAAGAGGCTAAAGCAAAAGGAGAGCTAATTTTCAAAATTAGGAAAAAACATTCATCATTTTTGGCCACGTAATGCGAAATGAACAGCTGGAATATATTGTAACAACTTGGAAAATTGAGGGTCGAAGAGATAGAGAGAAGCAAAGAGAAAAGATGCCAGACAGCTTATGGGGATGACTTGGCCGAAGGTCAACAACAGAAACGATAAAAAAAACTGTCGAGATCGAAAGTTGTGGAGAGAGACATGATCATCTATGCCAGTAAGCACGGTACTTGATGATTATATATATATATATATAAGCTATAATGTGACTGATGACAGCTTTTACCGAAACGTTGTAGTTTGTCTCGTCTATCCTAAGGCTCAGCTGTTTAATACCATTCTATATATTTTTATTTTATATATTTCCCGTCCCCTTTAACGACTTCATACATTCTGCACTCCCTGCGGCAAAATCTTGGCGAAACCAAAAGAGCGGGATCTATGGATGTACTTCATTAAGTTTGCGTCTATTCACAATGATCCGTAAGTTTTTGTGTGTGTGTATCATGCTGCCTGATTGGCTGTAGGACCTTGGGTTATTTACCGTCTGAGCGAAATAGGAACTGTCCAAACGCAGGTTACGTTTTCTGTGCTTCAGATTTTATTAGACATCAACAGCCGTTACAAAAGTGTGGTGAAAGCTACATTGTTTTCCAATATAGTCTTACATTTGTATAGTGCTACCTGGTTCTATTTGAAATAAAGGTAACTGATCCCTCTCATTCCTCGTTAGTACCGACCTTATAGACAATCATCATAATCATCGAGTGCCATCTCCGCAACCATTGTTGGCTACCATGGAGCGCCATTCTGCTCTGTCTCTTGCTTTGATGGTGCAAGTTGTCACAGGCTGATTTGTCCATCTTTTGATGTTACTCGTCCATGTTAGTCTTGATCTGCCTCTGCCTCTTGTATCCTGTATTTTTCCCTTCAAGATTGCTTTTAGTAGGCTGTTGTGTCTTTTAACATGGCCCAAAAATCGCATTTATTTTGTTTCAATTGTGCTTAGTAGTTCTCTTTTCATTTTTAGTTGTTTTAAGACTTCATCGTTTGTTTTCTTTTCTTTCCATCCAATTCTACTTATTCTTCTATATCGGGAGCCGCGATTGCTCAGTGGTTAGTGAACTGGACTACAAAGGACAAGAGGTAGGGTTCAATCCCAACCGACGGCTTCCGTTACACTCAGCCTTTAATGGGTACCGGATTTTTTTCTGGGAAAAAAAAAGCGGCACGGGTGTAATACCAATCACATTACCTCAAAAATCATGTGCCGAAGGTCTGTAACATTTATAGTCACTAACACCATATCCCTGTACGCCATTCGTCGTGACGGGGGTTCTTTACTTTTTTTTTACTTCTATATATCCACATTTCAAAGGCTTTAATTGTCTGTTCTGTTTTCTTGTCTAAAGTCCATGTTTATGCACTATATAAGAATGTTAAGAAGATATAACATTTAGCTATTCTTAGTTTTAACCCTGATGTTATTCGTTTTGATATTCGTATATTTTTCATGGCATTAAAATTATTTTTTTGCCATTCCAATTCTTTTGTTTATTTCAGTTTTACATTTTCCAACACTGGTTATAGTATGTCCCAGGTAGTTGTAGCTCTGAACTGTCTCCAGGTCTATTCCTTCAATTTTGATATCCACTTGTGGGTTTTGAGTATTTTCTTTGTTTCTGATCATAGTTTTAGTCTTTTTGATATTCATATCTAATCTATATTTTTTGCTTTCCAATATAGTCTTATATTTTTATAGTGCTACCTTCTTCTATTTGAAGTAAAGGTAACTGATCCTCTCATTCCTTGCTATACCGACCTTATAGACAATAAACTGTTGTTAACAGAGAACAAATGACAAACCGAGTCGAGGTGTTAGTGACCATATTTGTCCTTGACAAAAGCATATTTTTGGGTGGTGTGGTCGGTATCATTCCAGGTCGCCTTTATGTCCAAGAAAAATCTATTTCTATTTAAACATCGTTATTTATAGCATGTTTCAGAAAGGAGAATACTCTATTGTTGTCATATAACATATCATGTCACAGTTGATGTTTTCATTTATAATTCCGCTCTTGGAATCCACAGCCCACAAGAATTTATGGAGATGACGTGGGAGTGCAACAGTTCTTTTTATTTTTATTTCCGTATTGGTTATTAGTTTTGTCAACGGCACCGTGGTTTTGAAGTTTAAGAAAATATTGATGGTTTGATGTCTTAATCAATGACAGTTGATCTCAGATGTTTAAAGGTTGTGACTGTTTCGATAAATTGTTCGTTTCTGCTGGTTCACATCTCTGCAAAACTAAGACGGTCTTAGTAACATCACCAAGTGGATATAAAATTATTTAAGAGTTATTTTGGTTTCGTTTTATTTTTTTTAATATCAGAGTTTAATATTTAAAACTTAGAACATATTTATGTAGAACTCTGAATAATGAAACATTAAACTTCGCTATTTTTTTTCTTTGTGTCATTTACTAGCTGAAGCAATTTAATCAATCATAAATTCTGATTAGTTAGTTACCAATGCGAGTTTACATCAACATTACCATATACATGGCAGGACGAATAACTAGCAGTGTTTCATTGCAGCAACTTAGCTTTACTTTTGTGAAGTATACGGCAAACATGTCCATCTACAACCACACACATTTGGCTATTAATAACAACAGCTTACGGTATAAAGACTGTACCATCTGCTCCTATTCAGATTCTGGCCTAGATGCTCAAACAATAAGATTTATGGAGATTTTCACCAACTGCTTCATGATCAACGTCATATGTTTTTTCGGCATTGTCGGGAACGTCATCAATATTGCTGTCCTACGTCAACACGGATTCCGGGAAACAACAAATATCATTCTTGTTTCGCTATCCATTGCTGACTTCATGTTTTGTCTGATTGTTCCTGTCACCAAACTAAGATGCATTGTCAAGTTCATCAACGAAGCTCTGTCTATCTCTATCCACACGTTTGTCACAGTCTACTTGTTCATGCCAAAGTATGTTGCTCTGGAGAGCAGCTGTTGCTACGTTTCCATCATTGCCGTTGAACGGTTCGTGGCGGTCTTCTTTCCATTCCACGTCTCAAAGATATTCAAACGGAGCGTCATGAAAGTTCTCGTGGTTTTTGTTCCTGTCCTGACAATAATCTCGCTGATCCCGACATTCTTTGCGCTGACCTACGACTGGATTTATGATCCGAGGCTGAATCTGACAGTTGCTGTGATGAGGTACACCCAGTTCTACATAGTTCACCATGCAATAATTGACAGATACACTTGGGTCGGCCTCAGCAATGGATTCTGTGCTACAAGCATCACCGTGGTCACATTCTGTTGTGTAGCCATAGGTCTCAAACTAACTAAAGCAGCCATTAAAAGAGAACAAATGACAAACCGAGCCGCAGCCAACGAGAAGGTGGTTAAAATGTTGGTTACGGTTTGTGTTGTTTACATAACAGTTGCCATACCATTGGTTACCCTCTATTCTTATTTCCAACCTAATTTCATTTTTGTATCTCCGCTCTATGAACTTGTGGACAATTGTGGTGTTCTCCTGAGCTGTATCAACTCCTCAGCCAATTTCGTTATCTACGTTACCATGTCTGAAAAGTTTGCCACCACTTACAGAAAACTCCTGGCATGTTCATTTTCTTTATCAGTGGAAAAATACAACTGGCGTTAATCAACAGTCAAAGTGGACATGCTGAAACATCGGGAAATAACTACACAGGGACATGCTTTGTTAGATTATTAGAATATTGCGTTGCTCTATACTTTGCAGAGTCCAACAAGAACTGCGACTTCTGGCCTCACCAACACAACAGATCTTTAAGCATCGATAAAGCTATAAACTGCAAACAAATATGAACACCTTTAAAACAATGCGTCTACCGGTGCAATTCATAAACCGTTTCTATTTACTTCAGGCTTTTCAAAGAAGAAATCAAATACAAGAGAACAAACCACGTAGTTAAAATGCTGCTTTCTACTCTTCCATTCGATCTCATATCGCATAATCAAATTCACTCCATAAAGACTGTGATAAGATTCATGATTTCTTCGTTGTCTTACAGCTTCTCTGCTAAGAAATCATCAGTGTTGATATTCAGTCACTCGTCTCGTCTTGAGGAACAGACAAGCATGATATTTTTTTTTAATGCATTGTTTGTTTGTCTACTCCACATGTCTGTTGGACAAATCTTTAGTTTTTTCTACAAAAGCTAATTAAGTATGGCGTGACCAGTCTTTCTCTAAAAATCTGCATCAAAATAGCGTTTAAGTATGTAGTAAGTTTTTTTTTCTTTATATATGAAACTCAACTCAATAAGCTGTACTAAAAAAAAATGAAAGGCGTGTAAACTAATTTTGATTTTCCACCTAAATTTCTAATTATGTTGAACATGTACAAGTTAGTTTCCTCACGTTTAGTACAGAAAAGTGTGTCAAAAATTGATTGAATCTACCTGGCTGACAAATGTGTCATATTATTACTCTCCAGTTACACCACATAACTGATGATCATCAAATCGAAACATTTTGTAATTCTTGTAACATCACTGAAGCTAATTACCATTTGTTTCATAACAGTCCAGACACGTGTCTGTCCAATGGAGAAACTAATTGCAGTAGATTTATGTTTTTGTCAGATTTCGTTAATAACAAATGAAATTTAATGTAGCAGGTAGAAGATATATGCATAGAGGTGCGAACCTTCATGGGCTCTTCGTTAGGTTTGTACCAACAAACACATTCACATACTTGAAAAGTATTTAACCACCGGATAGAGAAGTCCGCGAATATATTCTTTGTAGAATATAGAAGACTAAACATCTGAACAACTTCTGAAAATGTACCCAGTAAAAACAAAATAAGGGGAAAAAAACAAGCTAATGTTATACGATAAATGTGTGCTTTTATATAGATTTACATGTGAAGAACAATGGGGGAAAACATCAAATTGTCTCAAATATCGTTTGTGGAATACATTTCTATTATTTGACGACTTAAAATAAGTAACATCGAACTTCTCAAGATGTGAAACAAGGAGGAAACACGCAAAGACTAATAACATGCAGACGTTAAAGTTAGATGGGTGGTGTGTTCCAAAGAGATCCAGAAATAACCGCAAGTACTGCCACGCGATCGACTTCAGAGGAAAAACAAAGGAGAGAAGGCCAAGGGGAATGTGGCAGAGAAGAATGGAAACAGAGATGAACAAAGTAATTTTCGGAACAATCTATATAGGTGACAACGGACCATGGAAGTTGAGAAATTAGTATTTTGTTCTTTAACAACGCCTCAATGTATGTCAAATATGCTTTGTCATTATGGCTGAGGATACTCAGAATGATGTATGTAAATTTGCCACCTTTATATATCCTATCCATTCACGCCTCGGGCACCCATCCATATCTAAAGATAATATGTGTGGGCACTCATCCATATCTACAGGTAATATGTGGGGGCACCCATCCACATCTAAAGATAATGTGTGGGGGCACCCATCCATATCTAAAGATAATATGTGGGGGCACCCATCCATATATAAAGATAATATGTGGGGGCACCCATCCATATCTACAGGTAATATGTGGAAGCACCCATCCATATCTAAAGATAATATGTGGGGGCACCCATCCATATATAAAGATAATATGTGGGAGCACCCATCCATATATAAAGATAATATGTGGGGGCACCCATCCATATATAAAGATAATATGTGGGGGCACCCATCCATATCTAAAGATAATATGTGGGGGCACCCATCCATATATAAAGATAATATGTGGGGGCACCCATCCATATATAAAGATACTATGTGGGGGCACCCATCCATATCTAAAGATAATATGTGGGGGCACCCATCCATATCTACAAGTAATATGTGGAAGCACCCATCCATATCTAAAGATAATATGTGGAAGCACCCATCCATATCTACAGGTAATATGTGGGAGCACCCATCCATATCTAAAGATAATATGTGGGGGCACTCATCATATCTAAAGATAATATGTGGGGGCACTCATCCATATCTAAAGATAATATGTGGGGGCACTCATCCATATCTAAAGGTAATATGTGGGAGCACCCATCCATATCTAAAGATAATATGTGGGGGCACTCATCCATATCTACAGGTAATATGTGGGAGCACCCATCCATATCTAAAGATAATATGTGGGAGCACCCATCCATATCTACAGGTAATATGTGGGAGCACCCATCCATATCTACAGGTAATATGTGGGAGCACCCATCCATATCTACAGGTAATATGTGGGAGCACCCATCCATATCTAAAGATAATATGTGGGAGCACCCATCCATATCTACAGGTAATATGTGGGAGCACCCATCCATATCTAAAGATAATATGTGGGAGCACCCATCCATATCTAAAGAAAATATGTGGGAGCACCCATCCATATATATAAAGATAATATGTGGGGGCACCCATCCATATCTAAAGATAATATGTGGAAGCACCCATCCATATTTAAAGATATTATGTGGGAGCACCCATCCATATATAAAGATAATATGTGGGGGCACCCAAGATAATATGTGGGGGCACCCATCTATATCTAAAGATAATATGTGGGGCACCCATCCATATCTAAAGATAATGTGTGGGGGCACCCATCCATATCTAAAGATAATATGTGGGAGCACCCATCCGCATCTAAAAATAATATGTGGGGGCACCCATCCATATCTAAAGATAATGTGTGGGGGCACCCATCCATATCTAAAGATAATGGGTGGGAGAGGATATCACTGATTGTGTTGCAACACCTGGCACATAGAGCGCCATTGCTTGCCTTGTCTGTGTTCACCCAACGATTAAAGGGAGCGACCTCTTCATCATCCTCCATTTAAACGGGGGTACGTGGTCTGGGGGGGGGGGGGGGGGTGGATGCGTTGCGGTTTGCAGTAGAACTATGATGTTTTCGCCTTTCGGCCCAACACATCCGACTTCAGCACGACATTTTTTAGCATAAGGTTGTCTTCCCTCTCTATCATTACCCACTCGGCCTGGCTATATTAGTTAGTCTGCCTCTATACAAGGACGTGACGTGCCATTGATTCACATGAGATGAAAGAAAAAAAGAAAGTAATTTCTTTACATTTATTTGTGACCAAATGGAACTACCATTTCGACTTTTTTTCATCAACTTCTGGATTTTCTATGTGACTGAGACAAAACGAACATTTTATTTAAAAGATTTAGAAATTGGCTGGTGTCTTTAAAAAATCTTCACGGAATTTATTGCTTGTAAGAAACAGGGCAAAATTAAAGATTATACTTAAAAAAAAAAAAGTAACATCTCCAATTGATTAAAATAACAGAATTATATTAAATATGTTATGAACAAACACACATAAACACATTTCCATAGCAAAAAGTAAGAGCACGGAATAACATAAATTCTTGTGTTCTATCAACACAACGATGTTGCATCGATCAATATATCAAACACCTACAGTGATCAATGTACAGAAAAAAAAACTGCATGCAATGAGAAAAACATTAACTTATTAAGCTGAATAAATAATAAAAGAAAGACAAATAAAGATAATTCAGAAAATTAGAAACTATATAAATAAGAAATAAACAAATTAATAAAATCGTCATTGAAGTAGTTATTGCTAAACGTAATATGCTTAGAACTTTAAAAGAACACCGCACAAAATACACATGCCCATATATGTTTAAATGAATAAACTGTGTGACCACCGAGAAAAGAATTGAGCTTCTGTCACCTGCCACGCACGTCGTTGAGCCACTGTTACCTGCCACGCACGTTGTAGAGCCACTGTTACCTGCCACGCACATTGTAGAGCCACTGTTACCTGCCAAGCACGTTGTAGAGCCACTGTTACCTGCCAAGCACGTTGTAGAGCCACTGTTACCTGCTACGCACGTTGTAGAGCCACTGTTACCTGCCACGCACGTTGTAGAGCCACTGTTACCTGCCACGCACGTTGTAGAGCCACTGTTACCTGCTACGCACGTTGTAGAGCCACTGTTACCTGCCACGCACGTTGTAGAGCCACTGTTACCTGCCACGCACGTTGTAGAGCCACTGTTACCTGCCACGCACGTTGTAGAGCCACTGTTACCTGCCACGCACGTTGTAGAGCCACTGTTACCTGCTACGCACGTTGTAGAGCCACTGTTACCTGCCACGCACGTTGTAGAGCCACTGTTACCTGCCACGCACGTCGTAGAGCCACTGTTACCTGCCACGCACGTCGTAGAGCCACTGTTACCTGCCACGCACGTTGTAGAGCCACTGTTACCTGCCACGCACGTTGTAGTGCCACTGTTACCTGCTACGCACGTTGTAGAGCCACTGTTACCTGCTACGCACGCCGTAGAGCCACTGTTGCCTGCCACGCACATCGTACGAAACGACTAATTGGTTTGAAGTCAATGTCTTCGCCAGTGCTACGGAGTTTGTGCATCTAAGCTGAAGCCAACTTCAGTGTTTTTGTTTAGCATGTGGCGGATGTGCGTCATACTGGGTGAACACGCCGAGGAGGGGATCTGAGCAATATGGAGTTGTCTACGGCCCAATGAAGATGATCTGTCGACTAAAATAAACTAAATCAACAATCAACTGAGAATCAGTTTACGAATGTTAAAATTGTGTTTAGGAAGATACAATGAAAAGGAAAATAGAACGTGCAAAACAAAAGTTGCGTAATACATTCATTATTTTATAATATATTAGCTGTATCTATAATCAACACCTTACATGAACAATCAATCTGCATACACTTCGAGACATGCTGGAGCGGGCGGGGGATCGGATGTGGGGATGTTCCAAATGCAATGAAACTGATTCCGTGAATAGAATAGAATTTAGTTAGTAATGAACCACAAGTAATTGTCGATAGCAAAGTTAATCTTTTTACGATGAATCGTTTTACAAAAGTTCTGGATCCTATTAAGATACCTCGCCGAAGACGGATGTGTCGGGCCGAAAAGCTCAAATATTGCGACCTGTCGTAAACTAGTGGCACAAAGCATTCGCGACCACGTATTTGGTGAATACTGAAGAAAAAGATATTCAGAAATACGAGATCAAATGGTTTGAATATGTAACACAGTTACCACTTGTGACAGCATTCCCCAGAAATCATGAACACTTAGACTCAATATTAGATTACCATTATCGTGTCGCTAACTGTCTGATTATTCTATTCTATTTTTTTTTTTCAAATTACTATTGTGGCAATAACATTAATAACAGGAAGAATACAAAGAAGAAGAACAAGAAAAAAGAATAAGAAAGGGGAGAAAAGTGAGAATGTGAAGTTGGAGAAAAAGAAGAAGAAGAATACTAAGCCAACACAAGAACAGAACTCAGAAAAATAAGATCATGCACAGTAACATCAAACAGTACCAAAACAAAACAAAAGAAATGAAAATGAGTCTCCAGTGAGAACCAGAATAAAAAAACGTGACCAGGAATTTCTAATAGATAAATGTAGCATCGGGTGGGTGGGGGGGGGGGGGGGGGGGGTTACAGACAATGTAATATAAACATAAAATATATAAGCAACTAAACTAACAGAAAGACAAGACAAACAACGACATTTAGACTTTGGCCTTCATCAGGCATAACACACAAACTATTAAAACTAAACAAAGAAATCCAAGTTTGGAAAACAAAACATTGATATAAAAAATGGCGGAAAGAAAAGGTGACTCTGATTTACGTAGACGTTGGTTATCTAATCAATAGACATCAGGACAGGTACGATTTAATTTTAACAAAATGAGCCAAACAGTGAAAGATTAGAAAGGGGCTACAGACAACGTGTTATAAATATAAAAAAGAAGTCTCATTTTTCTCTTGGCCTTACGATAACAGAGAAAGGTTCTGGAGAGAAGTGACAAGAGAACAAGGAATAAACACAAGGAAAGATACAGAGAAAACTTTTCCATAACATTTCAGCGACATGCAACATTAGGAACAGGTAGTTGTGTAAATAAATAATCGCCTACACGAACCAGTACGGAACATGATGATGATGATGATGGTAGGAACACTAAGAACAACATATTTTGCATTACAACTGGGTACAACAAGCAGTAATGCAGAATATGTTGTTGTTGGTCAGGTTCCCATTCACGAATTCATTTTGCGATGAGGCGCATTGTCAACTGGGTGGTTCAGAATGGTGAAGTAAATATCCCATATTTTATTTATTGTATTATTTCGTGTATGTGATTTATGTGCTTTTAAATGCTGCTTCTTAATCCATGATGATATTCAAGCCGCAGCTTTGACACACACATACACAATAAATTATTGACACGTTTACTGGATGTTATTTTGATCTATATCGCACTTGGTTCTTTCATCAGTGACCATTTAGAAAGCAATGTGATTGATTGCTATCTGTACAAATGAGTTCAGATAAGCTGATGTGATAAATCTGTTTTGTTGCAGTCTGTGAATGGATTGAACCGATTGTTGACTTGTTGAAGTAGAGAAGAATGCACGAAAGTTAAAAATGATGATAAATCCAATTGTCGTGGTCTGTGGATGGATATTGCTGATCTGTTACTTAAGAAGCGAAGAATGCACTATAGCTAGAAAAGACTATAAATAGTTTGTGGAAATAACCCATCTTTCTTCTTAAGTTCATATCCTGTCACACACACACAACAGTAAGGAGCCCCGTCACGCCAAATAGCGTATAGTGAATATGGTGTTGGTGACCATAATTTGTATAGATCTTTGGCACATGATTTTTTTTTTTTTTTTTTTTTTGGTAATTTGGTCGGTATTACGCCCGTGCCGCTTTACTTCCCCCCTCCTAAAAAAAATCGGTACCCATTTAAGGCTGGGTGAACCCGGTAGACGTCGATCAGGATCGAACCCTCTTGTCCTTTGTAGTTTAGTTCAGTAGCTCTGAGTTATCGCAGCTTCTCTTGAATTTAGTGAAGGATGGATATTACCAACTGTTCAGGGCCACTTTAACATATCTCACCATTGCATTTTTACCATAGCAAAATGAGACAATGCCTGTACTTCATAACCCCCACAGGTGCCACCAGTGTGCATCATCATAATCAGGTACCGGGCCTGCTGGCGTTGGTGAACATGTCTCTCCACAACTTTCGGTGTCGACAGTTATTTATCATTTCTGTTGTTGACCTTCTGTCAAGCCATTCTCTTAAGCTGTCTGTTATTTTTTCTCTTTGCTTCCATCTATCTCTTCGTCCCTCAATTTTCCCAGTTGTTACAGTACATTCCAGTTGTTCTCTTCTCATGGCCAAAAAATAATGATTGTTTCTTCATAGTATTCGAAATTAGCCCTCTTTTTGTTTTGACCTCTCTCAGAACATTTTCATTACTCTTCTTGCTGTCCATGGTACTCTCAACATTCTTCTGTAAAACCACATTTCTGCAGACTCCAGTGATTTTCTTGTCTGTTGTCCTATTGTCCATGATTCGCATCCATATGTTAAGACTGGCTCTGAAATCTGCTATAAAATTCAAAAGAAAATATTATATATCAGTAAAAAAAAAAAGTAAAGAGCCCCCGTCACGCCAAGTGGCGTATAGGGAAAATGGTGTTAGTGACCATAAATTTGACAGACCTTTAGAACATGATTTTTCGCTAACCATTGAGCTATCACGGCTCCCATATATTATATATATATAAATATATATTATATATATATGGGAGCCGCGATAGCTCAATGGTTAGTGGACTGGACTACAAAGGACAAGAGGTAGATTTCGATCCTAACCGACGGCTTCCAGGTTGACCCAGTCTTTAATGGGTACCGGATATTTTCTGGGAAAGTAAAGCGGCACGGGTGTAATACCGACCACATTACCCAAAAATCATGTGCCGAAGGTCTGTAAAATTTATGGTCACTAACACCATATTCCCTATACGCCACTTGGCGTGACGGGGGCTCTTTACTTTTATATATACAAAGTAGCATATGCCCTTACACTTATGGTTATGGAAGCCCCTGTATCACTGCAAACGAATTAAATTCCGTATCAACCGCCCATGCCAGTGGAATTATCCGAATTACTAACTCATCTCCCAAACAAAGAAAGGTAACTGTAGTCCCCATCATAGCAGTCTCAGCACACGCCAAAAGACATAAGGCGAAACCGCACAGAAAATGAACACAGCCAACTGTTCCTTCTCATACGATATAATCATTCATCGTAAACAAAGGGAGTATCGAAACATGATCAAAACGGATAAGACACACAGCTCACGGTGTGCACAGATCATTTAACTCAGTAGTTCATGCAACAAGCCGGACTTGTAATATGAGGAAATTGCAACAAGGAACACTTTTCATACATAACCTATCCACCACATTGACCGGAAGCTCACGTTCTCATGACAATAAAGATCGTCATATTTTTTAATATGTATAACGCTTGATGATGTTAGGAGCCGCGATAGCTCAGTGGTTAGTGAACTGGACTGCAAAGGACAAGAGGTAAGGTTCGATCCCAACCGACAGCTTCCGGGTTTACCCAGCCTTTAATGGGTACCGGATTTTCTTCTGGGAAAGTAAAGCAGCACGGGCGTAATACCGACCACATTACCACAAAAATCATATGCTAAAGGTCTGTAAAATATAGGGTCGCTAACACCATAGTGCGTATACGCCACTTGGCGTGATGGGGGTACTTTACTACTTTTTTAAATTTTGTAATGATGCTAGGACATCGTTTTTGATTCCAATTCCGAAAATATAATACATAGTTAGGTGTCGGATTATTCCCGTCGCACATCAAACAACAGACCGTAAGTTTAGCATATGGCCGGTCTAGGGATATACTATGAACCATTATGACGACGTAGCACACACAACAATGGCTACGACCATAGATTCCCGATTACTCTAGTGAATGCAGCCTACAACGAACGAAACACGGTGCAAATACCCTAAAGAGAAAAAAAATTTGGTTGACTTGACGGAGCAGTCCACATTAATGTAAAACTTGCGTCAAACAATTCCAACGACGGCCATTGAACAGCACTCAATGTGACGTAAACCGCAGATCAACTGTAGACGGTGGAAGGTCGCATTCACTTATACTGATCAACAACAGGAAATGATTCTTTGTCTCTAAGTGTCGCTAGCGTCTAAGATATATCATATGTGTTTCAACAGCGATGTCTGTTCCCATGGAATCGTGCACAGAAGAGTTCACCATAGCGAAGTAGCACTTCTAGGTGTGGCTTTCTTCTCCTCAGAGAAACGTCGAATCAAGGAGAACGAAGAAGATCGCTGTCAGAAAGGCACCCATGTGGCCAACTCTGACCGTCCATGTCCAACTTATGTCAAATCTCAATGTTACGGCTCGCACAAATAATAAAATACAATTGCAGATCTAACAAACCGTTAACTGATTTATTGCAGATCTAACAAACCGTTAACTGATTTATTGCAGATCTAACAAACCGTTAATTGATTTATTGCAGATCTAACAAACCGTTAACTGATTTATTGCAGATCTAACAAACCGTTAACTGATTTATTGCAGATCTAGCAAACCGTTAACTGATTTATTGCAGATCTAGCAAACCGTTAACTGATTTATTGCGGATCTAGCAAACCGTTAACTGATTTATTGCAGATCTAGCAAACCGTTAACTGATTTATTCTGTGTATTTCAAGTTGCACTAAACAATTTCATCATTATCGAGTGCCATCTCCGCAACGAATGTCGGCTACCATGGAGCCGATTTCTGCTATGTCTCTTGCTTTGATGGTGCAGGTTGTCATAGGCTGACCTGTCCATATGTTGATGTTATTCGTCCATGTTAGTTTTGATCTGCCTTTGCCTCTTTTACCTTGTATTTTCCCCTCCAAGATTACTTTTAGAAGGCTGTTGTGTCCTTTAACATGGCCCAAAAAATCGCATTTGTCTTGTTTGAATTGTATTTAGTAGTTCTCTTTTTCATTTTTAATTATTTTAAGACTTCATAGTTTATTTTATTTTCGTTCCATCCAATTCTACATCTTCTTATATATATACACATTTCAAAGGTTTAAATTTTCTCTTCCGTTTTCTTGTCTAATGACCATGTTTCTGCACCATATAGGAATGTTGAGAAGATAAAAAATTTTGCTATTCTTAGTTTTAACTTTTTAGTCTTAGTTTTTTTTATTCTTAGTCTTCTTCTATTCTTTTATTTATTTCAGTTTTACATTTTCCATCACTGGTTATAGTATGTCCAAGGTAGTTGTAGTTCTGAACTATCTCCAAGTTTATTCCTTCAATTTTGATATCCACTTGTAGGTTTTGAGTATTTTCTTTGACTATGATCATAGTTTTAGTCTTTTTGATATTCATATCTAATCCATATTTTTTGCTTGTCATGTCTATTTTATTAGGTAATTGTTGTAGATGTTTATGATTTTCTGCTAGTAGTACAGTATCATCAGCATATCTTAGGTAAACAATTTAAGAAGAATATATTCCAGCAATGGTGAACGGTAGATTTTAATATCTACTATCTAATACAGAACAAAAGTAATAAAGTGACCACGCTGAACATTGTGTGGTGTAAATAAAATAAAGTAGTAGAGCTTGTGTATTTAAAGAAACAAATCATATTATAAAAGTTATCTGTGCAGGAGTTGTTAGAAAACGAAGAAATATAACGAAACAAATATGCCTCTTGACATGGTCGGAATGAGCGAAAATTAAAAAAAAATAATTTTAAAAATGAGATACTTCCATCCCATCATGGCGAATGATGTCTATGAACTGACCTAAGTATGTAAAGTTGTTAGCTGTTTCTAGTTCTTCTCCATTTGTTTTGTTGTTTGCAACAATGTCCATATGGTTATTAGTCAGTTTTGATTTTTGTTCAGCATTGATCTCCGTGCCACATGCATTCAATGTTTTCTCTATTTGTATTAGATCCGTTAATTCTAGTAACGCCTAAACCATCGACGACATTACCAGATCGCAAAATCGCAACTTGTTAATAGTTCTACCAGCAATGTTGACAGTACTTTCATGGTCTTGGTCTTTTAAAGCATCTGTTATAATTCTTTTCAAAATGTTAAATAAGGTAGGAGAGAGTAAATAGTCCAATCGAATTCAAACTGTTATTCTGAAGCATTCCCCTAGATCTCCGTAAAATACTGCTCTTGAAGCGTTATCTTAATGATGTTTTGTACTGTCAATAATGTTAGCACTGAAGTTGTACATCTCAATTGTTGCACATAGGCCTGCATGGCAAACTCATCAAAAGCTTTATTGAAGTCTATGAACACATGATATAGGTTTCATTCATCATCATCATTGAGTGCCGTCTCCGCATCGAAGGTTGGCTACCATGGAGCGCCATTCCACTCTGTCTCTTGCTTTGATGGTGCAGATTGTCATAGGTTTTATTAGTATTGACATTATTTATTGCAGAGAACTCTAAGATTGAGGATTGTTGTATTTCGACCTGCACGAAAGGCTGCTAAGAAGAAATATTCTTGCACACAAAGAACTGCCTGCACGAAATAGCAGTATGCTCTCCCCTTCCCCCTCACCATATTAGACACAATAGAGCATCGATCTGTGATGACCTGTAAAGAGATGAACGAATAAGACAAAGAACTATCGAGGCTTTGCCGCTCCGTTCTCTCTATAGTTCATACACATATTTCTTCTCACCAAATACTTTCTCATCTATAATGAGATATAATAATAATATAATAATAATATAACAATATATTAATAATATTATAATTAGAGCACACAGCTGTGTGTTTTCCTCTTAAAGTGTAATTTTATTTCTAATGTTGGAAATTTTGCATTTGTTTAAAATAAAGGTGTCTGGAGCATAGTAGATTCCTGGCATTATTAAAATAGATAATTTCTGGGATTGGTTTCCGTTTGTAACACCACACACACACACACACACACACGCACACACACATACACACACACCCACACGCACACATACACACACACAAAACGTTCAATATCTGGGCTAAAGTAAATATCTATAAGCAAAATAACGTTCACAGCAAAATGATCAAAGATTGACAATTCTTAATTAATTTTTTCACCATACACGCTGAATATACAGAGCGTCCGAAAAAGAATACCCTTTTCAATAAATTAGTGGCCCCCCGCACCCCATCTGACACGATATGAGAATCTTTTGTTATAGCAAAGGTAATGCCTGAACCTTATTTAATCCTACCTTACAGATATTCAACATGGGCGCCCTTTGTGACACGACAGATATCTAGTCGATAGTCCATTTCCTCCCATACTAGACGCCTATTCTTCAGCACAAAATGCCTTCTGTTGTTTTGTAGGCTTTCTTGGAGAATATGTGTGTATGCGTACTGCAGGTATATTATCTTCAACTTTATACTTCAGTTACAACCGATTCTTATTACTAGTCTTTTCACATACTGGTCATCTGGTGAAAAAAAAAAACCAAGAAAAGGGTACATTATTTTTACGACACTCTGTAATAGAAGAAGCAAGTGTATTTTATATTCATGGAAAGGCACAAATGAACTAAAATATCAGTGACAAACAGTTGTGAGCACGATCGTCATCTGAGCATAGATACAGCAGAAAAAAAGATAAATAATTTAAAAAGGTTATATGATTCCTTTAACTTTGAGTTATTGAGTTATTTGCGGGTCATCATCATTGCACTCCGAACATGTCCATAAGTGCTCAGATCCCCTCCTCAGCAAGTATCGCGGTGTCCAGCGACTGACGACTCCAGTTCTGTGTTGGTTGATTAGTCTTGTTACACGCCCACTAGTTTCTCGTTTCTGGCTGTGCCCATCTTAACTTCCATCTCTTTCATCCGTTAACTTGTCACTCATCATCCGATATAGCATTAATCAAACACTGCCCATTTTATCTTTGTTATCATCATATGTTATCAACAAACAAGAAATCACTGGAGTCTGTAATAATGTGGTTTTACAGAAGAATGTTGAGAATACCGTGGACAGCTAAGAAGAGTAATGAAAATGTTATGAAAGAAGCCAAAGCAAAAAGAGAGCTGATTTCCAATATTAGGAACAAACAATCATCATTTTTTGGCCATGTAATGAGAAGAGTACAACTGGAAAATATTGTAACAACTGGGAAAATTGAGGGACAAAGAGATAGAGGGACGCAAAGAGATAAGATACCAGAAAGCTTAAGAGAATGGTTTGGCAGAACGTCAACAACAGAAATTATAAATAACTGTCGAGATCGAAAATTGTGGAGAGACATGATCACAGCAGGCCCGGTACTTGATGATGATCATATGGTTAGTCAGTCCAAAGGCCGATGTGGAAGTATCTGATCACGTGGTGGTGAAAGTGCATGTTATGTCAGGGCTGAAAACGATCAGCAACTCATAGCTGACTGCTTGCGCGAGGTTCAATGAACCAAAACTATGAAGATTCTACTCCACCGCTTCACAGTGCCCATATAAACAGATTAATTACGCTGTTTAAACCTGTAGGGAGGAGCCAGTAGTGGGGTGTAATGTACACCTCTACAAGGTATGGTGACAGCTTTACAGAATAGGAACACAACAAAATACTGACGCTTCGGCCAACATGCGGCCTTCTTCAGAAAACGAGAACAACATCAACATACGATGGATCGCTGCGTCACTGTTTCAGAGAAAGGTGATACTCAGATGTGGAAGTTGGTCTTCCGAGCCAACATCCATTTGTCCAGGGCTGCCACAAAGCTCACCATTGTTACCAGTTCTATTTAACGTGTACACAATAACGATCACGGAACAACAGCCGGATGGGAGGGGAAGAACTATGACTTTTGCTGATGATATTCTGGTATATCGACAGGGAAGAGAATAGATGGGGAATCGCCTCCACAGTGCAAGACGAACTCGATCGCATTTCTTCCTGGTGTGGGGTTTCAGGTGCCTTGGTTAATCCTAATAAAGCATCAGTTTCATGGTTCTCCCTTAACAATCATATCGTTAATACGACCACACCGGTAGTACGAATGGGAGCTGATGATGTGACCAGGGACAAGTTGATGACATACCTCGGAGTTAAGTTTGATCGCAGTCTGTGTTTTCGGGACCACGTCAACCATGTGATAATAAAATCCCACAAAGGATTAGCCGTTTTGAAGGTCATGGCAGCTGCCAACATCGAGGCTAATTACTCTTCTGTTCCCAGGATTAATCCTCGCACCAATCAAGTATGCCCTGGCAATTCTTACCGTCAGTACGACTCAAATTGATAGGCCGGAGAAAATACAAAATGAAGCCATGCTCATAATCTTGGGATACAAGGGACACTCCCTGTGTAGTAATGAGGTATCTTCTTGACTTTTCAACCATGGATGACAGAATCAAGATTCGGAGAGCACGAGCATACCTGAAGATTAGTACAGATACAGAGCATCCATTGCACCAGGTGCTCAACACAGTGAAAGGTGCCAGGCTAAAATGAGGCAAATTATGGGTGGGCCGAGCAGAAGATGTCATCAAACAGGTCTGTGGGCTTACCAATATCAGCGTTGGCAAGGAGTGGATACCGGTGCCTACGTCATTCAAGGGGACTTTCTCGTATATTGTACACTCGACAGGAAAAGTAGGGAACAAAACCCGGTCGTGGTTAATGCTGAGGTCAGCGGTGTCATCTGCGATAACACTGATGAGAAAGATGCAGTCATATATACAGACGGATCTGTAAGACGACACCAAAGAAGTGCATGGGCACGACAGCACGCTCGGCAGGCAGAATAGTCAAAGAAGACAGTGGTGCATACGTCATGACCACGAGTAGCATGACAATTGAGACGATGGCAGTGACCAAGGCATTCAAATGGTTAGAGTCACAAGACTACACCCACGCATGTATACTGAGTGATATGATGAGCAAGATAAAAAAAAGTGGAGGCTGACTCTGTACGCATGCAATGGGTAAAGTCGTTGCAGAAATCCAAAATACGTAAGGTCACCTTTGTCTATGTCCCTGGACATGCGGGAGTACGGGGAAATGAAAGGGCGGACAGGTTGGCTAGCTGCGCTGTCGTTGAGGACGGGCAACCAATGGATCGGGCGGACATCATCAATGCCCTCCGAGATGTGGGAAGAGCACATGACTTCGACAAACACAGATCCACGTCACTTCTTCGGATGAAAGAGATGGGAGTTAAGATGGGCACAGCCAGAAATGAGAAACTTAGTGGGCGTGTAAGAAGACTTATCAACCAATATAGAACTGGAGTCGTCAGTCACTGGACACTGAGGGAATTGCTGAGGAGGGGATCTGAGCACCTATGGACATGTTCGGAGTGCAATGATGATGACCCGCAAATAACTCAATAACGATGAAACACAGATAGACAATACGCACATGTCCTAATCATCTAGGATGATTGGGACATGTGAGTTAAGGAGACGTGGACAGAGGGATAAATGATGAAATGGTGAAACGAGAGAGAGATGTGCTACATGTTGGAGTATAGTTAAAATGTAGAAATATAAATATATATATATATATATATATATTATATATATATATATATATAAACGATTATATATAAAATTGAGACTTAGCTTGTAGGCAAAGTCTGTCTCCTCACAGTGGAAGATGACTGTCAAATGCCAGTGGAAGGGTCAGCTGGGCAATAAGTCACGTGGTTCGACCGGAGGTCGGACGAGTTGTGAAGCAAGTCAAGTGTGACAACTGAATTCTATTCTGATTAAATTCTATCCTCAAGTTGATATTCAATTTTTTGTGTGTGATCTTCATAACTTTCGTCTTGCTAGTGCTGATTTTCATGTTATACTGGGTACCTGTGCTTTGTCTATTTAATGGCTAGCCTCCTGTTCTCAGCTGAATTAATTAATTTACATATGTAGTCTATGTGAGTAGTGCTCTTATTATTTTCCCTATATTTTTACTAATAACTTTCCTGAAAAGATGAATAGGGAGATACCTCTGTAGTTGATGCAGTCACACTTAGAAGCGCTTCTTTTTTCCTTCTAAATAAACTATCAGTGTATCAATATAGAAAAAAAAGTTGTAGCAATATCACTTAGCTTCAAAGTTAATGCACACATAATAATATCAGAATCCAACTGTCGAAATTAAATCATCTCCGGAATGACAAGTAAACTCAACGGATGAATCAAAATGTTAAAAAATTTCTCACTGAATGAACTGATTTAGCCAATGAAAGTAAACAAGGTGTACCCTCCACGAAAATTAAAATACTATGGCCATGGTAAAATAACAGATGGGCTGGAAGGAACAAAAATCGAAGACATGGTTCCAGTTAGACGAGGCATGGGCAGACAAAGAAAAATGTAGTTTAAAGACATCAGAGAGACTTTTAACATAACAACAAACGTGGAAGATCTGGTCTGAGACATATATTCTTTCAGTCGGGATGTGATGAGTGTAACGTTTTTTTCAAAAGACATGCAACACGATGATGATGATGATGATGATGAAAGTTCATTCCACGCCTTATAGCATAACGTGAATATGGTGTTAGTGTCCATGTTTTTAAATGGCTACATTTTACTGTTGGTACAACACCCAACTGCCTTCATTGAGAGGAGAAAAAAATAGCTGACACCAAATCTCAGAGGTTGAGTAAATACAAAAGCTGTGGCCAACATAAAAATATTCTGGATAATAAACCCGTACATCTGTGCCAATAGCGAGTATTCTAACTTTTAATCAACAAATCCTCTGTTCTTACAAATGAGAGTAAGCCTCATAGACGACCGGATCACTGAATAAACATCGATACCAAAGGTAGCTACTTAAGTAAGTAGTAGTTCCGTGAAATATATCCTGCCACAAAAATAAAGAGGTATGAACTTGTAAGTTCTTTTAAAATAACACACTACTTTATATATATATATATATATATATATATATATATATATATATATATATATATATATATATATATATATATGTTAAACATTTAAACATGTATGACCATTATGCAATGTTCCATTTTATCACTGTTATCATCATATGGTTAGTCAGTAAAAAAGGCCGATGTGGAAGTATCTGATCACGTGGTGGTGAAAGTGCATGTCAGTGACAGGGCTGAAAACGATCAGGAGACAAATAGTAATAAATGAATATTATTATAGAGGGAAACTTCCGAGGCGATAATCAGTGAATCAATTCAGAAGAAGAGGTATGTTTACAGCACTCGGAAAAAAAGCTTTAGTTAGCTGAGTGGCAGTGTTCCCTAGCGTTTGGCTTTTCGTGGCAAGGCGCTGTGCCACTGAGTACGGGTTCGATCTTGCCTTGGTCCATATTTTTTTTCTGTTGATTATTTGTCATTTTTTCCGAGTGCTGTAAACATACCTCTTTCTCTGAATTGATTCACTGAAAACGATCAGCAACTCATAGCTGACTGCATGCGTGGGGTTCAATGAACCAGAACTATACAGATCCTACACATATGTGTGTACTGATGTATATTCCACAACATTTGGATGTGGCAAAGGTAGTCCTCTTCTCGCTTTCACTAATTTTCTCAAACTTTGTGAGCGAGTTACCTTTGTTCTCAATGGACAACTCGTTTCGTCATGAAAGCACGTTATGTTATGTCTACACAATTGAACATTCCAAACTTAAAAGGGCCCCAACATTCTAGAACTTTCTGGAGGAAACAAAAAAATAATGTGAACGACACCCAGACGTGGAACCCCGTGAGATGAAGCTTATGAAAGGATTAAAAGAATAAGCAGTGGCTATCAAAATTAGTGAACTGGACTACAAAGGACAAGAGGTAGGCTTCGATCCCAATCAACGGCTTCCGGGTTCACCCAGCCTTAAATGGGTACCGGATTTTTTTCTGGGAAACTAGAGCGGCATGGGTGTAATACCAACTTTAATAAGCCACTTGGCATAATGGGGCACTTTACTTTTTACTTTACTTATCAAAATAAATTGTTTAAAGTGTATAGAAAAATGGCAAGAAAATCAATACTAAAACAATTGTTCAAACGAGAAATGAAACCAATTCCACTAATGTTTCAAATACGCAAGTTAAAGTAGAATAAATCTTTTTTTTTCTGTAACTGTAAATATGTATAATAAAGTTGTCAGATAATTTGATATTATTAAACACCCCACCTCATCCCCTTTTCCCGTAAACTTTCCCTCTATAATACATACTAGCACTTGATAAATGTGTTGTTTCTATTCTAAACATCCGATTCATACCGTTACATAGACATAACTATTGATCTGTGACAATTATAATACAATATCATTAATATTCGTTGTGGACGATAACGAATCATATCATTAATTCTAAGAACAATTTTGTGACTGCGCCGAGCAGTTGACAGATGTCTTGAACCTTGTTCCAAAACGTCAGATTCCAATAGTTGACATTAACACTTAATTCATGCCTGCGCCTGCCAGTTAAAGCTAAACATAAATGTTTATAATAATACAATTTAAAGTCAACATTTATTTCTTATTTTACTGAGATACAAATCTCTGACTTACATTGTTCTGTTCTTCAAACCTTGTCTCCTATTCAAAGTTTTGAGTTTAAGAGCAGCTTAGTCCATGTGTTTATTATGTTAAATACGATTTCATAACCTCTCCTATTTTACTACTTCTGATTGAGGAGAACACGTTACTAATATAAAATAAACATATAAAAGTCCTTTCTATCAATGGTTATGTCGATGGACATATTGTACACTTTTATCAGTCTGAAATACTTCAATAAATTATGAGCAATGAATAACCTCAGCGAGGGATCAAGATGGAGACCTGGGTCAGTTTGAGTGAAAGAGAATATTATACTTGCATTGAACTCTCGTTGTTTCATATGGAAGCCACGTGCTAACTGCATACAGACTGTGTATACCCAGCAGGTAACAAAACAGGGCGACTTAATTTCTATCTTCAGTTTGTAATCAACACTTGTCAAAAGTGGACCCATACGAAGTCATCAAGATAGATTGTGAAAAAAAAACACTACGTAAATTTCTTGCATATTTCATTATATGTTTCGTGAACCATTTCATTATATACAGTATAAATGCTCTATTCAAATATACCAAACCTCGATCAAAAGCCATAGTTTTAAACTATCAACGCAAAGCTGCATCTACGTTAATATACACATGACCGGAAAGTTCAGCAGAATCACTCTCTTATTGTTTTACTTTGCAAGCTACAAAACTAACATCTCCAGCGGCAACGAAACAAAATTGATTATTAGCAACAGAAGCATCTTTATGTATACAGACTGTACTGGCTGCTCGTGCTCTCATTCTGATAATGTTTTACTTTGCAAGCTACAAAACTAACATCTCCAGCGGCAACGAAACAAAATTGATTATTAGCAACAGAAGCGTCTTTCTATATACAGACTGTAGTGGCTGCTCGTACTCTGATTTTGGGCTTGATGATTACACGATAAAAGTACTGGAGGTCTTCACCAACTGCGTCATGATCAACATCATAGGTTTCTTCGGCATTGTTGGGAACGTCATCAATATTGCTGTCTTACGTCAGCACGGATTCCGGGAAACAACAAATATCATTCTCGTTTCCCTCTCCATGTCTGACCTCATGTTTTGTCTGATTGTTCCCGTCACCAAACTAAGATGCCTTCTCAGGTTCATCAACCAAGCCTTGTCCATATCGGTCCACACATTTGCTACAGTCTACTTGTTTATGCCCAAATATGTGTGTCTGGCTAGTAGTTTCTGCTACGTTTCCATCATTGCCGTTGAACGGTTCGTGGCAGTCTTCTTTCCCTTCCACGTCTCAAAGATATTTACAAGGAGCGTCATGCGAGTTCTCGTGGTGTCTGTCCCTATCCTCACGGCAGGCTCACTTGTCCCAACATTTTTTGCATTGACCTACGACTGGATTTATGACCCTAGATTCAATCTAACAGTTGCTATGATGAGGTACACCCAATTCTACATAGTTCACCACACGTTTATTGACCCATACACGTGGGTCGGCCTCAGCAATGGATTCTGTGCTTCAAGCATCGCCGTTGTCACGTTCTGTTGTGTAGCCATAGGCCTCAAACTAACTAAAGCAGCCATTAAAAGAGAACAAATGACAAACAGAGCCGCAGCCAACGAGAAAGTGGTTAAAATGTTGGTTACTGTTTGTGTTGTTTACATAATAGTTGCCATACCAATCGTCACTCTCTATTCTTATTTTCAACCTAATTTCATTTTTGTATCTCCGCTCTATGAACTTGTGGACAATTTTGGTGTTCTTTTGAGCTGCATCAACGCCTCAGCCAATTTCGTTGTCTACGTTACCATGTCTGAAAAGTTTGCCACCACTTACAGAAAACTCCTGGCATGCTCATTTTCTTTATCAGTGGAAAAATACATCTGGCGTTAATCAACAGTCAAAGTGGACATGCTGAAATGTCGAGAAATAATTACAAAGAAGTGAACTATGCGCATTCCACAAGTTTGCGATATTTACATACCATAAGATATGGCAGAGAAATAGTCGTAAAGTATACAGTTGAAGAGATCTTGTGAATTTCAGGCGGTGTTGTATGTAAATTGTTTTGAGGCAAGTATTATCACATGTTTATAACATGTCAATCAAAGCAAAGAAACATCTTGTACAAAAAATAGTTTTCCCCATTCTAAGATACAAATGTCAAACATGACCACTCACAGCCAGTCAGAAAAGAACGTTATCGTCTCAGATATGAGATGTTTGAAAAAAAAATGTAGGAGTTACCAGAAGAGATTACATCTGATAAGATTACAAGAGATATAAAAGTAAAAAGTAAAGTACCCCCCGTCACGCCAAGTGGCGTATAGGGAAATATGGTGTTAGTGACCCTATATTTTACAGACCTTCAGCACAATTACAAGAGATATAGTTAACATATAACTAATTTAGAATTAAAATTAATTAATTTGAAAAAAAAAACAAATAAAATAGTATTCCCATCTGAAGTGAAGGTCTAGTGATGTCAAACGTAAAAGGTACACACGAAGAGAAGGGCACAGAGTTCGTGGCAGATCTGGGCTACATTGGAATGACATCATCAGAGAAACTCTACAACACCATCAAGTGTCAATAACTGAGTTCCAGAAGAGCAAGAGTCAGAACTTGCTATACCCCTCGACACCTGAAGCAGTAAAAGAGGAAGAAGAAAAAGGAAACGTTATGAAGAGAACTACGTTCAGAAATTAGATCTAAATATTAGAAGATTAGAATAGTACACAGAGGAACCACATTGGCGCATAGATATAATATTACACCCCAGACAAAATACGCATTAGTCTCTACAAGAATTACAAAAAAGAGTCACATTTATACAAGAAACAACGTTGCAGCTATGGACAAATACTTCGGGCGAACAAAATCAGAAGAAGACGATTAGAGAAGTTAAAAATATAAATAATAAAACCCATCTGGAATAAAATATATGGAACAAGTGACAATGAAAGGGACCAATGATAATATTTGCAACAATGCCCCCCCCCCCCACACACACACACAAGTAAAAACATTAAACTACAAGGTTGTAAATAATATATGCTGGAAAACATTTGGGTTAATAGGTCACAGGTTTGTATCCCCTCAAAGTAATACGGGCACGAATGTAACAAAAGATACATTAAAACAAGAACAACAGATTAGTATATGGAACAGTTGGAGAACCATCATCATTATCATGGTTCATGATGGAACAGTTGGAGAACCATCATTGTCATGGTCCATGATGGAACAGTTGGAGAACCACCATCATTATCATGGTTCATGATGGAACAGTTGGAGAACCATCATTGTCATGGTCCATGATGGAACAGTTGAAGAACCATCATTGTCATGGTTCATGATGGAACAGTTGGAGAACCACCATCATTATCATGGTTCATGATGGAACAGTTGGAGAACCATCATTGTCATGGTTCATGATGGAACAGTTGGAGAACCACCATCATGGTTCATCATTGGAGAACCATCATGGTTCATGATGGAACAGTTGGAGAACCATCATTGTCATGGTTCATGATGGAACAGTTGGAGAACCACCATCATTATCATGGTTCATGATGGAACAGTTGGAGAACCATCATTGTCATGGTCCATGATGGAACAGTTGGAGAACCATCATTGTCATGGTCCATGATGGAACAGTTGGAGAACCATCATTGTCATGGTCATGGTGGAACAGTTGGAGAACCACCATCATTATCATGGTTCATGATGGAACAGTTGGAGAACCATCATTGTCATGGTCCATGATGGAACAGTTGGAGAACCATCATTGTCATGGTCCATGATGGAACAGTTGGAGAACCATCATTGTCATGGTCCATGATGGAACAGTTGGAGAACAATCATTGTCATGGTCCATGATGGAACAGTTGGAGAACCATCATTGTCATGGTCCATGATGGAACAGTTGGAGAACCATCATTGTCATGGTCCATGATGGAACAGTTGGAGAACCATCATTGTCATGGTCCATGATGGAACAGTTGGAGAACCACCATCATTATCATGGTTCATGATGGAACAGTTGGAGAACCATCATCATTATCATGGTTCATGATGGAACAGTTGGAGAACAATCATTGTCATGGTCCATGATGGAACAGTTGGAGAACCACCATCATTATCATGGTCCATGATGGAACAGTTGGAGAACCATCATTGTCATGGTCCATGATGGAACAGTTGGAGAACCACCATCATTATCATGGTCCATGATGGAACAGTTGGAGAACCATCATTGTCATGGTCCATGATGGAACAGTTGGAGAACCATCATTGTCATGGTCCATGATGGAACAGTTGGAGAACCATCATTGTCATGGTCCATGATGGAACAGTTGGAGAACCATCATTGTCATGGTCCATGGTGGAACAGTTGGAGAACCATCATTGTCATGGTTCATGATGGAACAGTTGGAGAACCATCATTGTCATGGTCCATGATGGAACAGTTGGAGAACCATCATTGTCATGGTCCATGATGGAACAGTTGGAGAACCATCATTGTCATGGTCCATGATGGAACAGTTGGAGAACCATCATTGTCATGGTTCATGATGGAACAGTTGGAGAACCATCATTGTCATGGTCCATGATGGAACAGTTGGAGAACCATCATTGTCATGGTTCATGATGGAACAGTTGGAGAACCATCATTGTCATGGTCCATGATGGAACAGTTGGAGAACCATCATTGTCATGGTCCATGGTGGAACAGTTGGAGAACCATCATTGTCATGGTTCATGATGGAACAGTTGGAGAACCATCATTGTCATGGTCCATGATGGAACAGTTGGAGAACCATCATTGTCATGGTCCATGATGGAACAGTTGGAGAACCATCATTGTCATGGTCCATGATGGAACAGTTGGAGAACCATCATCATTGTCATGGTTCATGATGGAACAGTTGGAGAACCATCATCATTGATCATGGTTCATGATGGAACAGTTGGAGAACCATCATTGTCATGGTCCATGATGGAACAGTTGGAGAACCATCATTGTCATGGTCCATGATGGAACAGTTGGAGAACCATCATTGAACATGGCCATTGATGGAACAGTTGGAGAACAATCATCATTATCATGGTTCATTATGGAACAGTTGGAGAATCATCATCATTAGCATGGTTCATGATAGAACAGTTGGAGAACCATCATTGTCATGGTCCATGATGGAACAGTTGGAGAACCATCATCATTATCATGGTCCATGATGGAACAGTTGGAGAACCATCATTGTCATGGTCCATGATGGAACAGTTGGAGAAACCATCATCATTATCATGGTCCATGATGGAACAGTTGGAGAACCATCATTGTCATGGTCCATGATGGAACAGTTGGAGAACCACCATCATTATCATGGTCCATGATGGAACAGTTGGAGAACCATCGTTGTCATGGTCCATGATGGAACAGTTGGAGAACCATCATTATCATGGTCCATGATGGAACAGTTGGAGAACCACCATTATCATGGTCCATGATGGAACAGTTGGAGAACCATCATTGTCATGGTCCATGATGGAACAGTTGGAGAAACCATCATTATCATGGTCCATGATGGAACAGTTGGAGAACCACCATTATCATGGTCCATGATGGAACAGTTGGAGAACCATCATTGTCATGGTTCATGATGGAACAGTTGGAGAACCATCATTATCATGGTTCATGATGGAACAGTTAGAGAACCATCACCATTATCATGGTTCATGATGGAACAGTTAGAGAACCATCATCATTATCATGGTTCATGATGGAACAGTTGGAGAATCATCATTGTCATGATCCATGATGGAACAGTTGGAGAACCATCATCATCATCATGTTCCATGATGGAACAGTTGGAGAATCATCATCATCATCATCATGTTCCATGATGGAACAGTTGGAGAACCACCATTGTCATGGTCCACGATGGAACAGTTGGAGAACCATCATCATCATCATGTTCCATGATGGAACAGTTGGAGAACCATCATCATCATCATGTTCCATGATGGAACAGTTGGAACAGTTGGAGAACCATCATCATCATCATCATGTTCCATGATGGAACAGTTGGAGAACCATCATTTTCATGGTCCATGATGGAACAGTTGGAGAACCACCATTTTCATGGTCCATGATGGAACAGTTGGAGAACCATCATCATCATCATGTTCCATGATGGAACAGTTGGAGAACCAGAGAGAACATATGCTGGTAGTAAATGAAGATGTTAGTTTTTCAGAAACATGTATTCCCATTTTTATTTATTAAAGAGCTCAGATTTTATTTCTAAAATATAATTATATAATAGCATGTGCTCGAGTCAAGCGTTTAAAATTTGTCGTTGCCAAGAAAACAACATATATAGTAAAGTAACAAGGTTATAAGATGGATAAGAAGATGGATAGATGCAGTGATAGTTATAGACATGTAACAACAAAGGAAAATCACTAATTCACACAGTTTGAGCAGCTCAAGAACGACAAATGATATAAACCACGACACCTTTTAGGTATCAGTGAGGATGAGAAAGGAAAGAAGAAGAACAAGGTTTTAATCGATAATCAATTTTGAAACAACACATAACTACAATCCGTAACATCAGCAGCTGCTCACAAAATATTGACGTGAAAACAGGGGTGGGGCAAGAATGTGTGTTATCGTTCCACACTGAACATAGAGCAACGAAAATGAAATGTAATGCACGTCGAAGAAATATTGTGAATACAAATATCAAGAGGATCATAATAAATAGCCTGGTTACACAAATGACATCAACTGTTGATTAGATGTAAACAAAAACTATGTGGGCATGTGTGTGTGTAGAGTAGGGAGACAAATAATATATCTATTGACCTTTCGAGCCGTAGCAGGCATAGACCCTCTTTCTCTTATCTACATTTGTATTCTAGCAGTTTTAAATCCTTCCAAAGATCTTTTATCAAATATCGCCATTTGTCTCTGTTCTGTGCAAGCAGCTCTATCTCATTGAGGGAGCCGATTTCTGCTGCTCTTGCCTCTCTGATCAATGTCCTTCTCAGTGTCTCTCTTGATCGGCCTTTTTCCCTCTTACCTGTTGTTTCATACATGGGGGATTGCTTTGTTATTCTGTTATTATCTCTCCCTATCACATGTCCAACATATGACCATCGTCTTTTCTTGATTACTGAAGATATTAGTGGTTGATATGAGATTTCTCTAATTTCCTCGTTTGTTTTGAATTCGTTCCACGCTATACCAAGTATTTTCCTTATACATTTATTTTCGAATTTATTCAACTTTGTTTCTATGTCTCTTGTTGTTTTCCAGTTCTCACATGCATTCGTAAGGTAGGTTAGATAGTACGTTTGATTTGAATAGTCTAAGTTTTGAGTTTCTGCTGATGAGTTTTGATTTCCACAACATTTCAAGGCTTCTGAAGGAGACAAATAATAATAAATGAATATTATTATGGAGGGAAACTTCCTAGACAATAGATCAGCGAATAATTTCAGGGAAAGAGGTATGTTTACAGCACCCGAAAAAAAATCACAAGTAATCAACAACAGGCAAAAAAACACAGAACAATAGATGGCCCGAAACAGGATCGAACCCGTACTCCTTGGCACAGCGCCTTGCCACGAGAAACCAAACGTTAGACAACACAGTAAACTGAGATATCTAAAAACATCTATATCATTGGTGATGTCTTTCACGCTGATGTACTCTTGACTAACAGCATAGGGTTACGATCACAACTCGGGAATAAAATTATTATGGAGGGAAACTTCCGATGCCATAGATAAACGAATGGAGAAGGTATGTTTACATCACTCGGAAAATAATCAGAAATAATCAATGGATGAAGAAAAACAGTGTGTAGAAGTCAAATGAAGAGCAAGCTACACAGTTTCAACAAGAGCATTTAGACACCTAAAGTTGTGGTCTGTTATCAAACTTAAAATAAAGGTTTATTCGACTAAGTACAAAAAGGACGTGCTGATATTTTTTTTTATTTATTGCGGCGTAACAGACGATCACAAATATATTACAGCAATCAAGAAAATATTTGAATAACAAATAATACATTCAGAAAAAGAAAAAAAAACATTCTGTAATCTAAACAAATGGTAATAATGTAGAAATTGATGGCCCTTAATTGCGAATGAAAACATTAAATAGTTTGATATATGAAATTACTGTTGAAAATGATACAATGGTGTTTATCCGTGGGCCGGTGGTGCGAAGCAAAAAAATCAGAATGAGAGTTCACTGAGAGATAGATTTACAACAGAGAAGCAAAGGATCTACTACTATAGTCCGTTCAGAAATTCATAATCACACCTGAATTAGTTTTGCGTGATAACCGCTCGTTATTTTGGTTTCGAATTTTGCATGCAATCTTAGAATATTGATGACGCAAAGATTTTGGTATTTTTTATTCCACAAACACAACAGATTTTGCACATCAGCGAATTCCTCTGATCTTTTATGACGATATCACACAAGTTGATTCAAATTTTAGAATTTACAGTAATCGTGTTAAATTTTCCAGTTTACTGCAATTCTTGTCAGAGGCGTATCAACATAGTGCTTAATTGTGGGTGTTGTTCGTTATGTGTATTTGCAAACATGAATTCAATTGGTTACAATTAGTCTTGTCTTTCGGTCACCATTAGAACCCAGGACGTCCTAACTGCAGTTGAAATTGAATTCATCTTAATTTTAATCTTTCCGAATCTGATGATTCCAAGAGGTTGATAATCATTACTGGCTGGACAAATAGTAATCCATCTCGTTTCCAGTACTCATCTTCCACCCGCAACTTATGTTCAACATACTTCTTCCAGAACGGAATGTCTATTTTTGAGAGAGACTCGCGTGTCAGAACTTCAACATCACACATTTTAAACGTCCTGTTCTGTTCTGCAACTTGTCCTTTGACGTGAGCCCAGACAAGTTCGATTGGATTAAGATGCGCATGATATGCAGGGAGTCGAAGAGAGGCGTGGCCGTATTTCTCAATGATTTTGTCAACATGTTACACCTTTTTCTTATTCGTATTCTTCACAAGTTGTAACAATTCGGGTTTTAAATATGTGTCGTCAAATTTGACATTTTCATTCGCAAGCCATGTCCTAATTTGCTCTTTTGTATTTGATGCAGTAGGCACTCTGATACGACATTGTGGTATGATGCATTATCCATGACTATGCATGAAGGTCTCTCCAGGATTGGTAAAAGATCGTTCTCCAACCAGTGCCTGAAAATGTTTCCATTCATTTCAGTATGGTAGTCCCTACCGTCGGTACTTTTTTATTGGAAAATATGTCCCGCATCATGGACAAGGCCGTTTTCAGTGCTTCCAGCATACGTTAATATAATGCGCTGGCCTTTGCTGCTCGGAATTGTTCTTTTGAGTTTGCCAATTGCTGACTGCCATTCTTTAGCATAGGTGTGGTGTGCGTTGACCCATGATTCGTCCAAATATACAATATCATACCGTTCACTCCGCCGCTCACGGATCTGTCTCAGGTATTTGCTTCGAGCAATGACCAAGTGTGGTTTTTCACAAATAATATTCCTGCCCCCAACAGTTTTTCTGAAAGTGAAGCCGGCTCCTCGCACAATCTTCCATAGAGTACTTTTAGAAATGTCAATATTGCAGTCTGCATGCAATTTTAATTTCAAATTCCTGATAGTAACAAGTACATTATTAGCAAACATTTTCAACATCTCACGTTTTATGACATCCATGTCAAAGCTGTCGACTTTCCTTTTCCTTCCTTGATTGACATGAGTGCACTCTGAGTCTTGTTTAATCCAACGAGAAAATGACGATCTATTAAGACCAAGCGCGAGTTGCGTTCATCTCTCTTTGGTCATGAATATCACAATATAAATGCTCCACCTTGGATTCCCTAAGGAAGTGCTGATATAGTAAAACAGTAACCTTTTGCATAGTTATAAATTTTCATTTCAAACTCGTAATTTAGATATAAATGTTGATATTTAACGTCAACAATTTGTCTACTGAGTCTTCACAAAATTAATAAAGATACGCCTTCCCTTCGGTAATTAATGCCAAGGCCGTGGTGCGTCATGTCGTTCAATAACAATTCAGTTTTGTGCACGGGATTTTCCTGAAGTTAGTGTTTCTGCAATAGCCAAACTATTTTACGTGGACGGCCGCACCAAATTAATGTATATAACCTAAAATGGTGTCAAAGTCGAACAGGGTGAATTTAATATAGCCTAAAGAAGAAAACTTTTAAACTAGATCAAATTTCTCAGAGCAAAAAATATTTCATAACGTCATCAATATTCTAAGATTGCATGCAAAATTTGAAACCAAAATAACAAGCGGTTATGACACAAAACTAATTCAGGTGTGATTATGAATTTCTGAACGGACTATACTACTGCTACAACTATTACTACTACTACTACTATTACTACTACTACTACAACTACTACTACTGCTTCAACTATTACTACTACTACTACTACTACTACCACTGCTGAAAGTATAAAAATAGAGATTGAGGTAATAAATGCATTTAAGAGATAGTTAAATGACACTGCAGTAAGAAAGTCCGTCAGTGTGTTAAACTATCAGAAGCATGTTGTGGAGTGTAACGTTCACTCCTATGGTGACAGCTTTACAAATATAAGAAACACAACAAAATACTGACGTTCCGTCTCACAAGCGGCCTTTGTCAGAAAACGAGAACATCACAAATCATCCAAATAAAGAAAAATAAATATAAACTTTACTACATCTAGGATGAGAAGGACAGGTAACTCAAGGAGAAATGAGCAGAAGGGTAAGAGATGGAATGATGAAACGAATGAGAGATATGCTACATATCGGAAGATAAAAATAGATAATATGTGAAAATTGTTAAGCTAAAATATATATACAATTAAAGCGAGGCTTAACTGTGGCAAGATCATAAAGGTCCCAACGAGCAGAAGACTGTGAGTCAAATTGGATGCAGGAGGGGAGGGGAAAGGAGGGGGGATCAATCACGTGATTAGACGGGAAGTCCCAAGAGATAACAAGGTAGGCAGTAGAATGAGGTGTCAGATGTAGTCAAGCGTGACAGAGGTAATCACTAGAGATAAGGAAGTATATATATATATATATATATATATATATATATATATATATGGAGTGAAAACGAGCAAACATAGCCTGATGTTACTCAGATAATATAGGAGATAAATGAGGCGTAATAGGGGGAGTGTCAAGACTGGCGGTGGAAAGTCAGACAGGAGAAGTAGCTAAAAAAAGAGGGTAGAATTTGAATATAAAATGGCACAATATATATTGATAATGATAATAAGTGTAATTGGAGAATAGGCAAACAATAGAAGTACTGTTGTAATTTATAAATATAAGTTAGTAAATAGGGATCATGATTACAGTGGAAGGGTGCCGCCGTACTTACAGATAAGCAAAATAGACTGAATGTCACCTGGAGAGATCACGTCAGGGTGTTGTGGAGGGGGGGGGGCAGAACAGGAGCAGGAGAATGTAGAAAGGAGAGGAGAGAGGAGGGAAACGGAAGGGAGAGGAGAGTGAAATAAGGAAAGGAGAAAATGTGGGGGAGGAGAGAATGGTAATAGATTATCCATGAGAAAGGGATACATTGATGCCCCGTGGTGTGAGGCAACCCATACGAGTAATCAGACGATTCTATAAGTTAATCGGCTGCGGCTGTCAGAAGAACATTGCAACTTGCCAGTAACTTGGACATCCGCCTTACTCTGATGGCCCTTTGAGTTGAAGTGGTATGCTATTGGGGTGCCTGCATTTCGAATGATGCCTTACAGATGTTTCCGGCATCTATCTCAAAGAGGACGATAGCCTGATGCACCTATATTGGTCATCTTACATCGTTTACATATGACGGCATATATAATGTTGCGCGCTGTACAAGAGAATCCTTCTCTGATTGGAAACCTCTTGCTATCTCTCTCCCCTTAAAATCTCCGCTAACGACTCTACAATCATTGACTTTCAGTCCCTTTGTTATTCTTCTTCACCTACAACTTATTCAACTTTTATTCTTCCGTCATATTCTTCTTCTTCTGAATTAGTCACACTATCACACTACTTCCAGGAACCAGAACGATTTTAGATCCTGAAACAAGACTTATTTAGGAACAAGAATTCATGCTACATCAAGTAATATAAGAATGCATAAAATAATTATAATTAAAATGCCTTGAATTTTCAACAGAGATGTTTTTAAGAGCAATGCTTCGTTGCGCTCTATATGGTGGATAGGCGTCAGGAACCATTGAGGCTCAGTCTGAAAAGTGTTCCTTGTTGCGGTTTCCTCATATTCCAAGTCCGGCTTGCTACCGGAGCTACTGAGTTAGTGTTTTGTGCACACCCTGAGCTGTGTTTTTCATCCGGATCATGTTTCGATATTCCGATTGCTTATTATGAATAATGATATCGTATGACGAAGGACAGTTCAGCTGTGTTCCCTTTTGGTGCTGCTTCGCCGTATGTCTTAAGGTGTGTGCTGCAGCTGCTATGATGGGGAAAGCAGCTGCCTTTCTTTGTTTGAATCCTTCAAATGAGATTAATTTTAATTCGGATGATTCCACTAGCACGTGCGGTTGAGCAATTATGGATTTTAATTCGTTTGCAGTGATACCGGGGCCTTTGACTAACCTTAAGCACAATTATGTGATTAACATCTACCAAGCTAAGGGTGATGCGGAAAACAAATATAGAATAGGGTGAACCGCACAAACAGACAATTAACATTATAGATCATTGGGTTGCGTGTCCTGTACAGAACATTGCACTCATCACAGCCCTTCGAAAAAATATCTTTCTCTAGCCAGATCTCCCATTTCTTTTGTTGTCATGGTCAAGGCCTTCCGCGTGGTCTGCCCCTGTTTCGTCGCCCGGGAACTATGCCTTCATTTTTGTTCTTTCCAGCCCACTGTGTATGCTGACAGTGGCCGTAGACTTTTATTTGGAAAAACTCTGAAATGTCGAGAGAAAAAAAATATAACGTAAATACACCCAGACGTGGAACTCCGTGAGATGAAGAGAGATATGGAAGCTTGTGAAAGCAGTAATAGAAGGAGCAGAGACAACCAAAATAAACGTTCGTGTAGATATCTGGCCCGGAAAGCAAATAATAAAACAAAAGCCAGTCTCAGCCATGTCAATGAACAGACATATTTCAATAATACCAAACGTAGGCGAGTTTCAATAATGTCACATCTCATATCTTTGTGTGTGCATGTCAATGTTAGTCACCTCTAGTGACTCGGGCAGATGGTGCTCGTAAATCTTGGAGGGCCGACCATCTAAGGGCAGAATCCCCCTACAGAAAAGACAATCTGCTGCCTTGCAGGAAGATTGGGGACAATCAAATGCTAGGGAAAACAAACCTGAGTAAAATGCTGGCTGAAATCGGATGCGCTGGGCCACTGGCGCAGAACACAGTGCAACGTATTAACGGGTGTTCGGTCAGAGTGGATCTGGCAGACTCTAATTGTGATGTTCTGTCTGTAGGGGCGATCAACACACTTAACCTGACAGCTGACTTCATGTGAGAGTCTGGAATCCTACTCTGATTGAGTCCTGATCGCAGAGAGAGAGAGAGAGAGAGGAGAGATAATTAAAATATATTGAGGACGGTAGATTCGATAACAACAATGAAACTAAACACAAGAAGGTTAATCCATCATCTTCATCATGTGCCTTACCGGTTGGTGTAGGCGATCATGTCCTTCCACAATCTTTTATCTACCGTGCATCGTATTAATTTTGTTGTTGACTGTTTTCCATGTTTCTCTCTTTGTCACCCTCGATATCTCTTTCCTTGTATTTTGCTAGTTTTAACAACGTATTCCAACTTTCTTCTTCTCAGGATTTGCCCGCAAAATGTTAATTGTTTCTTTCTGATGTTTTTTGGGAGCTCCCTTTTTCTGTTGACCTCTTTGAGAATTTCCTCGTTGGTCTTTTTAGCTGTCCAGGGAACTTTTGAAATTCATCTGCGAAATCCCATCTCTGTGGTCTCTTATCGTCTTTTCATTTGCTTGTTTGCTGTCCATGATTCGCTTCCATAGATCAGAATTGGCTAACCCCCAATGCAGTGGCGTATAAAATATCGCTAAATTAAAAAAAAGCAAAGCATAAATTATAAATACTTCATTGATGTCCTCAGCCTGTTATCAACGTCGAATGTATAAGAGACAAAAATCACAAGAATGGAGAGGAAATGTTTGTATTATTTAAGGATATTGTCGATAGAAATGACGGATGAGAAACTGTGATGTTCGAAAAATTGTTGGAGCCATGTCCAAACAATTAATCCTACCACCATTATCTAGTGCCTTACTTGATGGCATAGACGATCATGTTCCCACACAAATTTATATCTCTAAAGTTTTATAACAATATTTGTTCTTTGACTTCCAGCCAGACTATCTCTCTCTCTCTCTCTCTCTCTCTCTCTCTCTCTCTCTCTCTCTCTCTCTCTCTCTGTTATCTATTATGCCCCCACCCCTATCTCATATTTCCTCAAAAATTCAAATTGTCACAAAAAATGCCATCTGTTCCATTCTCATTACATGGCAGACAAAACGTCTGTTTCTTTCTGATGTGGACAATGTTATTTTTCTTTTTAATGTATTGGATTCTTTAAGGTTCTAGTTTCCCTGTTTCGCCGTCAATATTTCTTATATATATATATATATATATATATATATATATATATATATATATATATATATATATATATATATATATATTGTAAAACACGTCTCTGTGGCCTCCAACCATTTTCTTGTATGTTGTTAGATTATAAAAGATTCACTTTCTTACTCCGAGTCTGGCTCCATATAACAATGAGGAACTACTTTTATTATTTCCATTTCTAAAAAAAATGCCCTGAATAATTGTTCCCGTTATTTGGAGTGCAGGCTGTACCTGGGCTATATCGCATCTCACCTCTGCCGTACATATACTACACTGAGTTAACATAGCTACCAAGTATTTGAATTCACTGACCTGTTTTAATGCTTTCCTATATGGAGTGATTCGATGAGCATGATAAAAAAAAAAGAGGAGGCGGGCTCTGTACGCATGCAATGGGTAGAGTTGTTGCAGAAATCCAAAATATGTAAGTTCACCTTTGTCTATGTCCCTGGACATGCGGGAGTACGGGGAAATGAAAGAGCGGACAGGTTGACTAGCTGCGCTGTCGTTGAGGACGGGCAACCAATGGATCGGGCGGACATCATCAATACCCTCTGAGATGTGGGAAGAGCACAGGACTTCGACAAACACAGATCCACGTCACTTTTTCGGATGATGGAGATGGGAGTTAAGATGGGCACAGCCAGAAATGAGAAACTTAGTGGCCGTGTAAGAAGACTTATCAACCAACATAGAACTGGAGTCGTCAGTCGCTGGACACTGCGGGAATTGCTGAGGAGGTGATCTGAGTACCTATGGATATGTTCGGAGTCCAATTATGGTGACCCGCAAATAACTCTATAACTCAATGCTTTCCTATAATTTTGGCATATTTAAGAGAGCCCTTTTTTTTCCTTGTTACGAGTATTAATTCCGTCTGTAGTTAAGGCCGTTATTTTACTTAACATTAACTTAGTGTCAATAATTTTCTGGAAGCCGCGATAGCTCAGTGGTTAGTGAACTGGACTACAAAGGACAACAGGTAGAGTTCGATCCCAACCGACGGCTTCCGGTTCACCCAACCTTTAATGGGTACCGGATTTTTTTCTGGGAAAGTAAAGCGGCACGGGCGTAATACCGACCATATTACCCTAAAAATCATGCGCCGAAGGTCTGTAAAATTTATGGTCACTAACACCATATTCCCTATACGCCACTTGGCGTGACGGGGCTCTTTACTTTACTTACAACAATTTTCTGTAACTTATTGTCGCTAATAATGTATTAGAATGTGTAATCAGCATACCTCGGATTGTTTATATAATGAGCACCGACTGATATCCCTGGTAAGATCTTAGCATAAACTCACTGTACATATTGAATAAGGCTGGTGGCGGTAGAGATCTCACCTCACAACTTGGTTAGTAAAAAAAAAAGTACCCCCGTTATATTACCAAGTAAAATTATGTCAAAATATAATTCAATATCTACAGCTAACGACGTTAATGGGGACTCCACAGCCACCTCGTCCGGTAGGGAGCGTCGTGTGCTACAGGTGACACCCGATCGTCATCAAGCTACTGTATTCAAGATCAAAAATAAAGAGACACTAGCAATGGGAACTTGAACATTAGATCAGCATTCCAGGTTGGAAAACTAGAAAACATCAGCCAAGAAATGAAGAGAATGAAATTGAACATTTTGGGATTATGTTAAATGAAATGGAAAGGAGCAGGATTATTACAACGCGCCAACGGAAATGTAATTTACTCTGGGGGAACCACATACGAAAAAGAATTAAGCATCATGTTATAGAAAGAAGCAAAACAGTAAAAGGATTATGGTCGGTATCAGATAGAATTTTGCTAGTAAAATTGAGAGGTAGACCACTTGGTATCAGCATAATTCAAGATAATGCACCAACAAGTAATAGAGAAGAAGAAGAAAGTTGACATTTTTTACAACGACCTATATGACCATGAAACAGTGTAAATTCCAAGAAAAAACTAGTATATTAGGGGATTTCAATGCAAAGGTAGGAACAGTTAAAGTGCAAAATGTGACTGCATTACATGGCATAGGAGAGACAAATGACAGAGGGGATAGATTGATAGACTGGGCAAAGACACATGAAATGATTATAGGTAACACCAGGTTCAAACAACACCCTAGGCGATTGTGGACATGGCAAAGCCCCGACAAAGAAGTACACAATCAAACTGATTTTAAACTTGTACAGAGAAGATTCAGAAATGACATAACATCGGTTAAAACAAGACCAGGAGCAGATTGCAATAGTGACCATATACCAGTGGTTGAAAAAAATGAGAATAAAATTGAAGAACACACAGAAATCCATTTTAAAAAATATGAAATTACAACTAGATATGCTTAGAATAGATGACAGATGAGTGATGAGTACAGTACTATAGTAAAAATAGATATAAGGCTATAGAGAAAATACAATACTTCGATGAGCAGTGGGAAATGCTCAAACAATCGATTCAGCAAACATTAAAAGAAGTAATATCAGTGACTAAGAGTCAACAAAAAGAAATAGATGACATAAGAAGTACTAGAACTAATAAACAAATGACGAAAACATAAGAAAGAAGAAAGAACATACAAAATATTGCACAAAGTGATCTAAAAAAAATGCAGAGAAGCAAAGGAAGGATGGTTAAAATATAAATGTGATGAAATGGATACAAAAAAAAAGACACAATTTATGCACAATCAGTGAAACGAATTAACAGGAAGAAAAGAAGTTATAGTTTAAGGATGTGTGAAATAAAACGAAGGAAATAAAATAATGGGACAGAAGAAGATAATGGAGAGATAGACAGAAGATATCAGTCAACTCTATATGGTGAAAGATCAGAGCTACACAATTCATACAAAGATAGAGGACCATAAATAATGCAGAGTGAAGTGGAGGATGCAATTCAACACATGAAAAGGAGCAAAGCTCCAGGTCCCGACAATATAACAATCGAAGAGATAGATGCATTAAGAGAGCTGGGAGTACAAGTCATAACAAAACTACTCAATGACATATATAAAAGTGGGCACCGAAGATCTACTAAAATTTGTCTTTGTAGCCAAACTGAAGAAATCAGGCACCACTGATTGTGAAGACCGTCGCAGTATTGGTCTCATTTGGCATATGATCAAGATATTACTAAGAATCATCATGAGACGTGTACCGAACAAACAAAAAACAGAAATAAGTGAGAAACAATGCGGATTTGTGGAAGGAAAGGGCACCAATAATGTATTTTACATCCTGAGAACATTGACAGAAAAAGCTATAGAGGTAAAGAAAGATCTATGTATGTGCTTTATAGACCACACAAAATTATTTGGCAAAGTAAAGCAGGTGGAACTAATCAATATGCTGGAGAAATTAAACATTGATGGTAAGGATATGAGAATCTTAATAAATATGTATTGGCAACAAACAGCAGCCATAAGAATTCGAAAACAAATAGGACAGTTCCAATATATAAAACAAGGAGTCAGGCAGAGCTGTCTTCTGTCGCCAGATTTTTCTCACTTTACAGCGAAAATATTATGAGATCAATAAAAAAAATGTAAAGTACTCTCCCGTCACACCAAGTGGCGTATAGGGAATATGGTGTTAGTGACCATAAATTTTACAGATCTTCAGCACATGATTTTTGGGGCAATGTGGTCGGTATTACGCCCGTGCCGCTTCACATTCCCATAAAAAAATCCGGTACCCATTTAGGGCTGGGTGAACCCGGAAGCCGTCGGTTGGGATCGAACCCTACCCCTTGTCCTTTGTAGTCCAGTTCACTAACCACTGAGCTATCGCCATGAGATCGATAGCAGACAAAAAATGAATTGAAGTCAATGGTCACAACATAAACAATTTGAGATATACATATGGCACAGTCTTAATAGCAGATACATGTACCATGAGTTAATTACAAGAAATGATAGACATAAAAGTAAAAGAAAGCAACAAGAGAAGTCTTAGTCTGAATAGTAAGAAAACAGAAGTAATGAACATATGAAAGAAACAGCCATCAGCATCACGCAGCATAAAAATAAACAGGACAAATCTGAAACAAGTGCAACGGGTCAAATACTTGGGCACAATAATAACATCAGATGGGAGATGCACCACAGAAATAAAAAGCAGAATAGCTCAGGCCAAAATAGCATTTCAGAAAACGAAAAACGTCTCATGCAACAAGTCTATGTCAATAGAAGTGAGAAAGAGAGTTCATCGGTGTTATATAGAGCCAATTGCTTCTGTGGAAGCGAATCATGGACAGTAGATTAACAAATGAATAGACGATTAGAGGCCACATAGATGGGATTTCTCAGAAGAATGTTGAAAGTTTCCTGAACAGCTAAAAAGACCAACGAGGAAATTCTCAAAGAGGCCAACACAAAAAGGGACTTCATAAAAAAAAAGATTAAAAAGAAACAATCAACATTTTTCGAGCTCATCATGAGAAGACGGAATCTGAAATAATTCTTTACAACTGGCAAATTATGGGAAAGAGATATTGCGGACGACAAAAAGAGAAGATACTTGATAGCTTGGTGTCATGGCATGGAAAACAGTCAGCAACAGAATTGAAACGATTCACTGTGAATAGAAGATTGTTGAAGGATATAATCGACAACTTCAACCAGTATGAACAATGATGATGATGATTATGATGATGATGATGATGATGACGATGATGATGATGATGTTAGAACAAAACCTTTTCAAAACTCTTTGCTGTGACTGTTCAAACAATACCAAATGATTTCCAATATTTGTTGTCGCAAGCAGGCTACATGTTTTTGTTATTCTCATACCTATAGGCTCAATATGTATGCTTTCTAAGGTTTTAATTGTTTCTGTCTAGGCATAGCGTTATAATATAGCTTCTATGTTGCCTTTTCTTTTACGAGGAGAAATGTAACTTTCTTGTCATTAATAAATAATATAGGGAAAAGTTTTACTAAAGCCGATTTTTTTTAAAAGTGAGAAATAAACGTCACTTTGACTAGTAATTGAAATGTGTAACTTAAAGTACAATAAATCAATTTGTAATGTAGGTATGTAATATAATATTACCAGAACCGCTGATGTTATCCAATCCTCCCCCTCCCCCACTCTATTTCCTCTTAAACTTCCCCCCTACAATACACAAAAGTACATGATAAGTTGGTCGTTTGTTTCTGTTCCATGCATACCATCACGTAGACACTACTTCTGATCTATATTAATTATATAATCGTACAGTATCATTAATATCCACAGTGGACGACAACGAGTCCTACAATTAATCCTTACAATAATTGTGTGAGAGCATCACACAGCTGAGTTTAACGTTATTCCTAAACTTCACATTCCAATAGCTGTCATTAACACATCATTCAAGACTGTACCTACCACTTAGATCTAGACACGATACCATCTTGGGGTCAACCGTTGTTTTTTCTCTTTCTTTTTTTTTTTTTATCCAGAAAGAACTTCGAGTTACATTATGTTATTCTTGAGTCAAACCTCGTCTCCATGTCAACGTGTTGTGTAGAAGATGAATATACTCTCTATATTTATTATGGTAAATACGGGTTCATACACTATCCAATTATGTTCCTGATATCTTTCTCTGTAGCTAAAAAACGCTTCTAACATATAATAAATAAATCTCTTTTCTTTCAAGGAAATTTATGTAAATCTTATAAATATTTTAGGTAATCAAGTAAATTATGCTCAATGAATAACCTTTAAACAACGTGAGACTTCAAGAGCTAGACCATAATCTGATAATTAGAAAAAACAGCTTATAGAATTATATTTAACTCTTGCTATTTCATATCGAAACCTCTTGTTTAGTGCAGATATAGACTTTCTAAATGCAGCGGGTAATAAAACAGATCAGCTTAATTTTTTTTTCAGTCCTTAATCTACATTTGTCAAAGGAATACGAAATAAATTCTTCAGATAAATTTGTGAAAAATAACGCTACGTGGGTTTCTTACACGTATATTTGCTTCGTGAATATTCATACAACCAAATCTCTATTAACAGCCACATTTTGTATCCGCTTATTTATTCTTACACAATTACATCAACGTATATATACACATGGCCGGGAAATTTACCAGGAGGTCCTTCTTACAAGAACATATGTTTTATTTTACAAGCAACAAGATAAACATCTCCAGCGGCAGTGAAACAGATTTGACAATTAACAACAACAACTTGTCCCATACGGATTGTACTGGCTGCTCGTACTCCTATTCTGGGCTTGATGATTACACGATAAAAGTACTGGAGGTCTTGACCAACTGCGTCATGATCAACGTCATATGTTTCTTCGGCATTGTTGGAAACGTCATCAATATTGCTGTTCTACGTCGACACGGATTCCGGGAAACAACAAATATCATTCTCGTTTCGTTGTCCATGTCTGACCTCATGTTTTGTCTGATTGTTCCCGTCACCAAACTAAGATGTCTTGTCAGGTTCATCAACCAAGCCTTGTCCATATCGGTCCACACATTTGCTACAGTCTACTTGTTTATGCCCAAATATGTGTGTCTGGCTAGTAGTTTCTGCTACGTTTCCATCATTGCCGTTGAACGGTTCGTGGCAGTCTTCTTTCCCTTTCACGTCTCAAAGATATTCAAACGCAGAGTCATGAGAACTCTGGTTGTATCAGCCCCTATCCTGACGGCAGGCGCGCTTGTCCCAACATTCTTTGTGCTGAACTACGACTGGATTTATGACCCCAGATTCAATCTAACAGTTGCTATGATGAGGTACACCCAATTCTACATAGTTCACAAAACATTTATTGATCCATACACGTGGGTCGGCCTCAGTAATGGATTCTGTGCTACGAGCATCACCGTTGTCACGTTCTGTTGTATAGCCATAGGCCTCAAACTAACTAAAGCAGCCATTAAAAGAGAACAAATGACAAACAGAGCCGCAGCCAACGAGAAAGTGGTTAAAATGTTGGTTACTGTTTGTATTGTTTACATAATAGTTGCCATACCAATCGTCACCCTCTATTCTTATTTCCAACCTACTTTCATTTTTGTATCTCCAATCTACGAACTTGTAGACAATTTTGGTGTTCTCCTTAGCTGCATCAACGCCTCGGCTAATTTTGTTGTCTACGTTACCATGTCTGAAAAGTTCGCCACCACTTACAGAAAACTCCTGGCATGCTCATTTTCTTTATCAGTGAACAAATACAACGGGTGTTAATCAACAGTCAAAGTGGACATGTTGAAACGTCGGGAAATAACTACACAGAGTTGAACAATGCACAAAACGTTTGGGATATTTACATCGCCGAAGGATATGGCACATAAATGAAATCATAAAGAATACACATGAAGCGAGGTTGTAAATGCTGGGTGGATTGTAGTGATGCTACGAATGTTAATTACAAATGAAGAATGTATAAAGTGCGTCGGAGAAACAAAAAATATCACCAAAATCATATGGAAGAGACAATCAACTTGAACATGCCATGTGAAAAGAAGGCATTGAGGATATAAACAAAAGGCAGAATGAATGGAAATCAAGAGAAAAAAATATTTAACCGCTTACCGAAACGTCATAAGAAAAATATCACCTAATGAAATTATGACATGCATGAAGGACCGATTTATGTGGAGAGAGATGATCGCCAACGCCAACTGGTATGGCACATGATGACGATGATGATGATGATGATTTTAAGTACATTTTATTGGGGCAAGTCTTATGAAATGTTTATGCAATGTCAGTCATCATCATCATGTGCCATACCGGTTGGCGTAGGCGATCATGTCCTTCCACAATCTTCCATCCACAGTGCATCGTATCAGTTCTGTTGTTGACTGTTTTCCATGCCATGACACCAAGCTATCCAGTATTTTCTCTCTTTGTCGTCCGCGATATCTCTGTCCTTTTATTTTGCCAGTTGTAACCAGGTATTCCAACTTTCCCCTTCTCATGATGTGCCAGAAAAATGTTAATTATTTCTTTCTGATGTTTTTAGGAGCTACCTTTTAGTGTTGGCCTCTTTGAGAATTTCCTGTTTGGTCTTTTTAGCTGTCTAGGAAAATTTCAACAATCTTCTGAGAAATGACTTCTCTGTGGCCTCTAATAGTTTTTTAATATTTGTGTCTACTGTCCATGATTCGCTTCCATAAGTCAGAAATGGCGTTACTTAGTACCGATGATCTCGCTTTCTCACTTCTATTGACATGGACTTGTTGCATAAGACGTTTTTCATTTTCTGAAATGCTATTTTGGCCTGAGCTATTCTGAATTTTATTTCTGTGGTACATCTTCTATCTGATGTTATTATTGTGCCCAAGTATTTGACGAGTTACACTTGTTTCAGATTTTTCCTGTTTATTTTTACGATGATGATGACTGTTTCTTCGATATGACCATTACTTCTGTTTTTTCCTATTCAGACTGAGACCCTTTTTGTTGCTTTATTTTACTATTATGTCTATAATTTCTTGTAGTTCACTCTCTGTCTCTGCTATTAAGACTGTGTCATCCGCATATCTCAAATTATTTATGTTGTGTCCGTTGACTTCAATTTCTGTTTTGTCTACTATTGATCTCATAATATTTTCGCTGTAAAGTGAAAACAAATCCGGCGACAGAACACAGCCTTGTCTCAGTGGCGTATACTGGTTTTGGGGTCTGGGCTACCGCTGACATAATAAATAAAGACACGCATTATATTCAGTAGGCTAACATGGAATAATATTTGCTAATGACAACACTACATTTTAAATTACTTACTTATTTATATGCAAACTCTTTCCGTCGTATTTGGGACGAAATTGTCTCGATGACTTTGTCATTGAATGTACTGTTGGGTTGATTTCTAAGTTTCTGAAGGAATGATTTCTCAATGGATATTATTGCCAAACAAGATAAGCGTTCTTGTGTCTGAGTATAGCGACAATATGATTTGATTCTCTTGAGAGCATAAAAAGTGCTTTCTACAAATGCTGATGAGCATAAAGCTATAAATAGGTTAGGAAGTTCCGGTAATCAGACATAGCTTCACTTTCACTTTGTGACGATTCTGATTGGCTAGAGCTAAAAATAACTCATGTAACCGCATTCCTCTAGCGGTAGTTTTCGCCGTATTATTTTAAAGGGAATTTTTGAATGTCAAGGTCATTAATTTTAAGTCGGAAAGAAGAGAACTGTACCGCTGCTTATGAGCGGTTTCATGTACTATCTTGAGTAGTTTCGGTTTCATTCACAAATGTTATAGTGACCATAGGAAACCTTACTCTAATAAATGCAAATTAAAGCAAATAAATCATGTTGGCCTATTGAAATGTGTAATAGAATATTCGAAAATGTGTAATATAATTATGAAAAAAATATAATAAATTATCATTTCCTTTTGTATTTCCTTAATGTGTTCAGGCTACCGGCGGTAGCTGCGGTAGCATAGAGAATACGCCACTGCATTGTCTGACTCTTTGTTTTATATATATTGAAATTGTCCTGTTCGGTTGTTAATTCGAATAGCTGCTGTTTGTCAGTCAGCACAAAGAAATAAAAAAAAGTAAAGTACCCCTGTCACGCCAAGTGACGTATAGGGAATATGGTGTTAGTGACCATAAATTTTACAGACATTTCGGCACAAGATTTTTGGGGTAATGTGGTCGGTATTACGCCCGCGCCGCTTTACTTTCCCAGAAAAAAAATCCGGTACCCATTAAAGGCTGAGCATAAAGAAACTTGTACAAAATTGTCATTATTTTATTTTACCCTTGTCAAACATGGCAACTCACAACAAGTTGGAAAAGAAAATAAGTCACCACAGAAATTAGATGTTTGAGAAAAGCTGTAGGACTGAAAACTGAACAGAAGTGACACAATCAGCAACAAGGTTACAATAGAAATAGTTGGCATAGAACTAATTGTGAATTACATACAAAGACAACAACTTCTTCCCTGGAGAGAATGTCTAACGAAGCAACCCATAAAGGCATAGACAAAGAGGAGGGCACAGAGATAGACTCACGCCTGGACTACGTTGGAATGACAACATCTGAGAAAAAACAGCAGCATTAAGTATCAAAGACTGAAGCTGACAGACGGGCCAGACAGTCAGAAGTTAGTATCTTCCAGAAAACCCCAAAAAAAAAATAAAAGCAGGTAGGTCTACTGAAGAGGTAGAAGATACAGACCATGCAAGATGGTCGCTTGTTTGCGTTTGAACAAAGCCCGGCCAGGATCTGAATTTACAGAATTTCGTTCATTCTCAACGGTGGCCGTTATAGTTTAGCTTTTGCTAGCACAATGCCTGGAGTATATGCTCGGACCACCATCTTATCGTGCTTTCTCCCTGCATCGCAGACTAAACGGACGCTGTCTAAATGAACTAGATTCGTAAATAACCTTGATTATAGCGAATAACAGCCACTGCCGTTGCTCCTGAGGTAACGCCAAATGAGATAGGTCTTGAGAAATGTTTGCCAAGTCCAAGGCTGATGTTCTTGCACATAATAACCTACTTTGACTTGGTAGTAACGTTGCTACTACCGCTGATCGCCATTACTGTCATGCTCTTCACGATCGTTCTGTCCATCATACACAGTGGCCTGCCGATGCTGGAAGTTTCCGAGCTGAAAACCGATCAACGATCCTAGGTAGAGCTCAGTGCGAGCTAGCGCCCAGGTTCGTGTGGCTAGGCTGCTCTTTGCCTTGTCTCTGTCTTACATCATCATGAACGCACCCAGCCACGTGGCCAGACTGTACTATCAGAAGCGGACTCACGATTCAGGGGACATGAAATTGACATTCTCTGAAGGTCTTATCCGGCTGATCTTCCTGCACGTCGGCCACGCCCAACATGCCTGCAAGTTTTGGATCTTCGTGGTCGTCAGTAGAAACTTTACCAGGAACCTCAGAAAACTTTAGTGGAAGTTACCAAGTGTATATGTTAGTCGTAGCTCATATCTTGGTGGGTGTATGTGCTGGCCATGGCTGATATCTTGGTGGGTGACTGTGCTGGCCAGGGTTCATATCTTGGTGGGTGTCTGTGCTGGCCATGGTTCATATCTTGGTGTATTTCCGTGCTAGCCATGGCTCATATCTTGATGTGTTTCTGTGCTAGCCATGGCTCATACCATTGTGTGTTTCTGTGCTAGCCATGGCTCATATCTTAGTTTGTGTGTGTGTGTGTGCTGGCCATGGCTCATATCTTGGTGTGTGTCATGTCAGTCATATCTCATATTTTGGTGTCTGTCTGTGTTAATCATGTCTCACATCTTTGTGTGTGTCAGTATTTAGTCATATCTCATATCTTAGTGTGTATCTGTCTTAGTCATATATCATATCTTTGTGCATGCATATGCTTAGTCATATCTCATATTTTTGTGAGCATGTCTATGTTAGTTACATCTCATACCTTTGTGTGTGCTTGTCTATGTTAGGCATATCTCATATATTTGTGTGTATGTCCATGCTAGTCACATATCATCTTCGTGTGTGTCTGTCTATGTTAGTCATGTCTCATATTTGTGTGTGTTTGTGTTTAGTCATATCACATATATGTGTGTGTGCATGTCTATTTTAGTCACATCTCCTAACTTAAACTTTGTGTGTGCATGACTGTGTTTAGTCATATCTCATATCTTAGTTTGTGTATCTGTGTTAGTCATATCTCATATTTTAGAGTGTGTCTGTGCTAGTCACATTTCATATCTTTGTGTGTGCATGTCTGTGCTAGTCACATTTCATATCTTTGTGTGTGCATGTCTGTGTTAGTCACCTCTAGTGACTCGGGCAGATGGTGCTCGTTAACCAGGGAGGAGGGCAGACTATCTAAGGGCAGAATCCCCCTACAGAAAAGATAATCTGCTGCCTTGCAGGAAGATTGGGGACAATCAAAGGCTAAGGAAAGCAAACCTGAACAAAATGCTGGCTGAAATCGGATGAACTGGGCCACTGGCGCAGAACACAGTGCAACGTTTTAACAGGTATTCAAGCAGAGTGGATCTAACACTCTATATCCTACTCTGATTGAGTCCTGATCGCAGAGAGAGAGAGAGAGAGAGAGAGAGAGAGACCTTCATTAAAGGATGCTTACGCAGAATAAAAGGTTGGAACTGGCAGGACAAAATCACTAACATAGAATTATGGAAATGTACCAGTCAAATACCAGTGGATAATGAGATACAGCGAAGACGATGGCGCTGGATTGGACGCACACTGCGGAAGCTAACTGAGAGTATTACACAACAGGCCCTTTTTTGGAATAGTAAAAAAAGTAAAGAGCCCCCGTCACGCCAAGAGGCGTATAGGGAATATGGTGTTAGTGACTATACATTTTACAAACCTTCAGCACACGATTTTTGTGGTAATGTGATCGGCATTATGCCCGTGCCGATTTACTTTCCCAGAAAAAATCAGATACCGATTTAAGGCTGGGTGAACCCGGAAGCTGTCGGTTGGGATCGAACCCTACCTCTTGTCCTTTAAAGGCCAGTTCAATAACCACTGAGCTATTGTGGCTCTCCCTTTTTTGGAATCCCCAGGGGAAAAGACAAAGAGGAAGACCAAAGAATTCTTGGAGAAGACAGATAGAAACAGAGATAAAGATGATGGGGAAGACATGGAATGATCTTAAAAGAATGGCAAGAAATAGAACGACTTGGAAAGTGTTTGTTGAAGACCTATGCTCCAAATGAAGCTGAAAGGTAGAAGAAGAAGTGGTCCACTGAAGATAACTACATTTTAAAAAAATTATTGACACAAATATAAGAAAAGTTAAAAATATAAATAAATGAACCCATAAGGAAACAAATATACATAACAAGGTTCAATCAAAGGGGCTCAACGACAGTATGTACAGCATTAAGTTAAAACAAAAACTACAAGGTTGCAAATTGCACATACTGGAAAACATTTTGATTGCTTAGTCACATGTTTATTTTTCTCAAAATAACGCAGACGCGAACGTAAAATAAGAAAATGTAAAAACTAGAAGAAAAACAGCTTAATTTATAGAGGAGTAGGAGAGCCCGAGAAGACATACTATGTTTTATCTGAGGATATTAGTGAGCATGCTATATAGTATAGAAGATGTTTGTGTGCGCTTTATATAGTATAAAGGATGCTAGTGTGCGCACTATATAGTATAGAAGATGTTAATGTGTGCGCGTTATATAGTATAGAAGATGTTAATGTGTGCGCTATATCGTACAGAAGATGGTAGCATGCGCGCTATATAGTACAGAAAATGTTAGTGTGAGTGCTATATAGTATAGATGTTATATACCCCTTTTATTGAACCTTCTTATGTATATTTGTTTCCTTATGGGTTCAATTATTAATATTATATGCGCGCTATATAGTATAAAAAATGTTATTGTGCGCGCTACATAATATAGATGTTAGTTTGAAGGTATGTTGATTTTTTTTAAGCATGGAAATGCTTATTCCAAAACACATTAAAGTATATGATCGAGCTGAACGTTTAAAATGTGCTGTCTCCAAGAAAACAATATTGATGACAAACTAATAAAGCTTTAATCGATGATAAATTCCTGTAACAGACAGCTACAGTCTGTAACTTGAGCCGTTGCTCACGCGAAATTCACGTGAAAATAGGGGTGGGACAAATGTGTGTGCTATCACCCCCTTACTAAACATAGAACAACGAAAATAAAATGTAACGAAGAAATGTGATCACAAATATCAATAATCGTAATAAATAACAGGTGCACACAAATGACATAAATTTTGGACGGAATGTAAAGAACTCTGTGGGTTAATAGAATATATCAAATGAAGAGCAAGCTACACAGTTTCGACAAGAACATTTAGAAACCTAAAGTTGTGGTCTGTTATCAAACTTAAAATACAGATTTATTCGACTAAGTACGAAAAGGACTTGCTATTTTTATGTTGTTGTAATAGACGATCGCATATATATAACAATAATCAATTAAATAATTGAGTAGCAAATAATACATTCGGAAAAATTTAAAAAAAAACGTTTTGTAATCTAAACAAATGAAAATATGTATACCATAATGTAGAAAACGATTGCACTGAATTGGTAATGTAGACATTAAACAGTTTGATATGAAAGTAATGCTGAACATGATGCAGTGGTGTTTACCCATGGATCGGTGGTGTGAGGCAAACAAATCAGGATAGAGGTTTAATAAGTGATAGGTACAATTAGGTCAGAGAGACAAGGAACCTACATATCTACTGTTACTAACCCAATAATTACAACAACTACTACTACTACTACTATTTCTACTACTACTACAACAGTGCTACTGCTGCTACTAAAGTATAAGAATGGAGATTGATGTGGTAACTGTATTGCAGGAAAAGTTAGCTGGCACTGCGGTAAAGATGGTCGTCAATGTGTCAGATTAATAGCCGACGCTGAGAACGGATGACTGCGACAGTAGTATAGCAGGGTCCATTTGAACCCGAATTTAGGTGCTAAATTAACAAAGATATACAGGGCGGCGCGCGGCGCGCATATCGCGTGCGGCGCAGGGGGAGTTAACCGTGACATTTCGTGTCGGGATGCCTGGTGACCTCTCGTTGACCTCTCAACCTCTCGTGGTGGGGTCGGGTGACCTCTCGTGGTGGGGGCGGCGGTGGTGTTGTGAAGGGGTGGAGTTGTGAAGGGGTGGTGCCATAACTTTCATAAATCTATTATATTCTTTATTTATGCTTTCAGGCAATAAAAAACAGTGACTTTCAAAACAGTTCTATTCAAGATAAGTTTTAAAAAACTTTCTTTAGAATTAAAGGTAACAGCTTAGGCCGTTACACATGCTACACGAAGCTACGTTAACGAACTTAGTAACTACACGCCAAACGCGAAACAGAAACACCGCGTTAATAACGTTAAGCGAGATCAAAGAGCCCGGTGAGTACTTACTTCTGGTTAGACGGTCCGCGAGATCAAAGAGTCCGGTGAGTACTTACTTCCGGTTAGACGGTCCGCGAGATCAAAGAGTCCGGTGAGTACTTACTTCTGGTTAGACGGTCCGCGAGATCAAAGAGTCCGGTGAGTACTTACTTCCTCGTAGACCACCCGCTTGGAAATCGCCGCGTGAACATCAAAGGATTATGCTAGCGTTAACCCATGACCACACTAATAAATTTAGGGTGGGATGGGGTGGTGGGGAAAGTGGGGACTCATGAAAGTAGGGTGACATAGCTTTTACATTCTTTCTTTGTATGGTCGCTCAAATGTCTTGACCAAGATAACTTATTCAAGACAACTTTTAATGTGTATCAAACTTTTTCTTTACAACTAAAGGTAACAACTTAGTCCGTTACACATGCCTTGCTATAGACAGGATGGCGTGCTAATGACTGTAACAGCTAAATGGTAGATGAACATTAAAGGCTAACTTGTCCCTCTCCATCTCTGTCTCTTTCGCTCTCGTTATTTCTCTCTCTCTCTCTCTCTCTCTCTCTCTCTCTCTCTCTCTCTTTCCATCTCTGTCTCTTTCGCTCTCGCTATCTCTCTCGCTATCTCTCACTCTCCCGCTCCATCGCTGTCTCTTTCGCTCTCGCTCGTTCTCTCTCCCTCGCCATCTCTGTCTGTCTCTCTCGCTATCTCTCTCTCTCGCTATCTCTCTGTCTCTCCCTCTCCATCTCTGTCTCTTTCGCTCTCATTATTTCTCTCTCTCTCTTTCTATCTCTGTCTCTTTCGCTCTCGCTATCTCTCTCGCTATCTCTCACTCTCCCGCTCCATCGCTGTCTCTTTCGCTCTCGCTCGTTCTCTCTTCCTCTCCATCTCTGTCTGTCTCTCTCGCTATCTCTTTTCTCTCCCTCTCCTTCTCTGTCTCTTTCGCTCTCTCTCTCTCTGCCTCTCCATCGCTGTCTCTATCTCTCTCCATCTCCATCGCTCTCTCTCGCTCGCTCCCTCTCCATCTCTGTCTCTTTCGCTCTCACTATCTCTCTCTCCCTTTCCATCTCTGTCTCTCTCGCTATCTCTCTCTCGCTCCCACTCCATCTCTGTCTCTTTCGCTCTCGCTATCTCTCTCTCTCTCTCGCTATCTCTCTCTCTCTCTCTCTCCCTCTCAATCTCTGTCTCTTTCGCTATCGCTCTCGCTATCTCTCTCTTCCTCTCCATCGCTGTCGCTATCTCTCTCCTTACCCATCGCTCTCTCTCTCTCTCGTTCCCTCTCCATCTCTGTCGCTTTCGCTCTCGTTATCTCTCTCTCTCTCTCTCCCTTTCCATCTCTGACTCTTTCGCTCTCGCTATCTCTCTCGCTATCTCTCACTCTCCCGCTCCATCGCTGTCTCTTTCGCTCTCGCTCGTTCTCTCGCCCTCGCCATCTCTGTCTGTCTCTCTCGCTATCTCTCTCTCTCTCGCTATCTCTCTTTCTCTCCTTCTCTGTCTCTTTCGCTCTCGTTATCACTCTCTCTCTCGTTCCCTCTCCATCTCTGTCTCTTTCGCTCTCGCTATCTCTCACTCTCCCGCTCCATCGCTGTCTCTTTCGCTCTCGATCGTTCTCTCTCCCTCTCCATCTCTGTCTGTCTCTCTCGCTATCTCTCTTTCTCTTCTTCTCTGTCTCTTTCACTCTCTCACTGCCTCTCCATCGCTGTCTCTATCTCTCTCCCTCTCCATCGCTCTCTCGCCCTCGCCACCCCTGTCTCTTTCGCTATCTCTCTCTCTCTTTCGCTCCCTCACCATCTCTGTCTCTTTCGCTATCTCTCTCTCTCTCTTTCGCTCTCGCTATCTCTCCCGCTCCCTCTCTGTCTCTTTCACTATCTCTCTCACCCTTGCCATCTCTGTCTCTTTCGCTCTCGCTCGTTCGCTCTCCCTCTCTGTCTCTCTCTCTCGCTATCTCTCGCTTTCCCTCACCATCTCTGTCTCTTTCGCTCTCGCTATCTCTCGCTTTCCCTCTCCATCTCTGTCTCTTTCGCTCTCGCTATCTCTCTCCCTCTCCATCGCTGTCTCTTTCGCTCTAGCTCTCTCTCTCTCTCTTTCCATCTCTGTCTCTTTCGCTCTCGCTATCTCTCACTCTCCCTCTCCATCGCTGTCTCTTTCGCTCTCGCTCGTTCTCTCTCCCTCGCCATCTCTGTCTCTCTCTCTCGCTCTCTCCCTCTCCATCTCTGTCCCTTTCGCTCTCCCTATCGCTCTCGCTATCTCTCGCTTTCCCTCTTCATCGCTGTTTCTATCTCTCTCGCTATCTCTCTCCCTCTCCATCGCTCTCTCTCGCTATCTCTCAACATCTCTGTCTCTTTCGCTCGCGCAATCTCTCTCTTTCCATCTCTGTCCCTTTCGATGTTGCTATCTCTCTCGCTATCTCTCTCACTCTCCCTCTCCATCGCTGTCTCTTTCGCTCTCGCTCGCTCTTTCTCGTTCTCTCCCTCACCATCTCGGTCTCTCTCGCCATCTCCATCGCTCTCTCTCTTTCGCTCTCGCTATCGCTCTCTCGCTATCGCTTTTTCGCTCTTGCTCGTTCTCTCTCCCTCGCCATCTCTGTCTCTCTCGCGCTATCTCTCTCTCGCTGTCTCTCTCTCCCTCTCCATCTCTGTCTCTTTCGATCTCACTATCGCTCTCGCTATCTCCCTCTCTCTCTCTCTCTCCCTCTTCATCGCTGTTTCTATCTCTCTCGCTATCTCCATCGCTCACTCTCGCTATCTCTCAACATCTCTGTCTCTTTCGCTCGCGCAAACTCTCTCTTTCCATCTCGGTCCCTTTCGCTGTTGCTATCTCTCTCGCTATCTCTCACTCTCCCTCTCCATCGCTATCTCTCTCTCTCCCTCTCAATCTGTCTATTTCGCTCTCGCTCATTCTCTCTCCCTCTCCATCTCTGTCTCTCTCGCTATCTCTCTCCCTATCCATCACTCTCTCTCGATATCTCTCAACATCTCTATCTCTTTCGCTCGCGCAATCTCTCTCTTTCCATCTCTGCCCCTTTCACTGTTGCTATCTCTCTCGCTATCTCTCACTCTCCCTCTCCATCGCTGTCTCTTTCGCTCTCGCTCGTTCTCTCTTGTTCTCTCCCTCTCCATCTCTGTCTCTCTCGCTAGCTCTCGTCATCTCCATCGCTCTCTCTCTCTTTCGCTCTCGCTATCGCTCTCTCGCACTCTCGCTATCGCTCTCTCGCTATCTCGCTCTCTCGCTATCGCTCTCTCGCTATCTCGCTCTCTCTCTCCCTCTCAGTCTCTGTCTCTTTCGCTCTCGCTCATTCTCTCTCCCTCTCCGTCTCTCTCGCTATCTCTCTCCCTCTCCATCACTCTCTCTCTCCCTCTCCATCACTGTCTCTTTCGCTCTCGCTATCTCTCTCTCTCCCTCTTCAGCGCTGACTCTATCTCTCTCTCTCCATCTCCATCGCTCTCTCTCTCTCGCTCGCTCCCTCTCCATCTCTGTCTCTTTCGCGCTCGCTCGTTCTCTCATCCTCTCCATCTTTGTCTCTCTCGCCCCCGGAAGTAAATGGTATACTACCCGCGGTCTTAAGAGTAATCGAGATCCTTTTATAGTAGACTTCCCAAACATAACCAAGACATGTCTTTGATCTAATGAGAGCAAAGGGAAGATACGACTAGGGGAATTTTACGGTACCGATGTTTTAAAGTGAGATGTTTAGGGAAAATTAATATGTTTGTGCTGGAGAGTACTTGATCGATCAAAGAGGTTAGAACTGTATATAAGTAGATTCAAGCATCAAGTCTCACGGGCAGTTTCAACAAGTGTCTTGGCTGTAACTCAAGCCAGAGTGTGCTTGGCTGTACAAGTAAATTTTCTTTACAAACCGTAAGTAGAACCTTATTTCATAGATTCTATACTGTTGTTTATTTTAATACAATAAAATAAGTTTAAAATTAAAAAAAATTAAAACAAGTCAAATAAAAACAAACAAATATGATCTTTTTTATAATGTTTATTTTCTCACAATAAAACATTATTATTTTTTTAATTTTCACAATGAAACATACATTTATTTTAATACATCAACGTAGACAACACATGTTATACATTCAAATGTTTATAAATGAACAATGATGATTTAAATAGTACAGATATATAAAGGCAACACAACTAAAAATCTATCATTGGGGGGCATTGAGGTATCCGCAGCTGTGCCATGGCTAGCAAGATGTACTTGCAGATGGCTTGCCCCAGTGAAGTTTTGTTGTCAGATATGGCAGATAGGTTGGGTAGCACTGGTCTCTTTCAAAGGTACGTGACCTGTTGACGCAGGAGTTGGTGATGCAGGAACTACTGATACAAGAGATTCAGGATGCTCTGTCTTGATATGTCTGGCAAGGTTGTCTGCTCTATTATAAACTCGTTCACAAACAGCACATTTGTATTCATGATACTCATGTACACTAGCAACGTGTCGTTTTACGATCCGGCTCCGGGTGAAAGTTTTGGAGCAGAGATGACAAGTGTTAGACATCTGTAGAAAATAAATTGAAACATTACAACTAAAGAGTAAAGAACAGTAAACATCACAAGAAAAGAAAACAAGAAAAGTAAACAATGAGAACAATCGAAATTAGGTTACAAAAGTAACAGCGACTGTGAAGCTTGTAATCAGACTTTCTCTTACAGTTGTTGACGACGGATGTGTCTCATGCTTTCAAACATATAAAAAGTAAGTGTTATCTTAGTTCTTTAATATTATAGTATGTTACTTTATTAACCTATTTTCGATAAGTTGGTTGTTTAGTATCCACGTGTTATTTTAGTAACCTTATTTCGATAAGTTGGCTTTTTAGTATCCACGTGTTACTTTTGTAACCTAATTTCGATTGTTCTCATTGTTTACTTTTCTTGTTTTCTTTATGTACATGAGTATCATGAATACAAATGTGCTGTTTGTGAACGAGTTTATAATAGAGCAGACAACCTTGCCAGGCATATCAAGACAGAGCATCCTGCATCTCTTGTGTCAGTAGTTCCTGCATCACCAACTCCTGCGTCAACAGGTCACGTACCTTTGAAAGAGACCAGTGCTACCCAACCTATCTGCCATATCTGACAACAAAACTTCACTGGGGCAAGCCATCTGCAAGTACATCTTGCTAGCCATGGCACAGCTGCGGATACCTCAATGCCCCCCAATGCTAGATTTTTTAGTTGTGTTGCCTTTATATATCTGTACTATTTAAATCATCATTGTTCATTTATAAAACATTTGAATGTATAACATGTGTTGTCTACGTTGATGTATTAAAATAAATGTATGTTTCATTGTGAAAATAAAAAAAAATAATGTTTTATTGTGAGAAAATAAACATTATAAAAAAGATCATATTTGTTTGTTTTTATTTGACTTGTTTTAATTTTTTAAATGTTAAACTTATTTATTGTATAAAAAAAACAACAGTATAGAATCTATGAAATAAGGTTCTACTTACGGTTTGTAAAGAAAATTTACTTGTACAGCCAAGCACACTCTTGCTTGAGTTATAGCCAAGCACACTCTTGCTTGAGTTACAGCCAAGCACACTCTTGCTTGAGTTACAGCCAAGCACACTCTTGCTTGAGTTACAGCCAAGACACTTGTTGAAACTGCCCGTGAGACTTGATGCTTGAATCTACTTATATACAGTTCTAACCTCTTTGATCGATCAAGTACTCTCCAGCACAAACATATTAATTTTCCCCTAAACATCTCACTTTAAAACATCGGTACCGTAAAATTCCCCTAGTCGTATCTTCCCTTTGCTCTCATTAGATCAAAGACATGTCTTGGTTATGTTTGGGAAGTCTACTATAAAAGGATCTCGATTACTCTTAAGACCGCGGGTAGTATGCCATTTACTTCCCGGGGGGCGAGAGAGACAGAGATGGAGAGGATGAGAGAACGAGCGAGCGCGAAAGAGACAGAGATGGAGAGGGAGCGAGCGAGAGAGAGAGCGATGGAGATGGAGAGAGAGAGAGAGAGATAGAGTCAGCGCTGAAGAGGGAGAGAGAGAGAGATAGCGAAAGAGATGGAGAGGGAGAGAGATAGCGAGAGCGAAAGAGACAGCGATGGAGAGGGAGAGAGAGAGTGATGGAGAGGGAGAGAGATAGCGAGCGAGACAGAGATGGAGAGGGAGAGAGAATGAGTGAGAGCGAAAGAGACAGAGACTGAGAGGGAGAGAGAGAGCGAGATAGCGAGAGGCGATAGCGAGAGAGCGATAGCGAGAGCGAAAGAGAGAGAGAGCGATGGAGATGGCGAGAGCTAGCGAGAGAGAAAGATGGAGAGGGAGAGAACGAGAGAGAACGAGCGAGAGCGAAAGAGACAGCGATGGAGAGGGAGAGTGAGAGATAGCGAGAGAGATAGCAACAGTGAAAGGGACAGAGATGGAAAGAGAGAGATTGCGCGAGCGAAAGAGACAGAGATGTTGAGAGATAGCGAGAGAGGGTGATGGATAGGGAGAGAGATAGCGAGAGAGACAGAGATGGAGAGGGAGAGAGAATGAGCGAGAGCGAAAGAGACAGAGACTGAGATGGAGAGAGAGAGAGATAGCGATGGAGAGGGAGAGTGAGAGATAGCGAGAGAGATAGCAACAGCGAAAGGGACAGAGATGGAAAGAGAGAGATTGCGCGAGCGAAAGAGACAGAGATGTTGAGAGATGGCGAGAGAGAGTGATTGATAGGGAGAGAGATAGCGAGAGAGATAGAAACAACGATGAAGAGGGAGAGAGAGAGAGATATAGCAAGAGAGACAGAGATGGAGAGGGAGAGAGAATGAGCGAGAGCGAAAGAGACAGAGACTGAGAGGGAGAGAGAGATAGCGAGAGAGCGATAGCGAGAGAGCGATAGCGAGAGAGCGAGAGCGAAAGAGAGAGAGCGATGGAGATGGCGAGAGCTAGCGAGAGAGACAGAGATGCAGAGGGAGAGAACGAGAGAGAACGAGCGAGAGCGAAAGAGACAGCGCTGGAGAGGGAGAGTGAGAGATAGCGAGAGAGATAGCAACAGCGAAAGGGACAGAGATGGAAAGAGAGAGATTGCGCGAGCGAAAGAGACAGAGATGTTGAGAGATAGCGAGAGAGAGCGATGGAGAGTGTGAGAGATAGCGAGAGAGATAGAAACAGCGATGAAGAGGGAGAGAGAGAGAGAGATAGCGAGAGCGATAGTGAGAGCGAAAGAGACAGAGATGGAGAGGGAGAGAGAGACAGCGAGAGAGAGATAGCGCGAGAGAGACAGAGATGGCGAGGGAGAGAGAACGAGCGAGAGCGAAAGAGCGATAGCGAGAGCGAAAGAGAGAGAGCGATGGAGATGGCGAGAGAGACCGAGATGGTGATGGAGAGAACGAGAAAGAACGAGCGAGAGCGAAAGAGAAGCGATGGAGAGGGAGAGTGAGAGAGATAGCGAGAGAGATAGCAACAGCGAAAGGGACAGAGATGGAAAGAGAGAGATTGCGCGAGCGAAAGAGACAGAGATGTTGAGAGATAGCGAGAGAGAGCGATGGAGAGGAAGAGAGATAGCGAGAGAGATAGAAACAGCGATGAAGAGGGAAAGCGAGAGATAGCGAGAGCGATAGTGAGAGCGAAAGGGACAGAGATGGAGAGGGAGAGCGAGAGAGATAGCGAGAGAGAGACAGAGATGGCGAGGGAGAGTGAACGAGCGAGAGCGAAAGAGACAGCGATGGAGAGGGAGAGATAGCGAGAGCGAAAGAGACAGAGATGGAAAGAGAGAGAGAGAGAGAGACCTAGAGCGAAAGAGACAGCGATGGAGAGGGCGAGAGAGATAGCGAGAGCGAAAGAGACAGACATGGAGAGGGAAAGCGAGAGATAGTGAGAGAGAGAGAGACAGAGAGGGAGAGCGAACGAGCGAGAGCGAAAGAGACAGAGATGGCAAGGGTGAGAGAGATAGTGAAAGAGACAGAGAGGGAGCAGGAGAGATAGCGAGAGCGAAAGAGAGAGAGAGAGAGAGATAGCGAAAGAGATAGAGATGGAGAGGGAGCGAAAGAGAGAGAGAGATAGCGAAAGAGACAGGGGTGGGGAGGGCGAGAGAGCGATGGAGAGGGAGAGAGATAGAGACAGCGATGGAGAGGCAGTGAGATAAAGAGCGAAAGAGACAGAGAAGGAGAGAAAGAGAGATAGCGAGAGAGACAGACAGAGATGGAAAGGGAGAGAGAACGAGCGAGAGCGAAAGAGACAGCGATGGAGCGGGAGAGTGAGAGATAGCGAGAGCGAAAGAGACAGATGGAGAGCGAACGAGAGAGAGAGAGTGATAACGAGAGCGAAAGAGACAGAGAAGGAGAGAAAGAGAGATAGCGAGAGAGAGAGAGATAGCGAGAGAGACAGACAGAGATGGCGAGGGCGAGAGAACGAGCGAGAGCGAAAGAGACAGCGATGGAGCGGGAGAGTGAGAGATAGCGAGAGAGATAGCGAGAGCGAAAGACACAGAGATGGAAAGGGAGAGAGAGAGAGAGAGAGAGAGATAACGAGAGCGAAAGCGACAGAGATGGAGAGGGAACGAGAGAGAGAGCGATGGAGAAGGAGAGAGATAGAGACAGCGATGGAGAGGAAGAGAGAGATAGCGAGAGCGATAGCGAAAGAGACAGAGATGGAGAGGGAGAGAGAGAGAGATAGCGAGAGAGAGAGATAGCGAGAGCGAAAGAGACAGAGATGGAGTGGGAGCGAGAGAGAGATAGCGAGAGAGACAGAGATGGAAAGGGAGAGAGAGATAGTGAGAGCGAAAGAGACAGAGATGGAGAGGGAGCGAGCGAGAGAGAGCGATGCAGATGGAGAGAGAGATAGAGACAGCGATGGAGAAGCAGAGAGAGAGAGCGAAAGAGACAGAGAAGGAGAGGGAGAGAAAGAGAGATAGCGAGAGAGACAGACAGAGATGGAGAGGGAGAGAGAACGAGCGAGAGCGAAAGAGACAGCGATGGAGCGGGAGAGTGGGAGATAGCGAGAGAGATAGCGAGAGCGAAAGAGACAGAGATGGAAAGGGAACGAGAGAGAGAGAAATAACGAGAGCGAAAGAGACAGAGAAGGAGAGGGAGAGAAAGAGAGATAGCGAGAGAGAGAGATAGCGATAGAGACAGACAGAGATGGCGAGGGAGAGAGAACGAGCGAGAGCGAAAGAGACAGCGATGGAGCGGGAGAGTGAGAGATAGCGAGAGCGAAAGAGACAGAGATGGAAAGGGAGAGAGAGAGAGAGAAATAACGAGAGCGAAAGAGACAGAGATGGAGAGGGAGAGACAAGTTAGCCTTTAATGTTCATCTACCATTTAGCTGTTAAAGTCATTAGCACGCCATCCTGTCTATAGCAAGGCATGTGTAACGGACTAAGTTGTTACCTTTAGTTGTAAAGAAAAAGTTTGATACACATTAAAAGTTGTCCGGAATAAGTTATCTTGGTCAAGACATTTGAGCGACCATACAAAGAAAGAATGTAAAAGCTATGTCACCCTACTTTCATGAGTCCCCACTTTCCCCCACCACCCCATCCCACCCCTAAATTTATTAGTGTGGTCATGGGTTAACGCTAGCATAATCCTTTGATGTTCACGCGGCGATTTCCAAGCGGGTGGTCTACGAGGAAGTAAGTACTCACCGGACTCTTTGATCTCGCGGACCGTCTAACCGGAAGTAAGTACTCACCGGACTCTTTGATCTCGCGGACCGTCTAACCGGAAGTAAGTACTCACCGGGCTCTTTGATCTCGCTTAACGTTATTAACGCGGTGTTTCTGTTTCGCGTTTGGCGTGTAGTTACTAAGTTCGTTAACGTAGCTTCGTGTAGCATGTGTAACGGCCTAAGCTGTTACCTTTAATTCTAAAGGAAGTTTTTTTAAAACTTATCTTGAATAGAACTGTTTTGAAAGTCACTGTTTTTTATTGCCTGAAAGCATAAATAAAGAATATAATAGATTTATGAAAGTTATGGCACCACCCCTTCACAACTCCACCCCTTCACAACACCACCGCCGCCCCCACCACGAGAGGTCACCCGACCCCACCACGAGAGGTTGAGAGGTCAACGAGAGGTCACCAGGCATCCCGACACGAAATGTCACGGTTAACTCCCCCTGCGCCGCACGCGTTATGCGCGCCGCGCGCCGCCCTATATATCTTTGTTAATTAAGCACCTATTTTCGGGTTCAAATGGACCCTGCTATACTACTTGCGACGTTAGTCGTTGACCTGAATGTCTCGAACCTTCTGGTATTGGGTCTGGACCAAGTTCAGCACATGAGAGAGAAATATCAAGGGACTGATAATTTGTCACATTACATTACAGATCCACTGAAGCCATCATTCAGTGCTGTGCCGTGATGTCAAGCAAATTGATCGCGGAAATTCTACATCAAGATTTAACTGGAATAATGCCATCTAATCAGGCTGCCATAAGCACTTGACTTGATAATATCTTCAATGACTATTTCATTATTTAGCTGACAAATATCAGAGATAAAGTTATTGAGTTATTTGCGGATCATCATCATTGCACTCCGAACATGTCCATAGGTGCTCAGATCCCCTCCTCAACCCGCAGTGTCCAGCGGCTGACTGCTCCAGTTTTGTATTGGTTGCTAGGTCTTCTATACGCCCACTATGTTATCGTTTCTGGCTGTGTCCATCTTAACTCCCATCTCTTTGTGGCTTAGATGTGACTAATTTCTCAACACCATTACAAACTGCCTGCTACTACTCAAATCTATTTAACCACCATACCCACGAACTTAATTACCCACAATGACATTTACATCTATAAGACAAGTACATCCATCTTTGATAACCTTTCATATTTTCATATATATATTCAATATAATCGACGGAAATTTAATATTATTCCTATATGTCTTTGTGGTACTCTTTATGGTTTTTTTTTCATATTTTTTCCGATATAAGCATTTGCAATAGCATATTTTTCATATATAAAACCTTCGTTGTAGATAAATCTAGCTTAAAAAAAACACATTAACCCGCTAAAAAAATTCGACAACTTTTCTTATTTTCTCTACATATTATATAAATAAAGTCTCTGCTGTGGTCTTTCGATTTCAAATTTTCCTATTAAAAAAACCTTTGCCAAAAGAATATCTAACCTGAGAACCGCATACCTCGCTAAAAATAGAATCGACCATTTTTCATATTATGTCTATATCATCATCATCATCATGTGCCATACAGGTTGACATAAGCGATCCACAATCTTCTATCTAACGTGCATCGTTTCAATTCTGTTGTTGACTGTTTTCCATGCCATGACACCAAGCTATCCAGTATTTTCTCTCTTTGTTGTCCGCAATCTCTCTTTCCCTGTATTTTGCAAGATGTAACCAAGTATTCCAACTTTCCTCTTCTCAAGATGTATTCGCAAAACGTTGCTTGTTTCTTTTTAATGTTTTTTTAAGAGTTCCCTTTTTGTGTTGGCCTCTTTGAGAACTTCCTCATTGGTCTTTTTAGCTGTCCAGGGAGCTATTAACATTCTTCTGAAAACTTCCATCTCTGTAGCCTCTAATCGTTTTTTCATTTGTTTGTTTACGGTCCATGATTCGCTTCCATAGATCAGAATTGGTTCTATATAGCACCGATTAACTCTCTGTCTCACTTCTATTGACATAGATTTGTTGCATAAGATATTTTTTTCATTTTTAGAAATGCTATTTTGGTCTGAGCTATTCTGCTTTTTATTTCTAAGGTGCATCTTCCATCTGATATTATTATTGTCCAAGTATTTCAAGCGTTTCACTTGTTTCAGATTTGTCCTGTTTATTTTTATGATACATTATGGTGATGATTGTTTTTCGATAATGTCATTACTTCTGTTTTCTTCAGACTGAGACCTATCTTGATGCATTCTTTTACAATTATGTCTATCATTTCTTGTAGTTCATTCTTATTCTCTGCTAATAAGACTGTGGGATCCGCATATCGCAAATTGTTTAAGTTGTGACCGTGGACTTAAATTCCTTTTTTGTCTACTATTGAACTCATAATATTTTCGCTGTAAAATGAAAACAAATCAGGCGATAGAACATGGCAATGTATGACTCCCTATTTGAATATATATATATATATATATATATATATATATATATATATATATATATATATATATATATATATCCTATATAATCACTCAGACCACTTTTTATATTTTCACTATCCTAAACAATAATAAAATAATATTTTACCTCTAAGCCATTGCGAGATTCAACTACTCTGCTAAGAAACTTTTCATATTTTCTCTACATATGTCTATATAAAAAAAAAACTTTGCGGCAGGGGCAAAAACCCCCCTGCAAGCCGACTCCATTCAGCATCATTTTTTTAATTGTCATATTTTTATTATTATATCTTTGCCACTATCACCTCTCCCCTTCAGCACTAAGAATCACATTTAAATTATTAATTTTAAATTAATGTGATTTATTCAAATCACATTTAAATCCTGCTAAAATTAATCAAAGTACATTTAAAATCTACCAAACAACACGATCAGCCAAAATCCATTTAAATTCCACCAAAATCCATTTAAAATCCGGCCAAAATCAACAAAATTCATTTAAAATCTCGTCAAATTCAACCAGTCACCCAAAATCAGGCCAAACCCCCGAAAATGCATTCAAAGTCAGCTAGCAGCAGTCAAATTCAGCAAAAAATCACACAAAAGCCATTTCAAGCCATTTAGAATTCATCCCAAATCACTCAAAATCCATTTTAAATCCCGCCAAAATCACCAATGGGTGATCCAATTTAATCCATCATGACGGACATATAACTACATTTATTAGACAAGCACTTATCTCTTTTTTTATATTTTCTCTTTATATCCCTATAACAAGCAATGCCATTTATATCATAAGATCTTTAGTAGAAAGAGCCATAGAGGTGAAAACAGATCTATACCTATGTTTCATAGATTATACCAAGGCATTTGACAAAGTAAAGCACCAAGAAATAATCAAAATTTTAGAAAGCATAAACGTAGACAGCAAAGATCTAAGAATAATAAAGAACATGTACTGGCAACAAACAGCGGCCATATGAACTGGAAACCAATTGGGAATGTTTAAACAAATAAAACAGGGTGTTAGACAAGGTTGTGTGCTATCATCAGATTTGTTTAATATTTATAGTGAGGTTATTTTAAGATCCAAAAGGGGCATGACTGGAATAACAATTGGAGGTCATAATATATATAATCTAAGGTATGCTGATGATACAGTTTTAACCGCTAAGAGTGAAAATGAATTACAAGAAATGTTGGACATTATAGTGAAAGAAAGCAAAAATAAAAGGCTCAGCCTTAATAGCAAAAAGATAGAGGTAATGGTAACAACAAAGAAAAAGACCTCACCTCAATGCAAAATAAAGACAAGTGGAACAATATTAAAACCTGTAAATGAATTTAAATATTTGGGAACTTTGTTAACCTAAGACGGAAGATGTACAAAAGAGGTGAGATGCAGAATGGCTCAGGCAAAAGCAGCTTTCCAAAAATTGAGGAAGATACTATGCAATCCATTTTTGACAATAGAAACAAGAAAAAGAGTTCTTAAATGTTACGTAGAGCCAGTCTTAACATATGGATGCGAATCATGGACAATAGACAACAGAAAATAAAATCACTGGAGTCTGTACAAATGTGGTTTTACAGAGGAATGTTGAGAGTACCATGGACAGCTAAGAAGAGTAATGAAGATGTTCTGAGAGAAGTCAAAGCAAAAAGAGAGCTAATTTCCAATATTAGGAAGAAACAATCATCATTTTTGGCCATGTAATATGTTGTTTGTAACAACTGGAAAACTTGAGGGACGAAGAGATAGAGGGAAGCAAAGAGAAACGATGCCAGACAGCTCAAGAATATTTAAGAAAATTTACAGATATGGAATTGTATGTAGCGTTATATGAACTAGTGTTTCTGTTGGTCAGTGTTTCCTGACTGCCTTGTGACGACTGAGCGATGCTAGTCGATTGAATATATTAAATCGTGTACTCGATGACTATAATTTCTTTTTAAATCACGCCCAGCAAACAGTTCCGCGCACGGAGAAAACGTTAATTGTACGAGCGATGATCATTGATCCTTGTCCTACTCACGCAAGGCTGGGAGAATATTGAACAAGGAACTAGCGCTTGCATCCAGCTTAGCCAATATATATATATATATATATATATATATATATATATATATATATATATATAAAACTGAATATGGGCCTATTTATCGTAATTATGGTCCGCAAGGATATAATAAATATTGAATAATTATTATTATAAATATTTATGCACAATATATATAAAGTAACGCTAATCCCTAAAAAATGGTTGTTCGCTTCCGGTGTGAGCGTGGTTATATAGCTGGGTAAACATACACTCGCGATTATTGGTAGTCAAAAATAAAGGGAAAGGCAGAGTCCATTACTTATTACATTACTAATTAACCAATCTACTCAATTATTCCCCAGCAACCCTCTTCGAGATTTCAACCAACCCACCATACTTCTTCTAGTCATAGTCTTATATATATATATATATATATATATATATATATATATATATATATACACACACACACACATATATATATATATATATATATATATATATATATATATATATATATATATATATATATATAACATTGCATCACTCTGTGGGAGGTTCTACCACTCTCCGCCATGCAAGAGTGGTGGTATTTCGCTATATAACTCTTGTATTAACAGGGTACTGGAAGTTGAAGGGTCAACCCTCCTCTTTGTCGTCTTTATAAGGTCATAAGCGTCAAAACCCCTTGTCTCACTACTGGCGTCTTATTTTCTTTTATAAAAATGTATATCTCCACTTATAATAACTATAAACTTTGTGTGTTATGCTTTGTGCAGTTTCTGAATAATATTTCAACAAAATCAACCCATTTGGTTAAAATGTGCAACTGCAATGCTCTTTGTTGGTTTTTTTTTTTTATTATTACTTGATATCAACAGAGAACATTTTCATGCAGATAAAGAGCAAGACAACATCAGAGAATGGGAAGCTATCTTTCAGAACATTTTAGAAAGCAGGTCTCATGTTAAACGGTCTTCCTGAAGACGTCATCAAGAGTGCTCCAACAAACGTCAAGGTTAATGGTTTATAATGATGAACGGGTGATGTATGGTGGTCTAAGGGCAGGAAATGCTCTAATTTGTGATGTGATCCAGCAAAGATCAAAATTACAATTGTAATTCGAGTGTTGAGCGTTGTCATGGAGATAAGAGTATTATTTTGTGATATGACGACGGATCCACAGTTTGTATTGTCAGTAGACCTATATGAGGCCAGGAAATGTTGATCTCGTTTGTGGGTGTGATCCTTTAAGAAATCGAATACAATTGGGTTTCGACTGGTGAACTGGCGACAGGGGTTGTACTATGTGGTTAAGATGACGGTTCAAGAGTTCGTGTTATCAGCGAGCTATGTTATATGAACTATCTATATGTATATTTTTTCGTGAAGATTGAGGTTGTGATAGAAGCTATTACATGGCTGGTTATAAGACCAACAACACATGCGGTCATATTAACTGACTCACAAAGTATGCTTCGCTGGATTGACAAGAACATATTTCTCAGGAAGTGTGTGAACCTACTCGGCATATCTCCTATCAACATAACTTGGATATATTGCCCCAACACGAGAAGGTTCGTGACAATAAGAGAGTAGGATATTGCGAGGGCTTTAAAAGAACATCTCTCACATGATGGGGACAAATAATCTGAGGATAATGCACACGTCAAAAGAATGGTGGAACACAGCGCCACCAGGTGAGAAAGCAAGATCAGTAGCAAAGAATTCAAGAAGTTCAATCAATGCACGACAGCAATAATTAATAGACGAACGCTTCGATAGTTCATGGAACGGGCGGATGAGCGTATATGGGAATTCCTCGACTGCTATTACGCCAATGTCTGTAAAATCTCTGACACTAAATTACAGAAGCTGGATAAACACAAGAGCAGTGACGTACGGCAAAGAACATTCTGTAAAATGAACCCGTAATATTTTGATCAATAGCGAGTGCACTAATCTTTCAGTCAACGAGGCCTCGGTTGTTACTAATGAAGATAAGCCTCGGAGATCACTAAACAAATTGTAAAACTGTACTTAAGTTAGTATGTAGTATCGTGACATGATCTGTTGTGCTGGCAGACTAGTTTTCTTCCTCGCTGACACTACATTTCCCCAACTTTATGAACAATATATTGCCCCCAACACGAGGAAGTTCGTGACAGTGAGAGAGTATGATATTGCGATGGCTTTAAAAGAACATCTCTCACATGATGTGGACAAATAATATGAGGATAATGCACACGTCAAAAGAATGGTAAAGAAACAACAGATAAAATGGTTTGGCCACGTGACAAGGCAAAAGATCAAAACACAACACAACGAGCCTTAAGCAAACGTTGTGAGAACACCAGACCCAATGGTCGACCACGAAAATGATGCATGGACGGAATATTAGAAGCACGAGAAAAACATAACAGAAGCAGAGGCGAACAGAAGAGCAAAAGACCGCAAATTATATCTCCCCTCGACGTTGAAAGGCATTTGAGGAAGGAAAGAGGAAGTGAAGAGCGACAAACGACGCTTGAACCGTTGTTCACTGAGCCAGCTTGTATCATCAAGTTATTGAGTTATTGAGTTATTGAGTTATTGAGTTATTGAGTTATTTGCGGGTCATCATCATTGCACTCCGAACATGTCCATAGGTGGTCAGATACCCTCCTCAGCAATTCCCTCAGTGTCCAGCGACTGACGACTCCAGTCTTCTTACACTGCCACTAAGTTTTTCATTTCTGGCTGTGCCCATCTTAACTCCAATTCCAACATCCGAATATGTGACGTGGATCTGTGTTTGTCGAGGTCCTGTGCTCTTCCCACATCTCGGAGGGCATTGATGATGTCCGCCCGATCCATCGGTTGCCCGTCCTCAACGACAGCGCAGCTAGCCAACCTGTCCGTTCTTTCATTTACCCGTACTCCCGCATATCCAGGGACATAGACAAAGGTGACCTTGCGTATTTTGGACTTCTGCAATGACTCTACCCATTGCATGCGTACAGAGCCTGCCTCCACTTTTTTTATCATGCTCATCGAATCACTCAGTATACATGCGTGGATGTAGTCTTGTGACTCTAACCATTTGAATGCCTTGGTCACTGCCATCGCCTCCATTGTCATGCTACTCGTGGTCATGACGTATGCACCACTGTCTTCCTTGGCTATTCTGCCTGCCGAGCGTGCTGTAAATGCCCATGCACTTCTTTGGTGTTGTATTACAGATCCGTCTGTATAGATAACTGCATCTTTCTCATCTGTGTTATCGCAGATGAGACCGCTGACCTCAGCATTAACCACGACCGGATTCTGTTCCCTACTTTTCCTGTCGAGTGTGACAATATACGAGAAAGTCCCCTTGAATGACGTAGGCACCGGTATCCACTCCTCACCAACGCTGATATTGGTAAGTCCACAGACCTGTTTGATTAAATCTTCTGCTCGGCCCACCCATGATTTGCTTCTTTTTAGCCTGGTACCTTTCCCTGTGTTGAGCACGTGGTGCAATGGATGCTCTGTATCTGTACTAATCTTCAGGTATGCTCGTGCTCTCAAGATCTTGATTCTGTCATCCATGGTTGGAAAGTCAAGAAGATACCTCATTGCTACACATGGAGTGTCCCTCGTACATCCCAGGATAATGCGCATGGCTTCATTTTGTATTTTCTCCAGCCTAACAATTTGAGTCGTACTGACGGTAAGAATTGCCAGGGCATACTCGATTGGTGCGAGGACTAATCCCTGGAACAGAAGAGTAATTAGCATCGATGTTGACAGCTGCCATGACCTTCAAGGCGGCTAATCCATTGCGGGATTTTGTTATCACATGGTTGACGTGGTCCCGAAAACACAGACTGATATCAAACTTAACTCCAAGGTATGTCATCAAATTGTCCCTGGTCACCTCATCAGCTCCCATAAGTACTACCGGTGTGGTCGTATTAACGATATGATTGTTAAGGGAGAACCATGAAACTGATGCTTTATTAGGATTAACCAAGGCACCTGAAATCCCACACCAGGAAGAAATGCGATCGAGTTCGTCTTGCATTGTGGAGGCAATTCCCCGTCTGTCTCTTCCCTGTCCAGAATATCATCAGCAAAAGTCATAGTTCTTCCCCTCTCATCTAGTTGTTGTTCCGTGATCGTTATTGTGTACACGTCAAATAAAACTGGTGACTATGGTGAGCCTTGTGACAGCCCTGGACAAATGGATGTTGGCTCGGAAGACCAACTTCCACATCTGAGTATCACCTTCCTCTGAAACAGCGCCGCAGCAATCCATCTAATGAGGAGGTGGTGCACCGCTAATTTGAGGAGCATATGCATGAAATATTCAAACGATACCCTGTTGTATGCATCCTCCAGATCTATAGCAGCAGCACATGTCTCCTCTCGTCTGTGGAATCCTTCGAAGACGTCATAGGCAAAGACTGCAGCATTGAGCCATGTCTCTTTGTTATATCTATAACCTCCGAGTGTGGGTGGGAATGAGCGTTTCTGTTCAAGGTGACAGGTGAGGACACGGGCAACTATTTTCTCCAGCAGCTTGCCCGCAGTGTTCTGCATTGTGATGATTCTGTAGGCACTGATCTGAGAATGGTCCTTGTTTGGCTTCGGTAGCGGTAGTAAATAGCTGTGTAGCCACTCCTCCTTAATCTGGCCACTCCGAATGCTGGCATTAAACTCATTGGCCAGTTTTGTCAAGTCGTCGTCAGCTAAATCGCCTATGTCATCGTACCGAACACCATCTGGACCAGGAGCAGTGTTGTGTGACCTTTTAAGTGTTGTCCGAATGGTATTGGTTGTGATTGTGAGATCTTCTTCCAGCACTATATCCTTACACAATTTTGACAGCGATCCCCGTATCCTCATTCTTACAGCCTCATTTTTTTGGTCCGACTGCTCAATGTAGCGGGCAAGCAGGGCCTTCCCTTTGCTCTCATCAGATCTGTGCCATATCCGGCCTGTTTTCTGAAAGTCTGGTATGTCTCTGTATCGTGTTGTGCCATTAATGCTCTGATGAAGTCGCCAGAATGTAGCTAGCGATTTTTCTGAGCACACTTTTTTTACATAAGTCATCCCATTTGGCATCCTTAGCGCATAGTTTAAAGTGCTTCATTTTTTGGGTCGACCTCTTCTTTCATACGCTTCAAGAGCTCAGGTTGCATTCTTCCATTCTTTCTGGCTTTCTGCCATGTCCTAGCCGTTTGTCTCTTGTACCGCCAAGCTTCCTCGACTTCTACATTCCACCAGTGTGGCTGCGTTCATCTCTCATGCCTCCTACGAGGGGCGCTCTGTTTACTATGTCTGATTTTGCTAATGATGTCCTGGTCTGTTTTTTTCGTAGTGGAATGTGTGGAGCTTTCTTTTCTGACTTCTACTTCTGCTTTTCTCAATTAGGAGGACACATGGATAGTGATCACTTCCGTGGAAACCCAGTGCACTCCACCTGCAAACCGGTGCGAAGGTGGAAGACACCAGTGCCAGGTCTATGACACTATCAGAGTCCCTTGTTCGAGTGGCCATTCTTGTTGCCCTTCCATCATTCTAGCACACTTTATCGACTGACACTAGTGCGTTCTCTAGGTCTTCTCCCTACTTGTTGGTTATGACGTTACCCCACTGGTTTCCTCTAGCATTAAAGTCTCCGCAGAAAATGACATTCTCTTTATCGAACTCGAAGAGATTTTGCCATTGTTGTGTGTCCACCTTCCCATTACAGGCATACACATTCACAATTACGAAATGATTGGTGTCTGCACCCTAACCACATGTACCTGCAATTATTCACTGTACCATGCAGACATATCAACTTCAGCTGCTACCATATTGTTACGCACAAGGATGACCTGCCCAAGGTGTCGCCTATTGTAGAAACAATGAAATCCAGGAGTACTTACTGTCCTGTCACCAAGAAGAGTTTCATGCAAAATCATCAAAGAGACGCGTTTAGACTACTACTATCTTTACGGCATTTTCCCATTCCTGGGGTCTGCCGGGGGAATTGTAGGACAGGAAAATAAAGTCGTTTGTCCGGTGCAGTCGCCGCGAGGTGCTTGGATCTGAGTTTGTATTCACCCCCCGATAGAAAAAAACGTTTGGCCATGCCGAGATTTGAACTGGCGTTCCCCTGGTTTGGAGCCCGACGAGTTATCTATTCGGCCACCCACTCTCGACTCTTCTACCGACACGATCAAGTGTAAATGGGTTTTGAAATTCACCACTATCTGGAGAAAAAAAAAGAAGAAAAAATGTGAAATACGCACAGACGTGGAACATGATTGTCAGATGAATTGAGATACAGAAGTTTATGAAAGGAATAAACAAATTAGAGAGACAACCAACATAAAAGTTCGTGTAGAAAACTGGTCAGAAAGCAAAAAAAAAAAAGTCAATATCAGTCATGTCAATGAAATCAAGTGCAGATATCAATAATACCAAATTTAGGCGAGTTCCAAAAATTAAAATATTTTGAGGAAGGAAGATCGACAACTACACTGTAACAAAACTTAAGAAAACTAATGCAGTGACATATAAAATGTCAGCACAGCAGTCAATTATAAATACTGCATTTCTGCCATCAGTCTATTATCAACGTCAAACGCATAATTTTTTTTATTATTACAATGGAGGTAATTTTTTTTTTTGCATTATTTATGAATATTGTCGCTAAAAAAAAATTATAAAAATTATAATATTCGAAAAATTATTAGAGCCACGCTCTCTAAAAAAGAAACACTAACATTTTCAAGTGCTTTTCTTTCTGGCATTGACCAGTGGTTCTCAAGCGGCAGCCATAAGGCACCCAGAGAGCCAAGGGAAATTTTACGGGGGCCACAGGAAACAATGCCGTAATTGGGGAGCCACGGCAAGAGGCTGGAGGAGGGGCGCACGGCACGAGACTAGAGAACCATGCATAGGTAAACAGTTGGTTGTAGAATAAAGCAGCAAGTATCACTTTCTTTCCACTTAGTGCTTGATTACAGGGTCAAGGACAACCCTATTTCCGAAGTATTTGGCGGACTTCAAATGTGTATCCGAATGTTTCCGCACAACTTTATATCTCTAAAGTTGTTCAAAAAAAAGACTGTTCTCACTAACTTTTTGTTAACTATTATGCCCCCCCCCCACCTCCAATATCAACTTCCCTCAATAATGACGATTGTCGCAAAATATTTAAATTCTCACAAAATATTTTAGTTGTTAAAAAATATTCTAGTTGTCACAAAATTCTAGTTGTCACAAAATATCCCAGTTGTCACAAACTATTCCAGTTGTCACAAAATATTCTAGTTGTCACAAAATATTCTATTTGTCACAAAGTATTCTAGTTGTCACAAATATATTCTAGTTGTCACAAAATATCCCAGTTGTCACAAAATATTCTAGTTGTCACAAATATATTCTATTTTTCACAAAATATCCCAGTTGTCACAAAATATTCTAGTTGTCACAAATATATTCTATTTGTCACAAAATATCCCAGTTGTCACAAAATATTCTAGTTGTCACAAATATATTCTATTTGTCACAAAATATCCCAGTTGTCACAAAATATCCCATCTGTTCTCATCTCGTAACCTGGCAGCCACAACAATTGTGGTTGCTTTCTCCTGATGTTGGTAATTTTTTTTCTTAATGATTCTTCTAAAGGAATCTTTCAGAACGTTCTCGTCTCTCTGTCTCTCTCTTTCTTCTCTCTCTCTCTCTCTCTCTCTCTCTCTCTCTCTCTCACTCTCTCACACACACTTGGCTGTCACTGAAAATCTTAGTTTTCTTACGTAAAACACAATCACTTCCATATTTCAAGTCTGGCTCCATATAACAGCGAAGAACTCTTTTCCCATTTCCATTTCTAAATAAAATGCCCTACATTATTTTTCTGATCAATATTTGAAATGCAGCCTCTGTCTGGGCTATTTTGCATCTCAGATCTGTCGTACAGCTAATATCCGTAGTTAACATCGTTTCCTTGTATTTGAATTCACTGTACTGTTCTATTTGCTATAATTTTGACATTTAGGAGATTCATTTTCCTTGTTGCGAGTATTACCTCCGTCATTTTTTGCAGCTGAGGCTAATGTCTTTATTTTTATTTACGTCACTTTAGTGTAAATAATTTTCTATAACTTATTTTCCCTTTTAACGATAGTAATCTGCATATCTAGGATTGTTTATATTATGAGCACCAACTGATATCCCCGGTATGATCTTAGCATAATCTCACTATACGCATTAAAATAATCGGGATATAGTACAGATTATAAGATGGAAGAGAGATACATACAGAAACAAAGAGAATGACTAGTAAACATTCTTTTGGCGTCACAGAAAGTAGGCGTATTGCAACGAAAAAAAAGGAAAAATGCGAACAGACAACAAAGATATAATCAATAGATGGCAAGAATGTTTCACATAATTATTTTATGACGAAATGAACTAGAAACCAATTATAAAATATACATCAAGCTATAAAATCTTAAAATCGAAAGTGGAAAAATCTATACCAATAATGAAAACGGGAAAAGCTGCAAGACCTGACAACATACAGATAGAGTTGATACGAGCACTAGAAGACTTTGGCATTGAAGTGATCGCAGACATAAGTAGTAAGGAAGGGTGTTTAGAGCAAGGATTTTAACATTTCGTACAGTTATCGTGAAGCACAATCTCGTATCGTGCAGCACATTTTGGCTCCATACAGCATTGGCATGTATCGTGCAATCTCAGGTGACCTCGTTTATCGCGGGTGGTCTTATCTCAAGTGGTCAAGTGGTCGACCTCGCGGGTGGTCTTATCTCAAGTGTGCTGCGGGTGGTCTTATCTCAAGTGTGCGTGCTGGCGACCAGTGGTTCTAAAACTTGTAGGTGTGTTTGGAGACCTCTAAAACTTGTATGTCAGTCTAAAACTTGCGGGGGGGGGGGGGGGGATCGTGTTATCATCAATGTGTGATGGCAACAGGAGGCAAATATGGAGACCAGTGGTTCTAAAACTTGTATGTCAGTCTAAAACTTGCGAGGGGTCGTGTTATCATGTGATGGCAACAGGAGGCAAAAAAAAGGCAAAGGGGTGTTAGTAACCAGGTGTTAGCGACACATCCAAGTCGATCATCATCGGGCCACATCATCGGGCCACCTCGGTCATCATCGGCGCTGGTCGGCGGTCGCTGGTCGTCGGCGGTCGCTGGTCGTCGCTGGTCGTCGTCGTCGCTGGTCGGCTCGGGCAACATCATCATGTGTTAAATAGTGACGCTCTCTCTTATCATCATCATCATCATCAAGCCACACCCTCAACATCATCCCTTCATGTCTTATCATCATCACCAAGCCACACAAATTGACACATCATCAGCATGTGCCACCATCATCATCATGTGCCACCATCATCATCATGTGCCACTCTCAACATCATCATCAAGCTACACCCTCAACTCTCTCTCTCTCTCTCTCTCTCTCTCTCTCTTTCACTTGGACACCTCGAGCACTGAGTCCAACTCGGCGTAGACGATGACTTGTAGGGGAGTAGTTGTGGGAGCGGCAAACTTGAGTTCTATCGACAAGGGTCCGCTTGTGGCTAGCTCAAAATGGGAGCCGTCCAGTAGACTAGACGAGAGGTCAAAACCAAATAGACAATATCCGTCCTTGAACTCTCTATAATCAACGTTATTCCCGGCGTCTTTACCAATCAGACCCATGGCCAGATTTGTGCCGAAAAAAGCTCTCGCGTATTGATTTCGTTCAAAGTCCATAGTTAGAGGCTTTCCCGAGATGCATTTCCCGTCGACCGTCAGGTTCATATAAATCAGACCAAAGTGTTGAAAATTGAACGGGTTAGCTGAATAAACGCCATTAACCGCACTGGCCGTAATCAGACCTATCACTACACGGGTCGGTGTTTGAGACAAAAATAAATTGTCTTGACTGTGGGAGAACATCCCGCTAGCGATGGAAAATGTCTTGATGGTAACCCTCTTGATCGGGTACCGAGCATTCCCGCTTAAGAGAGCCTTTTCGTGAGCCAGAGAAATCGCGGGGTTTAGCTTAGCTTACCTGACCACGAGCGCGGCGTAGGTGATAACACTCTTGTAACCCGCAGACCTATCGTGAGTCATGAGGCTGAACACATCCTTAGAAGGCGTGTTAGAAAATATTAGAAGTAAATATCGAGTCTAATGAAAAAGCAATAGAAAATGAACGCGAAACTTAGAAATATTAAAATGAAAACGAGCGTGAAACTTATGTAAAAATAACGAACGAACCTTATAAAATTTAGGCAACCGCATCGACATGTACCTCGGCACGGGAGGGAGCGGATTATATGGAAAAGCATCTCGACTAACTGAAAGTTATTAAAATCGCGAAATAATAATAACTCGAAAGAAATAAATGAGCGGAAAACTATGTAAGAACCCCACCGGAAGTGCCCTGTTTATGTCTGGTGTCTGCTGACTTTGGAGCGCTTGGTGTACTTGAGCGATAGTGATAGGTTAGTAGATTATACAACATCAATGAAAAACATTAAATTTAAAACAGAAGACGAAGATATATTTTATTCTTTTATTATCTCAATAGGTGTATAACATACAGTGGATATTATATAACATTACAAACATATTTAGTACACTGATAAATATAGTACAGGGATAACCTTTATTTATAGCTAAAACTCGACAGGAAACCAGTCTTTATATACGCTATTAAACTCATTCGCAGCCCTGCCTTAACTATAGCCTCCAACTTAGGTGCACTTAAAGCCAAATATAAACTATCAGTATCTGCTTCACATAACTGAAAGTTGGACCTATCTACAAACTTATCAAGAACTAAAGACATCTAAGAACTCGAAATAAAAAATCTAACATACGAAGTTTTGCATATCGATACACGAAGAAACCGATTTGTAGGGGTAAGTCCCATCCTACCGGGTGTGGAAAACGGTATTTGTACAAAAGTTTATACAGAACCTTCTAGGAGGCAAGGTCAGAAACCTAGGAGGCAAGGGCAAACCTAAGAGGCAAGGGCAGAAACCTAGGAGGCAAGGTCAGAAACCTACGAGTCAAGGGCAGAAACCTAGGAGGCCAGGGCAGAAACATAGGAGGCAAGGGCGGAAACCTAGGAGGCAAGGTCAAGAAACCTAGGAGGCAAGGGCAGAAACCTACGAGTCAAGGGCAGAAACCTAGGAGGCAAGGGCAGAAAACCAAAGAGGCAAGGGCAGAAACCTAGGAGGCACCTCGATGGACAGCTAGACAACCGAAGAAGCGTTTTACAATCTCAATATGACTAACCCCTTGTGGGTATGCCTTTTCTAAATACGGTTATCATTCCTGTCGGCAATTATCGTTTGTTTTTAATTATAATCTTAGTAGCATGTTGACAGTGCCACTATTGCGTGCTTTTGGTTAATTTGACGGAACCAGTTGTTATAATGCTTACATTTCAGTATTCGATTTTCATTTTCCTCCCACTTTCGTTAATTTTCGCGATTTCCCCTCTCTTTCTCTATAAATATATGTGTAAATAAAAAAAAAAGACATTATTTGTTTGACTAAAACCATGGTTTTTATATTTTGCTAGGCAACCGCTCTTGCTAAATGTTTGTACATATGTTACCATCATCTACTAAACGTTTCCACCATAACACACCCACGACCTCTCGAGCCACGCTCTTAACAAACTACAAACTTAATAAACCACAACCCCCACGAACCACAACCCCACGAACCATGGCTTAACGAACCATCAACTCACGAACCACGAACCACAACCCCACGAACCATGGACTTAACGAACCACGAACCACGGACTTAACGAACCACAACCCCACGAACCACGGACTTAACGAACCATCAACTAACGAACCACGAACCACAACCCCACGAACCACGGACTTAACGAACCATCAACTCACGAACCGCGACCACAACCCCTACGAACCATGGACTTAACGAACCATCAACTAACGAACCACGAACAACAACCCCACGAACCACGGACTTAACGACCATCAACTCACGAACCACAAACTCACGAACAACGAACTTAACAAACCACGAACTTAACGAACCATCAACTCACGAACCGCGAACCACAACCCCTACGAACCATGGACTTAACGAACCATCAACTAACGAACCACGAACCACAACCCCACGAACCACGGACTTAACGAACCATCAACTCACGAACCGCGAACCACAACCCCTACGAACCATGGACTTAACGAACCATCACTAACGAACCACGAACCACAACCCCACGAACCACGGACTTAACGAACCATCAACTCACGCCACAAACTCACGAACAACGAACTTAACAAACCACGAACTTAACGAACCATCAACTCACGAACCGCGAACCACAACCCCTACGAACCATGGACTTAACGAACCATCAACTCACGAACCACGAACCACAACCCCACGAACCATGGACTTAACGAACCACGAACCACGGACTTAACGAACCATCAACTAACGAACCACGAACCACAACCCCACGAACCACGCACTTAACGAACCATCATCTCACGAACCACGAACCACGACCCCACGAACCACGCACTTAACAAACTACAAACTTAATAAACCACAACCCCACGAACCACGGAACTTAACGAACCACGAACCACGGACTTAACGAACCATCAACTAACGAACCACGAACCACAACCCCACGAACCACGCACTTAACGAACCATCATCTCACGACCACGAACCACGACCCTCGAACCACGCACTTAACAAACTACAAACTTAATAAACCACAACCCAACAACCACGGACTTAACGAACCATCACCCTCTTACACCCCAAGTTAATGCGCATCTCAGGGATACAGTACAGGGATAACCTTTATTTATAGCTATGTAGTTGGGTGTCTGCTTAGTTCTATATCATAAATGAATCATAAGGGGTGAAACTGTTAGAGATTGCTGGGTAGTCTAAACTGGTAGTGTAAAGAGTTAAATATCTAAAGGCGTAGTCGAGACGTTATCATCAGCTACATTTCTTTTTATATATAAGAAATGGACAGAGCATTATTTGTTTGACTGTAGGAAAATTATGGAATTATTTAAGACTTTTGAAACCTACATTTTTCCCACCCTTAGCCTTTTGCGTAGCGAGAACCTCTAAAAACATATCTTTAGCTAATTTGTTGTGTTGCTTACTTAACCCTTTACAACTGATTTTATCGTAATCCCCACTACAATGGTACGTCTTACTACATAAACTACAAGAGCCGTCCCTTCGGACTCTAGTTTAAAAAAGCCCGGGCGTTCGTTTGATGCTTTAACACCCTTACAGTTTTACACAGTCTGGCTAATATGTTCATCGCAAAACTCGACAGGAAACCAGTCTTTATATACGCTGATTAAACTCATTCGCGCCCCTGCCTTAACTATAGCCTCCAACTTAGGTGCACTAAAGCCAAATATAAACTATCAGTATCTGCTTCACATAACTGAAAGTTGGACCTATCTACAAACTTATCCAAAACTAAAGAAGATCTAAGAACTCGAAATAAAAAATCTAACATACGAAGTTTTTGCAAATATCGATACACGAAGAAACCGATTTGTAGGGGTAAGTCCCATCCTACCGGTGTGGAAAACGGTATTTGTACAAAAGTTTATACAGAACCTTCTAGGAGGCAAGGTCAGAAACCTAGGAGGCAAGGGCAGAAACCTAAGAGGCAAGGGCAGAAACCTAGGAGGCAGGTCAGAAACCTACGAGTCCAGGCAGAAACCTAGGAGGCAAGGGCAGAAACATAGGAGGCAAGGGCGGAAACCTAGGAGGCAAGGTCAGAAACCTAGAGGCAAGGGCAGAAACCTACGAGTCAAGGGCAGAAACCTAGGAGGCAAGGGCAGAACCAAAGAGGCAAGGGCAGAACCTAGGGGCACCTCGATGGACACTAGACACCGAAGAAGCGTTTTACAATCTCAATATGACTAACCCCTTGTGGGTATGCCTTTTCTAATACGTTATCATTCTGTCGGCATATTATCGTTTGTTTTTAATTATAATCTAGTAGCATGTTGACAGTGCCACTATTGCGTGCTTTTGGTTAATTTGACGGAACCAGTTGTTTAATCTTACATTTCAGTATTCGATTTTCAATTTCTCCCACTTTCGTTAATTTTCGCGATTTCCCCCTCTCTTTCTCTATAAATATATGTGTAAATAAAAAAAAAAAAAGACATTATTGTTTGACTAAAACCATGGTTTTTATATTTTGCTAAATGTTTTGTAATATGTATCATCATCTACTAAACGTTTTAAACAGTTTTAAAAAAAGGTGACAAATTATAATCACCGTCTTCTCTTATAGAAAACTATTACTAACGAAGAACATATCTTTAATAAGACAATCACCAATGATGGGGTCACACCGCAACAACAACAAAAACTACGAGAACTGACAAAAATGAATATAAACTTTAATTGTAAAACAACAACTCAATAATGTTGGGAAGTTGGAGGTTCGGATGCTAAAAATTTAGTGAACGTTAAAAACTTGGGCACCGTTAGTATATTTAACGTTAATGTTGAAACTTGATCAAATTATCATGTCTTATCAGACGGGTTCATTGTTAAGTGACATATCTATTCGACATCTACTGTGTCCACTTGTCTTATCCCTGGTCGCTAGTCGCTATATCTCTGAAGATAATTACCCCTCACCTAGATCACTGTAATGTCTTTAACAAAAGTGTTTAACTTCAAGTTATTAGAAGGTAAGAGTGTCCGGTGTTCTTGTTAAGGCGTTTGTTATTAATAATGTATAAATTGACGGGCTGGAGAAAATACAGAATAGAGATGCGCATTAACTTGGGGTGTACGAGGGTGATGGTTCGTTAAGTCCGTGGTTCGTGGGGTGTGGTTTATTAAGTTTGTAGTTTGTTAAGTGCGAGTGGTTCGTGGGGTCGTGGTTCGTGGTTCGTGAGATGATGGTTCGTTAAGTGCGTGGTTCGTGGGGTTTGTGGTTCGTGGTTCGTTAGTTGATGGTTCGTTAAGTCCGTGGTTCGTGGTTCGTTAAGTCCGTGGTTCGTGGGTTGTGGTTATTAAGTTTGTAGTTTGTTAAGTGCGTGGTTCGTGGGTCGTGGTTCGTGTTCGTGAGATGATGGTTCGTTAAGTGCGTGGTTCGTGGGGTTGTGGTTCGTGGTTCGTTAGTTGATGGTTCGTTAAGTCCGTGGTTCGTGGTTCGTTAAGTCCATGGTTCGTGGGTTGTGGTTCGTGGTTCGTGAGTTGATGGTTCGTTAAGTCCATGGTTCGTAGGGGTTGTGGTCGCGGTTCGTGAGTTGATGGTTCGTTAAGTCGTGGTTTGTTAAGTTCGTTGTTCGTGAGTTTGTGGTTCGTGAGTTGATGGTTCGTTAAGTCCGTGGTTCGTGGGTTGTGGTTCGTGGTTCGTTAGTTGATGGTTCGTTAAGTCCATGGTTCGTAGGGGTTGTGGTTCGCGGTTCGTGAGTTGATGGTTCGTTAAGTCCGTGGTTCGTGGGGTTGTGGTTCGTGGTTCGTTAGTTGATGGTTCGTTAAGTCCATGGTTCGTAGGGGTTGTGGTTCGCGGTTTCGTGAGTTGAGGGTTCGTTAAGTCCGTGGTTCGTGGGGTGTGGTTCGTGGTTCGTTAGTTGATGGTTCGTTAAGTCCGTGGTTCGTGGGGTTGTGGTTCGTTAAGTCCGTGGTTCGTGGGGTTGTGGTTCGTGGTTCGTTAGTTGATGGTTCGTTAAGTCCATGTTCGTAGGGGTTGTGGTTCGCGGTTCGTGAGTTGAGGGTTCGTTAAGTCCGTGGTTCGTGGGTTGTGGTTCGTGGTTCGTTAGTTGATGGTTCGTTAAGTCCGTGGTTCGTGGGGTTGTGGTTCGTTAAGTCCGTGGTTCGTGGTTCGTTAAGTCCATGGTTCGTGGGGTTGTGGTTCGTGGTTCGTGAGTTGATGGTTCGTTAAGTCCATTTCGTGGGTTGTGGTTCGTGGGGTTGTGGTTTATTAAGTTTGTAGTTTGTTAAGAGCGTGGCTCGAGAGGTCGTGGTGTGTTATGGTGGAAACGTTTAGTAGATGATGGTAAACATATGTACAAACATTTAGCAAGAGCGGTTGCCTAGCAAAATATAAAACCATGGTTTTAGTCAAACAAATAATGTCTTTTTTTTTTTATTTACACATATATTTATAGAGAAAGAGAGGGGAAATCGCGAAAAATTAACGATAAGTGGGAGAAATTGAAAATCGAATACTGAAATGTAAGCATTATAACAACTGGTTCCGTCAAATTAACCAAAAGCACGCAATAGTGGCACTGTCAACATGCTACTAAGATTATAATTAAAAACAAACGATAATATGCCGACAGAATGATAACCGTATTAGAAAAGGCATACCCACAAGGGGTTAGTCATATTGAGATTGTAAAACGCTTCTTCGGTTGTCTAGCTGTCCATCGAGGTGCCTCCTAGGTTTCTTCTGCCCTTGCCTCTTTGGTTTCTGCCCTTGCCTCCTAGGTTTCTGCCCTTGACTCGTAGGTTTCTGCCCTTGCCTCCTAGGTTTCTGACCTTGCCTCCTAGGTTTCCGCCTTGCCTCCTATTTTCTGCCTTGCCTCCTAGGTTTCTGCCCTTGACTCGTAGGTTCTGACCTTGCCTCCTAGGTTTCTTGCCCTTGCCTCTTAGGTTTCTGCCCTTGCCTCCTAGGTTTCTGACCTTGCCTCCTAGAAGGTTCTGTATAAACTTTTGTACAAATACCGTTTTCCCACACCCGGGAGGATGGGACTTACCCCTACAAATCGGTTTCTTCGTGTATCGATATGCAAAACTTCGTATGTTAGATTTTTTATTTCGAGTTCTTAGATAAGTTTGTAGATAGGTCCAACTTTTCAGTTATGTGAAGCAGATACTGATAGTTTATATTTGGCTTTAAGTGCACCTAAGTTGGAGGCTATAGTTAAGGCAGGGCTGCGGAATGAGTTTAATAGCGTATATAAAGACTGGTTTCCTGTCGAGTTTTGCGATGAACATATTAGCCAGACTGTGTAAACTGTAAGGGTGTTAAGCATACACCAAACGAACGCCCGGGCTTTTTAAACTAGAGTCCGAAGGGACGGCTCTTGTTAGTTTATGTAGTAAGACGTACAATGTAGTGGGGATTACGATAAAATCAGTTGTAAAGGTTTAAGTAAGCAACACAACAAATTAGCTAAAGATAGTTTTTTAGAGGTTCTCGCTACGCAAAAGGCTAAGGGTGGGAAAAATGTAGGTTTCAAGTCTTAATAATTCCATATTTTCCTACAGTCAAACAAATAATGCTCTGTCCTATTTCTATATATAAAAAGAAATGTAGCTGATGATAACGTCTCGACTACGCCTTTAGATATTTAACTCTTTACACTACCAGTTTAGACTACCCAGCAATCTCTAACAGTTTCACCCCTTATGATTCATTTATGATATAGAACTAAGCAGACACCCAACTACATAGCTATAAATAAAGGTTATCCCTGTACTATATATTTACTCAGTGTATTAAATATGTTTGTAATGTTATATAATATACACTGTATGTTATACACCTATTGAGATAATAAAAGAATAAAATATATCTTCGTCTTCTGTTTTAAATTTAATGTTTTTCATTGATGTTGTATAATCTACTAACCTATCACTATCGCTCAAGTACACCAAGCGCTCCAAAGTCAGCAGACACCAGACATAAACAGGGCACTTCCGGTGGGGTTCTTACATAGTTTTCCGCTCATTTATTTCTTTCGAGTTATTATTATTTCGCGATTTTAATAACTTTCAGTTAGTCGAGATGCTTTTCCATATAATCCGCTCCCTCCCGTGCCGAGGTACATGTCGATGCGGTTGCCTAAATTTTATAAGGTTCGTTCGTTATTTTTACATAAGTTTCACGCTCGTTTTCATTTTAATATTTCTAAGTTTCGCGTTCATTTTCTATTGCTTTTTCATTAGACTCGATATTTACTTCTAATATTTTCTAACACGCCTTCTAAGGATGTGTTCAGCCTCATGACTCACGATAGGTCTGCGGGTTACAAGAGTGTTATCACCTACGCCGCGCTCGTGGTCAGGTAAGCTAAAGCTAAACCCGCGATTTCTCTGGCTCACGAAAAGGCTCTCTTAAGCGGGAATGCTCGGTACCCGATCAAGAGGGTTACCATCAAGACATTTTCCATCGCTAGCGGGATGTTCTCCCACAGTCAAGACAATTTATTTTTGTCTCAAACACCGACCCGTGTAGTGATAGGTCTGATTACGGCCAGTGCGTTTAATTGGCGTTTATTCAGCTAACCCGTTCAATTTTCAACACTTTGGTCTGATTATATGAACCTGACGGTCGACGGGAAATGCATCTCGGGAAAGCCTCTGAACTATGAACTTTGAACGAAATCAATACGCGAGAGCTTTTTTCGGCACAAATCTGGCCATGGGTCTGATTGGTAAAGACGCCAGGAATAACGTTGATTATAGAGAGTTCAAGGACGGATATTGTCTATTTGGTTTTGACCTCTCGTCTAGTCTACTGGACGGCTCCCATTTTGAGCTAGCCACAAGCGGACCCTTGTCGATAGAACTCAAGTTTGCCGCTCCCACAACTACTCCCCTACAAGTCATCGTCTACGCCGAGTTGGACTCAGTGCTCGAGGTGTCCAAGTGAAAGAGAGAGAGAGAGAGAGTTGAGGGTGTAGCTTGATGATGATGTTGAGGGTGGCACATGATGATGATGGTGGCACATGATGATGATGGTGGCACATGCTGATGATGTGTCAATTTGTGTGGCTTGGTGATGATGATAAGACATGAAGGGATGATGTTGAGGGTGTGGCTTGATGATAATGATGATGATGATAAGAGAGAGCGTCACTATTTAACACATGATGATGTTGCCCGAGCCGACCAGCGACGACGACGACCAGCGACGACCAGCGACAGCCGACGACCAGCGACCGCCGACCAGCGCCGATGATGACGAGGTGGCCCGATGATGTGGCCCGATGATGATCGACTTGGATGTGTCGCTAACACCTGGTTACTAACACCCCTTTGCCTTTTTTTTTTGCCTCCTGTTGCCATCACACATTGATGATAACACGACCCCCCGCAAGTTTTAGACTGACATACAAGTTTTAGAACCACTGGTCTCCATATTTGCCTCCTGTTGCCATCACACATTGATGATAACACGACCCCCCGCAAGTTTTAGACTGACATACAAGTTTTAGAGGTCTCCAAACACACCTACAAGGGTTAGAACCACTGGTCGCCAGCACACTTGAGATAAGACCACCCGCGAGGTCGACCACTTGACCACTTGAGATAAGACCACCCGCGATAAACGAGGTCACCTGAGATTGCACGATACATGCCAATGCTGCATGGAGCCAAAATGTGCTGCACGATACGAGATTGTGCTGCACGATACCTGCACGAAATGTTCAAATCCTTGCTCTAAACACCCTTCCTTACTACTGACATATGCAACGATATATACCATACATGATACATACTAAATGAACTAAAGCATCAACTTTCGTTGCATAGCCTATAAGGAATGGTGCAGTTGAATGCAGTGACTTTAGAACAATAAGCCTAATAAGGCATGTAACAACAATCTTGCTAAAAGTTATACAAGGAAGGATTCAGAATAAAATGAATATCTAATTACAAGAGCAACAATTTGGATTTAAGAAAACAGTGGGATAAACATCTAGATAACACAAGTATGCGACTAATATGTAATCAATACTGGGAGCAAACAGCAATAATTAAATATAACAAAGAGAACCCTAAACCTATTAATTTTAAAAAAAAAAAAAAGAAGAGTAAGACAGGGATGCATCCTATCACTAAACTTTTTTCAATGTATACACTAAACAAATCTTCAAAAATATCACAGTGATGCCAAGCCTAAACATAAAAGGAAAGATAATCAATAACCTAAGAAATGCTGATAATACTGTACTACTAGCAGAAAATCCTGAAGACATTCAACAATTTCTTAATGAAATAAACATGACAAGCAAAATAAAAATATAGATTAGATATGAATATCAAAAAGACTAAAATTATGATAATTAATAAAGATAATACTCAAAACCTACAAGTGGATATCAAAGTTGGAATGGACCTGGAGACAGTTCAGAGCTACAACTACCTTGGACTTACTATAACCAGTTATTGAAAATGTTCAACTGAAATAAACAAAAGAATAGTAGCGGCAAAAAGTAATTTTAATGCCATGAAAAATATCAAAACATCAAACAAATAATACCAAGGCTAAAACTCAGAATAGTAAAATGTTACATCTTCTCAACATTCCTGTATGGTGTAGAAACATGGACAATAGAAAAGAAAACAGAAAATAAACATTGACGCCTTTGAAATGTGGATTTATAGCAGAATAGGTAGAATTGGATGGAAAGAAAGAAAACAAACAATGAAGTCTTAAAACAACTAAAAAGAAAAAGAAAACTACTAAACACAATACAAATAAGATAAATGAGATTTTTTGGGCTTGTTAAAAGACATATCAGCCTAGTAAATGTAATCTTGGAATGGAGAATACAAAGTAAAGAGGCAGAGGCAGACCAAAACTAACATGGACGAGTAACAACAAAAGATGGACAAGTCATCCTATGACAACATGCACTATCAAAGCAAGAGAAAGAGCGAAATGGCGCTCTATGGTAGCCAACCTTTTATGCGAAAACGGCACTCGATGATAATGATAGTACAGAATCCTATCAAATTACTTACAGTATCTTGCTGTGTCTGTTCAAACAGTCCCAAATGATTTCCTGTATTTTTTGTTGCAAGCCGCCGACATGTTTTCTGTTATTCTAATACCTACGGAGTCAACATGTACACGTTCCATGGTTTGCATTACTTATGTCTAGACGTAGCGTTGACCTCCTTTCTTATCTTGCAGTTGGCAATAACCAAATAAAATTAGGAGAAATACCTCTACTAGACGTACAATCTTACATATATCTGGGTAGTAATATATATAAAGAGGAGGAACAGAAAATGATACCAAAATAAGGATACCAAAAGCAAGAGGAGCTTTCGTTGCACTGGGAAACATATGGAAATCCAAAGAAATTAGGTTAAATACAAAAATAAAAATTTCCCAACTCAAATATTAAGTCGGTCCTGTTATATGGCTGTGAAACATGGAGAACAACAAATTGACAATCATGAAGAAACAGACTATCATTAATGGATGCTTATGCAGAATAAAAGGATGGAAATGGCAGGACAAAATCACTAACATAGAATTATGAAAATGTACCAGTCAAATACCAGTGGATAAAGAGATACAGCGAAGACGATGGCGCTGGATAGGACACACACTGCGGAAGCCAACTGAGAGTATTACACAACAGGCCCTTTTTGGAATCCCCAGGGGAAAAGACAAGAGAAAGACCAAGGAATTCTTGGAGAAGACAGATAGAAGCAGAGATGAAGATGATGGGGAAGACATGGAATGATCTTAAAAGAATGGCAAAAAACAGAACGACTTGGAAAGTGTTTGTTGAAGACCAATGCTCCACCGGGAGCTGAAAGATAGTAGAAGAAGAAGAAAACGTAGCGTTAAAACTTAACTTCCGTGTTGTCTTTCTTTAATGAGGAAAAGTGTCACTTTCTTATCATTGATAAATAACATCGGGAAAAGATGTACTGAAGCTGAATTTTAAAAATAATGACAAATAAAACGCCACTTCCTCTAGTAGAATATAATAAAAGTGCAATAAAGCAATTCATACTGTAGATATGGAACAAAAGATTGTTAGAGATATTGATGTTATCAAAACCGCCAATACCACTCCTCCCTCTCCCCTTCCCACACTCCCTACATACAATACACATAGCACAAAACAAATTGTTCCTTTATTTCTATCTTATACATTCAGTTCATACCATTAACATTACTATTGATCTGCGGTAATTATGATCCTACAATATCATTAACATCCACTGTGGACGACACGGAATCATATAATTAATTCTTAGAACAATTTGTTTGACTGCGTCATACAGTTGACAGATGTCTTAAGCGTTATTTCAAAACGTCAGATTCCAAATGGTTGACATTACCCATCATTCATGCCTTCACCTGCCAATTAAATCCAGACATAATAGTGTATGAAGTCAATATATATTTCTTATTTTACCGAGATACAAGTCTGACTTACATTGTTCTGTTCTTTAATCAAACCTCGTCTCTTTTTCGAAGTGTTCGTTTAAGAAAAGATCATACTTTTATTATGTTAAATACGGTTTCGTAACCTGTCTGATTTTGTTACAACTAATCTTCCTGACGAATAGAAAACTCTTCAGACATGAAATAGATAAAACAAAAACAGAGAACTCTTTCTCCTCTTTAGGTGATTAAATCAATTGTGTAAAATGAATAACATTCTTTAAAAGCGAGAGATCAGGAAATCAATCTGAACCAGTAAAAGAGAACGAGAACTGTTTGAATTGTGTTTATCTCTCGTTATTTTACATGGAAGCCTCAAGCTAAATGCAAACAGACATTGTAAACCTTGCTGGTAACAAAACAGATGGGCTTTTTTTTTATTTCCTTTAGTTTTCAATCAACACTTACCAAAAGTAACTTTCTAAGCCTATACAATATAACCAGATAAATTGTGAAAATTAACGCTACGTAAATTTTCTTATATATTTCATTACTTGTTTCGTGGATCGTCATATTTATACTGTGTTATCTATCTATTGACCTTTCGAGCCGTAGCCGGCCCATGGGGCGTAGACCAAGACTGTGTTATACTATATTATAATACCAAACTTCCATCAAAAATCATATTTTCTCTGTTCATTTTGAAAAAAAAACTACATCAACGTTTATCTACTAATATTAAAAAAAATAACCAGATTTCCCACGAGCACGTTGTTACATGAACACATGGTTTACTTTGCAAGCAACAAGATAAACATCTCCAGCGACAACGAAACAAAATTGACTGATAGCAATAATAGCATTTTTACGTACACAGATTGTAGTGACTGTTCGTTCTCCGATTCTGTGCTTGATGATTACACAATAGAAGTACTACAGGTTTTTAATAACTGCGTCATGATCAACGTCATATGTTTTTTCGGCATTGTTGGGAACGTCATCAATATTGCTGTTCTACGTCGACACGGATTCCGGGAAACAACAAATATCATTCTCGTTTCGCTGTCCATGTCTGACCTCATGTTTTGTCTGATTGTTCCCGTCACCAAACTAAGATGCCTTCTCAGGTTCATCAACCAAGCCTTGTCCATATCTGTCCACACGTTTGCTACAGTCTACTTGTTTATGCCCAATATGTGTGTCTGGCTAGTAGTTTCTGCTACGTTTCCATCATTGCCGTTGAACGGTTCGTGGCAGTCTTCTTTCCCTTTCACGTCTCAAAGATATTTTCACAGCGCGTCATGAGAGTTCTAGTGGTGTCTGTCCCTATCCTAACGGCAGGCTCACTTGTCCCAACATTCTTTGCGCTGACCTACGACTGGATTTATGACCCCAGATTCAACCTAACAGTTGCTATGATTATTTACACCCAATTCTACATGATTCACCACACGTTTATTGATCCATACACGTGGGTCGGCCTCAACAATGGATTCTGTGCTTCAAGCATCGTCGTTGTTACATTCTGTTGTGTAGCCATAGGTCTCAAACTAACTAAAGCAGCCCTTAAAAGAGAACAAATGACAAACCGAGCCGCAGCCAATGAGAAAGTGGTTAAAATGTTGATTACCGTTTGTGTTGTTGACATAATCGTTGCCATACCGATCGTCACCCTCTATTCTTATTTTCAACCTAATTTCATTTTTGTATCTCCGCTCTATGAACTTGTGGACAGTTTCGGTGTTCTTATGAGCTGCATCAACGCCTCAGCCAATTTCGTTGTCTACGTTACCATGTCTGAAAAGTTTGCCACCACTTACAGAAAACTCCTGGCATGTTCATTTTCTTTATCAGTGGAAAAATACATCTGGCGTTAATCAACAGTCAAAGTGGACATGATGAAACGTCGGGAAATAACTACACAGAGTTGAACAATGCACATACCACAAAATGTTTGAAACATATACATTGCTGTAAAATATGGTACAGAAATAAGTTTACAGTTGGAGATATCGTGTGGTATTGTAGGTTAATTGTAATGAGGCAAGACTTATTACATGTTTATGAAATGCCAATCAGAGCAAAAAAAAACATCTTGTAAAAAAAAATACCTTCCCCACTTAATGTTACAATTTGTCAAACATAGCCACTGTCAAGAAGTAAGAGAAGAAAGTCACCACAGAAATGAGACCTTTGAGAGATGCTGTAGGAATGACCAGAAGAGACAAAATCAGAAACAAGGTTTCAAAATATGTAGTTGGAATAGAACTAATTTGGAATTACATGCAAACACAGCAAACAAAATGGTTTGCCAAGCTGGGTAGAACGTCTAAAGGCATACACAAAAAGAGGGCACCGCGCTCGAGGCAGACCATAGACTGCGTTGGAACGACACCTCTGATGATGTAGACAAAATCTGCTGAGCTGGGAATGCAAGAAATAAAACTTTGTATCTAACTCCACACCCGCAAAGTAAAAAAAAAAGTATATATTCAAGAAGTATTATGAGCAAGTAGTGGGGTGAAACTTACACTCCTACAAGGTATGGTGACAGCTTTACCAAAAAGGAACACAACAAAATACAGACTTGCATGCGGCCTTCTGCAGAAAACTCGAAAGAGTCAAACGGACAACGAAATAAAAATAAACACTACTACATCTAGAATGAGCTGTACAGGTAAATCCAGAAGGAATAAAAAGAAGGATAAGAGATGAAATGATAAAACGAAAGGGAGGTTAGCTACATAATAGAGGATAGAAATTGATAATATATGAAAATTAAAAAGCTTATATATATATATATATATATATATATATATATATATATATATATATATATATATATATAATTAAACCGAGACTTAACTGAGGCAAGATCAAAAAGCAAACGGCGAGTAGATGGCTGTGAATTAGATGGGATGAGACGTGAGAAGGGGAGGGGGGGGGGGGGGGGTCAATCAAGTGATTAGAAGAGAAGTCCGATGAGATTGAAAGGAGATAATAGAATGAAACATAGAAGCAGTCTAGAATTACATAGGTAACGGTAAGAAATAAAGACGTGTATACTATGAGTGAAAACGAGCTAAACAAACGTGACTCATGGAAAATGGGAATAAATGAGACGTAATAGGGGCATTATGGAGGACTGGCTTACAAAATGGTGGAGTGTCAGACAGGGATAATATAAAAGTAGCTAAATGGGAATGGAATAAAAAGAAATAAAAGGGAGAGTAAGGTAGAACTGGAATATAAAGTAGCAGACTATATATTGATCATCATCATCGAGTGCCTTCTCCGCAACGAAGGTTGGCTACCATGGATCGCCATTCTACTCTGTTTCTTGCTTTGATGGTGCAGGCTGACATAGATTGACTTGTCCATCTTTTGATGTTACTCGTCCATATTAGTCTTAGTCTGCCTCTTTTACTTTATATTTTCCCATCCAATATTACTTTTAGTAGGCTGTTGTGTCTTTAAACAGCTTCGTTTGCTCGTTTTCACTCCATAGTACACGCTGTTTTATCTCTTGCTGTTACAGATGCAGAGGCAGCGTCATAATTCGCCTATGTATGTCACCTTACATCGCTTACATATGATGGCATTAATAATGTTAAGCGATGTGCAAGAGAATCCTTCTCTGATCACAAAAGGACCATCAGGGAAGAGAACCTATCTAACCGGAAGACGTGGTTGCAAGTCTAACATTGATTGCGATTGCAACAGATAGTACCCAATGACTATGGGGGGAGACAGGAAAGCAACTCCTGACAAAGCATATCACGGAGGTTGCGATCACGCTTAAAGGCGACCAAATGGAGGGTCAAGGATGGGTTGACGGGTAGTTTAGTTGGATCGGAGAATGGGGAGGTAGCGGCTAATGAGTCTGATCACTGCGTAGTGGTGAGGTTCATGGTTGAGAGCAAGTACTATGCTGTCAGAGGGGGACGGGTAGAGGAGAGCCTGGCGTGAGGTGCGGATAACATGTTGAAGAGCTGATTCGGGATAGAGACGTCTGCGGAAGAAGGCAAGCGCATCAGGTGGGCATGATGTAGGAAATCTTCGTCATCGTAGCAAAGGCGACGAATCCTGAGTAAATGCGAATAGGAAAGAGAATTCCTGCAAGATGTCGGGTGAGAAGAGTCGTTGTGGATGATACTATGGGAGTCAGTAGGTTTGTAGAAGACCAAAGTAAGTAGACCAGAAACCCCTATGGAAACTGTAATATCTAGGAAGTAGTCAGAGGAAGTGAAAATGTAGGAAGTGATGCGGATCGAGGAGTGATGTTCAACATGTTCGACGAATAGGTAGATTTCCCCGGACAGGTCAGTCAGACCGATGTAATCGTCATTGTACCTAAAGTCCATAAGGGGAAGAGGACCCTGGTAAGTGTGGATGATCTGGTGCTGCAGGTAAACCATGAAAATACAAAGGTAGGGCCCATTTTGGTGCCCATTACTACATCACTGATCTAGGTGACGAAGTTGCCATCGAACTTGAAAGAGTTGAGGTTGAGAACGAGTTCCGCTACACGGAGGAGGACGTCGATAGTGATAGAAGGTTGGCTTCTCTGGTCAAGAAAAAATGTGAGAGCTCAAAGGCCGTCGGTGTGGGAAATGGAGATGCAGATGGAGCAGACATCCACGACAAAGAGGCGGTAGTTAGTGTCAGGAGAAAGGGCGATGGAGCAAATCTGGCTTTGTTTGCTCGTTTTCACTCCATAGTGCACACTTGTTTATCTCTTGCTGTTATCTATGTGATTTTTAACTGTCTCTCACGCTTCATTCTATCACCTTCCAATCTCATCCAAGTTCTCGTCCAATCACGCGACTGATCCCCCCCCCCTTTTTTTTTCCTGACGTCTCATCCCATTTGATTCACAGCCCTCTACTCGCTGGATGCTTTCGGATCTTGCCTAAGTTTAATCACGGTTAATTTTTCAGCACTGCTATTATTTGCCTGTTCCCTAAGAAGTATTGTGAAGAAAACCACATTATAAATGTATTGGTAAAAATATTACAAGTGAAAAATATCAATAATTTAACCAATATGAAATTAAATATACAGAAATATGTACATTCAAAAGCCCCAATACCAATATTTACAAAAATAAGTTAAAAAAAAATATTTCAAAGTTGTAAATAGTGAAAACTGAAAAACATTCTGCATAAATCACATGGTTTTTTTTTTTAATTCAGTTTAATACAGACAAGTATGAAAAACAAGATAAATTAAAAACTAAAAGAAAACATTAATTTATGGAAGAACAGAAGAATCAGAGAGCGTATATACTTGAAGATGTAAGTGCAGCAGAAAGGAGTATTGAGTTGTTGTTTTTTAATTACTGATGTGGTTTAAAAAATTCATTAAAGTATGTGATGGAGTCAGGCGTTTGAAATATGCTGTCTCTAAGAACACAAAATTGATAGCAAAGTAACAAGGTATTAATCGATACTTTGTTTTGGTAATAGATAGCTACAACCCGTAACTTGAGCAGTTGCTCACGAAAAATTGACACGAAAATAGGGATAGGGCAAGAATGTGTGATAACGCCTTCTACTAAACATAGAACAACTAAAAGTAAACGTAATGAACACCGAAGGAATCTCGTGATCACAAATATCAATGAGTTTAGTTTAGTTTAGTTTAGTTTAGTTTAGTTTAGTTTAGTTGACAGGTCATTCTCATTGCACATCGAACAAGTTAATAAGTACTCAGACCTCTTCTGAAGAATATCCATCAAGGTGTAGCGACTAACGACACCGGTGTTGTATCGATTGACAAGTCTTCTTTAGATTCCTGCTTAGCGCTCTCGTCCGGCATCTCCCTCCTTGACATGAATTCATGAAATTTGTTCATAGCTGCAGATTCAGGGTATTTTTTTAAGTCGTTTTTTATTCGTCCAGAGTCACTGAAGGCATCCAGAATGTCATAGCGGCCCATTGCCCTTCCTCACTCAAAATCAGCCAAACTGGCAAGTCTGTCAGCACGCTCATTACCACTTACCAGAATACGTATTTTGAATCCTTTCCAATTGTTATATTTGCATATTGTGTAGTCAGGATCGCCAGTGTATACCCGATCCCAGGCAGTATCAGCCCCCGGTATAAGAGAGCAAGATGACACTGCTCAATTTATGCTGATACCTTGACTCTCATTGCAGATAGGCCCATTATGGCTTTTAACACCACTTGGTCTGCATGCTTATTAAAAGCAAGGTTTTGATTCTATCTATCTATCTTTCGTTTGCCTGAAGTATTGTCTATATCTGCAATGTCGTTTCCTGTATAAATTTCTCATCAAGGCCAGCTCCTTGTCGTGGGAATGAGGCTTAACAGTCACAAGGGACTGAAAACCAAGACTAACCAGGCCTTCCTACAACCGAGCAAGACCACAGTCTGCTTAGCAAGTTTAAGTGCTGAAGTCAGAGGCAACCAGCCAAAAGGCGCACTACAACAATCAGGATGCCACGCACTCACGCCAATGGGAAGTATGTCTATAACTGCAAAGCGATATGGCACTCGCCCTGTGATGGAAGCGTATTAGTAGACAAACACCAGACATGCCAAGAGTTGTTAAACCCCTACTGCCCATACCAGAACAGACTCCCTGGACAGAGGAATCAGGATTATCAATACAAACACGGACAGAAGTGAAAGGAATAGTTGAAAAAGGTTTTGATTAAACCACACTTCTTGGTATCTCATCGCATGCATCTCCCCACAACCTCTGAATACAGATTCGCATCTGGCCTTAACGTGTTGACTATACCATTATTCAAAGAAAACCACGTCACCATTTCCTTCCTCGGATTGACAAGAGCTCTTGCCTCGCCACACCACACACTTAGACGATCAAACTCTCTCTGAGGTTCTCTCATAGAGAGCAGAACTCTCTATGCCTCTGCACTGGCAAAATACCTAAATATCAGCGTAAGATAGTTCTGCCCCGTCCGAAGGTTTGCTTACTTGTGACTTTTAATGTGTAAGCGTTGAACAACGCTAGAGATAATTGTGAACCATGTGGAAGGCCGGGGTGACTTATCGTTGGTTCAGGTGTCCACGTATAACATTGAAATATCAATAAGATCACAATAAACACAAATATGTGAAACACAAATAACATTAATTGGAAAAATACGTCAAATCAAGAGCGAACTATATGGCTTCGACTAAAACATTTAAAAACAAATATTGAGGTCCGTTTTCAAACTAAAAATAAAGAGTTATTATTTTAAGTACGAAAATAACGGGCTAATAGTTTAAGTAAATTATAACTAACGGAAGGTCATAAACATAACAGAACAATCTAGAAAATTGGAATAGCTAATAATAAAATATAACTATTGAGATTGATATAGTACCTGCATTTCAGAGATTTACAGCTGGAACTACAGTAAGAAAGGTTGTAAATGTGTCAGATTAATAGACGATGCTGAGAACGATGACTGCGACATGAGTGGTTGACATAAAGGCCTCGAAGCTTCAGCAAATTGGTGTGGACCAAGTTCAGCACATGAAAGAGAAACATCAAGGGAATGTTGCTAATACTGGCAGGATTCACCCAACAACAGACGAGTGAACAAGTTATAGTCCACTCAGTGTTGAGGCGTGATTTTAAGTCACGTGATCTAAGATATTCTGCTTAAAATGTAACCGAAATAACGTCATCTTATACAGATAGCCATAGGCACTTGCCAATATCTTCGATGACTCATTATTTAGCTATCAAAACTTTAGAGGTAAAGTATGTTCCTGTAACATTTACTATGTGGCTGGGGAGTTAAGGATTAAGCTTTACCGTACTAGGCCATAGAATCTAGAGTGATCCAGAGCTCTTTATGGTTATTTTTTAACCTTACTTAGCTCCTCGGAGAGATATTCATTATTTGTTTTGTCTGTGTCGACTGGAGAGTTAGACTGGGGTTGTACCTTTATATAGGTAACGGCCAATCGAAGTTCAGGTTGTTACACAGATGACCTTCCTTGACAGGACTTTAATTAAGTTTCAATAAATCAGAAGGGCAAAGGTCACCGCCAGAAAAAAAAAATGTTTTATTCAGGCCACGAGGACACTAGAACCAGCAAACACCCAGCGATGTTGCCATAGATCCCACCCATAATGCCTGAGCTGGGATTTGCTTGCAAGCAACTGTACATGTGTGAAGGAAACGGATTTCAAAAGAAAAATTGAGAAGAGAAAATCAGAGAAGTCGGGCTTCGACTTTGTCGGAGTACAACGAGCAGGCGCACTCAGAGAGGAATTAACTTGAGTGAAGTCATCATTAATGCTGCTTCAACGACCTGATGGTAACCAGATAGGAAGGAAGGAAGGCTTCAGATTTATATTGTCTGGTTGTTAACTCTTGGCATATTTTTATGACGTAAATCGTTTACAAATATGTAGGTTCATTTAAAATACAAACAAAGGGAGTTAGGTCATAACATCTTTCTTTCAAAAATAAAGACGCATATCACATGTTAATTCTACCCACATTTGCTTTCAGAATCCTGCGAAGATTATTTGCTCCTTTGCAAGGCTCCCCCACTGGTATGTTTCATAGTTTCTAATATTCCATCAATCCACCTTTTGCTTGGTTTGTTTTTGGTTCTGGCGTTCTCGTAGATTTTGTTGAAGTCTCGGAGCGTCGTATTTTGTACTGTAAGAAGCATTGTGTGTTGTGCTTTGTGCATTTTCTGAATATTTCAACAAAAGCGATCCATTTGATTAAATTGTGCAATTGAAATACTATTTGGTGTGCTTTTTTCTGTATAATTAATTGATGTCAACAGAGAACATTTTCACACAGATAAAGAGCAAGACAACATCAGAGAATGGGAAGCTTTCCTTCAGAACATCTTAGAAAGCAGGTCTCATGTTAAACGGTCTCCGTGAAGACGTCATCAAGAGTGCTCCAACAAACGTCAAGGTTAATGGATTATAATGATGAACGGGTGATGTATGGTGGTCTAAGGGCAGGAAGTGCTCTAATTTGTGATGTGATCTAGCAAAGATCAAAATTACAATTGTAATTCAAGTGTTGAGCGTTGTCATGGAGATAAGAGTATTATTTTGTGATATGACGACGGATCCACAGTTTGTATTGTCAGTAGACCTATATGAGACCAGGCAATGTTGCTCTCGTTTGTGTGTGTGATCCATGAAGAAATCGAACTTTTGAACGCAGCTATGGCGACAGGGGTTGTATAAGTGGTTGAGATGAAGGTTCAAGAGTTCGTGTTATCAGCGAGCTATTTTATATGAATTATCTATCGATATGTTTACTTTGTCGTACATATTTAAAGACAGATCGAACAACTATAGGTTTGCCATAAATGTAATACGCTTGACTATTTAAGCCAGTAATCACGCCCGACATATTGCAGCTTGTGCTGTGTCATCTTCAAGTATCAGGCCTTCTGATGTTTGTGGTCATGTGACTTTTAATTCAACAGTTCCCATCAATTTCGATACTGACAATCATGACCTTCCACAATTCTCTATCCACAATGCATCGTATCAATTCTATTGTTGACTGTTGTCCATGCCATGACATTAAACCAAGAAATCCAGTATCTTCTCTCTTTGTCGTCCACGATCTCTCTTTCCTTGTATTTTTCCAGTTGTACCAACTAAGTAGGAGCCGCGATAGCTCAGTGGTTATTGAACTGGACTACAAAGGACAAGGGGTAGGGTTCGATCCCAACCGACGGCTTCCGGGTTCACCCAGCCTTAAATGGGTACCGCAATTTTTTCTGGGAAAGTGAAGCCGCACGGGCGTAATAAAGACCACATTACCCCAAAAATCATGTGTTGAAGGTCTGTAAAATCCATGGTAACTAACACCATATTCCCTATACGCCACTTGGCGTGACGGGGGTACTTTACTTTTTTAAGTAGTCGAACTTTCTTCTTCTCATGATGTGCTCGAAAAATGTTGATTGTTTCTTTCTGATGTTTTTAGGAACTCCCTTTTTGTGTTGGCCTCTTTGAGAATTTCCTCATTGGTCTTTTTAGCTGTCCAGAGAACTCTCAACATTCTTCTGAGAAATCACATCTCTGTGGCCTCTAATCGTCTTTTCATTTGTTTGTCTACTGTCAATGATTCGCTTCCATATGTCAGAATTGGTTCTATATAGCATCGATGAACTCTCTCACTTCTATTGGCATAGATTTGTTGCATAAGATATTATTTATTTTCCAAAATGCTATTTTGGTCTGAGCTATTATGCATTTTATTTCTGCGGTGCCTCTTCTATCTGATGGTAATATTGTGAATATGGGGTTTGGATGTTTGTTTGTCGACCTATTTATTTATATGCTGCATGAACGTGATGATTGTTTCTTAGATATAACCATTACTTCTGTTTAATTTTTACTTTTCAGACTTAGACCTTTCTTGTTACTTTCTTTTACTATTGTGTATATCATTTCTTGTAGTTAATTCTCCGTATCTGCTATTAAGACTGTGTCATCTGCACATTGCAAATTGTTTATGTTGTGACCGGTGACTTCAATTCCTGTTTTGGCTAATAGTAAAGTAAAAGTAAAGTACCCCCGTCACGCCAAGTGGCGTATAGGGAAATATGTTTTTAGTGACCCTATATTTTACAGACCTTCAGCACATTATTTTTGGGGTAATGTGGTCGGTATTACGCCCGTGCTGCTTTACTTTCCCAGAAAAAATCCGGTACCCATTTAAGGCTGGGTGAACCCGAAAGCCGTCGGTTGGGATCGAACCCTACCCCTTGTAGTCCAGTTCACTAACCACTGAGCTAACGCGGCTCCTGTTTTGGCTAATATTGATCTCATATTTTCTCAGTAAGGTGCGAACATATCCGGCGACAGAACACAGTCTTGTGTCCGACTCCTTGTTTTATGTATTGGAACTGTCCTGTTTGGTTGTTAATTCTTATGACTGATTGCTGGTTGCCAACACATGTTATTTTCTTTTACAAGAATGAAATCATTCAGGTAGACGTTGCAGATACACCCTACGAGAAGGAACACTCCTACATCACATCAAGACTGAGAGTGTCAGCCACGACACGGGATTAAGAGAACAATCAGAACACGCACGCACTATAGGAGTACCGACCACCAGCTCATCTTATTTCATAAAATTACTCCTACCCTCCATCATGAAACAGGACGAATAGCCAAGTTCGCGCCATCAAAAGACATGCACGCTGAAGAAGGAGAAGAAGAAAAAGAATGACTAGTAGAATCAAACAGACATACACATAAAAATGATTAGTGAAATCAAACACAATTCAGAATATTCAAGGATTTTATTGATTTATTTCCGTGATCAATAAAACGCTATAATGCACAATGCCACCTTGATACCACAACTGTCTCCAACACTAGAGCAGGTGGGCATTAAAGAACAGACGAAAATGCTCTGATATTCCTTGCACATACACCACATATATCTTGTAAAAATATCACATTTATAATTCTCGCAACAACTGTAGTTGTCCAGCAATAAATAGTGACGCATTATATACAAAGGGACACAAGTCCTTTGTTAAAATTGAACTTGGCACATCATATACTACAATACTCAAAGCTACATCAGACAAGTTCAGTGCTATTCTTTCATATGCAGCACACTTCAGCTCTGAAAAATAGCTACAATGAACACAGAGATATAAATTAAGTTGCACATAATAATAGTTCAATCTCAGGAATAGCTTCTAGACTAGTCACGTTAAATACAAAGCAAATCATGTTTTGATTATGCTGCATACAAATTATGACTTAATCTGTTATGTTGAGAGCTAGAACATGTAATTTCTTTTGCAACAAAGATCGAGTGTCGCTACAAGATTCGATTTCCGGTTCGACGTGCATTAAAAGTTTGGTCAAGAATTGGTACTACAGGAGGTACAAGAGCAAAACACTGTTCTGTTCATATTAAAAGGTTGAACAAGAGACGTCATATCTTTAGAAAACAAAAGTGAATCTCAACTGCAGAAATAATAACTTGTTAAGCAACAAGAACTGGCCACTTCTCTGGTACCAAGAAATGACCCTACTTCCAGGACCCAGAACTTATCCTTCCTCCAGGAACAGGAACTCATCTTACCTCCGGAACGATAACTTATCCTACTTCCAGGAACGATAACTGATTCTTCCTCCAGGATCGATAACTTATCCTACTCCAGGAACGATAACTGATCCTTCCTCCAGGAACAGGAACTTATCTACATCCAGGAAATTGTCCTACTTCCAGGAAGAGGAACTTATCCTACCTCCAGGAACAGGAACTTATCCTACTTCTAGGAACGATAACTGATCCTACCTCCAGGAACGATAACTGATTCTTCCTCCAGGATCGATAACTGATCCTACCTCCAGGAACGATAACTGATCCTACCTCCAGGAACAGGAACTTATCCTACCTCCAGGAACAGGAACTTATCATACCTCCAGGAACAGGAACTTATCATACCTCCATGAAATTATCCTTCCTCCAGGAACAGGAACTTATCCTACCCCCAGGAACAGGAACTCATCCTACCTCCTGGAACAGGAACTTATCCTACCTCCAGGAACAGGAATTTATCCTACCTCAAGGAATTTATCCTATCCCCAGGAACAGAAATTATACTACCTCCAGGAACGATAACTTATCCTACCTCCAGGATCGATAACTTATCCTACTTCCAGGAACGATAACTGATCCTTCCTCCAGGAACAGGAACTTATCTACATCCAGGAATTGTCCTACTTCCAGGAAGAGGAACTTATCCTACCTCCAGGAACAGGAACTTATCCTACTTCTAGGAACGATAACTGATCCTACCTCCAGGAACGATAACTGATTCTTCCTCCAGGATCGATAACTTATCCTACCTCCAGGAACGATAACTGATCCTACCTCCAGGAACAGGAACTTATCCTACCTCCAGGAACAGGAACTTATCATACCTCCAGGAACAGGAACTTATCATACCTCCATGAAATTATCCTTCCTCCAGGAACAGGAACTTATCCTACCCCCAGGAACAGGAACTCATCCTACCTCCTGGAACAGGAACTTATCCTACCTCCAGGAACAAGAACTTATCCTACCTCCAGGAACAGGAATTTATCCTACCTCAAGGAATTTATCCTATCCCCAGGAACAGGAAATTATACTACCTCCAGGAACAGGAACTTATCCTACTTCTAGGAACGATAACTGATCCTACCTCCAGGAACAGGAACTTATCCTACCTCCAGGAACAGGAACTTATCATACCTCCAGGAACAGGAACTTATCATACCTCCATGAAATTATCCTTCCTCCAGGACATATCCTACCTCCAACAACAGGAACTTATCCTACCCCCAGGAACAGGAACTCATCCTACCTCCAGGAACAGGAACTTATACTACCTCCTGGAGCTTATCCTACCTCCAGGAACAGGAACTTATACTACCTCCAGGAACAGGAACTCATCCTACCTCCAGGAACAGGAACTCATCCTACCTCCAGGAACAGGAACTTATACAACCTCCTGGAGCTTATCCTACCCCCAGGAACAGGAACTCATCCTACCTCCAGGAACAGGAACTTATACTACCTCCTGGAGCTTATCCTACCCCCAGGAACAGGAACTCATCCTACCTCCAGGAACAGGAACTTATACTACCTCCTGGAGCTTATCCTACCTCCAGGAACAGGAACTCATCCTACCTCCAGGAACAGGAACTTATACTACCTCCTGGAGCTTATCCTACTCCAGGAACAGGAACTTATACTACCTCCAGGAACAGGAACTTATCCTAACTCCAGGAACAGGAACTTGTCCTACCTCCAGGAACAAGAACTTATCCTAGATCTAGGAACAGGAACTTATCCTAACTCCAGGAACAGGAACTTATCCTACCTCCAGGAACAAGAACTTATCCTAGATCGAGGAACAGGAACTTATCATACCTCCAGGAACAGGAACTTATCCTTCCTCCAGGAACAAGAACTTATCCTACCTCATGGAACAGGAACTTATCCTATCTTCAGGAACTTATCCTACCTCTAGGAACAGGAACTTATCCTATCTTCAGGAACAAGAACTTATCCTACCTCCAGGAACAGGAACTTATCCTACCTCCAGGAACAGGAACTTATCCTACCTCCAGGAACAGAAACTTACCCTACCCCCTGGAACAGGAACTTATCCTACCTCCTGGAACAGGAACTTATCCTACCCCCAGGAACAGAAACTTATCCTACCCCCAGGAACAGGAACTTATCCTACCTCCAGGAACAGGAACTTATCCTACCTCCAGGAACGATAACTTATCCTACCTCCAGGAACAGAAACTTATCCTACCCCCAGGAACAGGAACTTATCCTAGCTTTAGGAACAGGAACTTATTCTATCTTCAGGAACAAGAACTTATCCTACCTCCAGGAACAGGAACCTATCCTCCAGGAACAGGAATTCACCCTATATCTATCAATAAGAATACATCAAATATTTAAAATAAAAACAATTTGAATTTTCAAAAGTAATTTTTGTTGTTGCGTGTGATGCTTCGTTACAATTGATAACATTTACCAGGCCATGGGTAGAAAACAATTACAAGTAAAGGCAAACCAATCAAAAGGACAATTAATACTAGCCATCAATAATAAATGAGATGACCGACACACAATGAGAATAATACAATACAGCATCAACATTGCCCTACCAATGTTAAACATTGCTATTAACAACTAGAGACATGAAAGATTATAAATACTGAAATGTCTTAGAACAATTACTGCAAAAGAATGAGACAACTTGGAAAATGAAGATAGAAAATATTTAGGTGTAACAGTAATTCAGATGTGCATTCATAAAAAAAATAGAAAACTAAATGTTTGGATACATAACATAGGCACCAACAAACAGTAACCCACAGCAAGGTCAAACAAATCACAAGCTTGCAAAAAAAAAAAAAAAGAAATAAAAAAAAAAGAAATAAACCTTCCAAAAGACAGATAAGCAAAATATGAAATGCCACACAAAACACTTAATATGAAACAACCCTAAAACCTTTTAAGCACACTCCATTTTTCCTCAAGAGTGGAAGGCACAAAGGACAATGAAAAAAACAGTAGACAGAGTAATTTATAAATGGCAGTCCATTGCAGTAACATCTGCAATATGACAAAGGTACCAGGTGCGCTTTGCCACCACTCTTATTTATTACGTACAATGACAAAACATACAAGGACGACAAATCAGAGTGTGAAGATATAAACGAACTTTTTTATAATGACCAGGCCCTAATAGCTTTCAAAGAAACAGAACTTCAACAACATCTGCTGTCCTTCAAAAAGAGTTTAAAATGAATAACATGAAAATAAGTACTGAAAAAAAAAATAACAGAAGTTATATTAATAGGAAGACAAAATAAGACATTAAACATAACTATAGAGCACCAAATTATAAAACATGTGACAAACTTTATATATCTGGGTCAACATTCTCTGAAGATGGTAAAATTGATAAAGAAATAGACATACAATGCAATAAGGCAAACCAAATATTGGGACAGCTATCCCCTATACTTCAACACAAAGCTATACCTATTACCACCAAGAAATCTTATATGGAGTATATTCATTCCCACATTGTGCTACTAATGCCAAACATGGTCAGTTATGACTAAGCATAAAAGAAAGCCTGTCACCACAGAAATGCGATGTCTGAGAAAAGCTATAAATGTTAGCAGAAAAATTATGATTGCAAAGAATGACTACAAGCCTTGATCGGATGAGACAATAAGAAATAATATAAGAGAAAGAGTAGGCATTGAGCCAATCCTAAGCTACATACAGCAACACAAATAAGTTGTTTATACATCTAGAAAGAATACAGTGTGATCTTTACCATACAAAGCATATATTAAAAGAGAAGGGAGAAGAGCGAGAGGCAGACCCAGAGTAAGATAGACAGACAACATCAAAGAAAAGCATCATTTGACATCAGTTGACAATAAGAGGTAGCCAAAAGGGTGAGATCCAGAACTTTGTATTTCCCTCAACACCTGAACAGGTTAAAGAGAAAGAAAGAAAGAAAGAAAGAAAGAAAGAAAGAAAGAAAGAAAGAAAGAAAGAAAGAAAGAAAGAAAGAAAGAAAGAAAGAAAGAAAGAAAGAAAGAAAGTCTGTTCGATATAGCTACTGTCTCCCTTACACTTAACAATACTTGAAAACAATTTTGAAACATTGTAACTGAATTCTACTAACAAAAATGTATTTCTAGAAACTGATTTGACTTCATAATGTTGCATTCTGTTGACTGTACATTACTTGCAAATGGTTGCTCATATTTTAAAAAAAAAAAAAAAAAATTCAAATGGAATCAAACTGGCAACCTAAAATATACGATTATTTCTGAAAATTAGAAAACTAAATGTAATTTGTTTTTTTATAATGAAAGTGTACTTGTAATAGGTAGTGTAAACTAGAACCAGAAAAAAATCATCAATGAATAAACACATAACAATTAAAGAAGCCTCAGTGGCTGAGCGGGCTTGCTTGCGTCCTGATGAGAAGGGTCCGGGCTTGATTCTCAGAAGTTGCAGATTTTTTTTTCCCAGACCAACAAGGATTCACCCAGCCTCTAAAAATAGGTACCAGAAATTTTTTCTTGGAAATAAGGGTGGCTGGCGTGATACCAACCATCTCGCCCAAAAATGTGCTGCTGTCATGGAAAAATATGGCCACTGAGACTATATTTCCCATACATCTAGCAAGGCATGTAAAGAACATTTACTTTACATAATAAGGATCCCAAAGAGGATCACATAACAGGTGAAGACATAACACATACAAAAAAACTATGATTATAAGATACATAAGACAGCTACACCTCTGCAATAGAAACAAACAAGCTTGAACCAAGGAAAAACATAATAAAATAAATATATTATTAATGACCTGCAAACTAAAAGATGTGCAAACTGAAAAACAGCCAAACAGTAAAAAGCTGTACTTGGAATTGCATCTGATGGTAAGCCATATAAATAACTACAACATAAGCTGCTGAGGTTATAGTCCCGCAATGAACATGCTAAGTCAACCTACAGACTCAAGACCATGCTTCACAAACATGTGAACTATTTAGAGACTAAGAATCTAAATCTGGCTCCTAAAACACAAACATGTGAACTATACAGAGACTAAGAAACTAAATCTGGCCCCTAAAGACACAAACATGTGAACTATACAGAGACTAAAAATCTAAATCAGGTCCCTAAAGACACAAACATGTGGACTATACAGACATAAAGAAAGTAAATTTGGCCCCTAAAGACACAAACATGTGAACTATACAGTGACTAAAAATCTAAATCAGGTCCCTAAAGACACAAACATGTGGACTATACAGACATAAAGAAAGTAAATTTGGCCCCTAAAGACACAAACATGTGAACTATACAGAGGCTAAGAATCTAAATCAGGCCCCTAAAGACACAAACATGTGAACTATATATATAGAGACTAAAAAACAAAATCTGGCCCCTAAAGACACAAACATGTGAACTAACAGAGACTAAGAAACTAAATCTGGCCTCCAGCGACACAAACATGTGAACTACACATAGACTAAGAAACTAAAATTGGCACCTAGAGTCACAAACATGTGCACTATGCAGAGACTAAGAAACTAATTCACGAAAGACACAAACATGTGAACTATACAGAGAGAAAGAAACGAAATATGACACCCAGGAGAAACAACTGGCACGCAAATTATGAGACACATGCCATCAATAAGATTTATAAAGAAAAACTAACACTCTGTGAAATCAGCCAAGCACAGGAAAATTAATGCAGCAGAACTATCAAAACTTAATTTTTTTTAATTCAGGTGTTTTGGTCAGAGTTTATACTTCAAACCCAACACAAAATTTGTTTCTTTATCCTGCCTTGATTTAAACACTCATGAACTCACAATAATTTGGAGAATGCTGATTATTTAATTAAGTCACAAGATCTAAAAAATCTGTACACAAAACCAAAAATACCCTTACACATCAATTAGTGGAGGTGTTAAAATCTAGATACTATTATTATTGTTTAGCAGTATGATACAGTGATATGCGTTTATTAATGTTAGTCATTAAAAAATACACCATTAGATAATTTCCATATTTAAAGATGGTTATTAATTAAACAGAATAGCTCAGACCAAAATAGCACTTCAGAAAATGAAAAATATCTTATGCAATAAGTCTATGTCAATAGAAGTGAGAAAGAGAGTTCATTGGTGATTAATAGTTCCATTTCTGACCTATGGAATCGAAACATGGATAGTAGACAAACAAATGAAAAGACGATTAGAGGCCACAGAGATGGGATTTCTCAGAAGAATGTTGAAAGTTCCCTGGACAGCTGAAAAGACCAATCAGGACATTTTCAAAGAGACCAACACAAAAAGGGAGCTCATTAATAACATCAAAAAGAAACAATCAACATTTTTCAGGCACATCATAAGAAGTAGACAGTTGCAGTGCTTGGTTACAACTGGTAAAATACAGGGAAAGAGAGATCATGGACTACAAAAAGAGAAGATACTAGATACCTTGGTGTCATGGCATGGGAAACAGACAACAACAGAAATGATATGACACACTGTGAATAGAAAATAGTGGAAGGACATGATCATCTATCTATGCCAACCAGTATGGCACACAATGATGATTAATCCTTTACATCACAATACTTATTGATATCTCTAAAAGAAAAAAAAAATAGAGAAGTTCAGCTACTTTATAATGAGAGACTTACATTGTGACCATCATTTATATGCGTGTTCAATGAGATTGTTCATATTGTAATGTGGACAATCAAACACTCCATTAAACCTATGACAGCAAATAAAGATAAACAGATGAAGACAAAGCGACTGAAGTCTCATAGGTGGAACCCAATATGACAGTCTACAATAGAAATCAGGAGACAGAGAGACACATTGCTGTAACAAAACATTTTATGGAAAAGAAGAATAATTTTTATACAATTATCACAACAACAACAAAAGATCTTATTGATGTAAAAGGGGAGTGGATGGTCTAGAGGTAAGACATCGACCTTGGACAAGAAGGTTCTGGGTTCGCATCCTCCCACAGACAGTGGGAATTGTTCACTTCAAGTCCATAGTTTCTTCATGGTTTTACCCTCTCTTAGGTAGTGAGCAAATCTGTCCATGCAGAAGACAGATATGTCAGGCCTAAAGGTAAAAAGTATCGCAGCTTTGTGGCACAATGCATCTATACCCACATAACAAGTAAACATTATGAAGACAAATTTGATGTAAAAAAAACGTCTGTGAACCAAATCTGGTGCTCATATTCAAACAAACAACATAACTAATACATATAAAATTCAAAACTCACATCTGATTACGACTTGTAGTCATTCTTTGTAATCACAATTTTTCTGCAAACATATATAGCAAACATGTATGTGCAGGTAATACTTGCATATATTTAAAATAGTATTTTCAGATTTAAACTAGTGGCAAAACTGATAACATGTAAATTTAATATGCCGTAAATCAATTTGAAAACAAAATACATAATCAATAATCAATTTAAACATAAAATAGCACAGAATATTAGTTCCCTAGGTTTCAACAATACATGCAATCTGTTCTGAAACAACACATGTAAATAAATATACAGCATAAAAAGGCAATTGCTAATTTTAAATTAACTTAAAACAAAAGAAATTATAAAAAAGTATAGTAAACCTTACAAAATGTATGCCATGGCTAAGAACATAACCTACAGATAAACCACAGAATAAAATAAAAATGTTGCACAATTATATCAATGGGTTGTATAATTAAAAATAATGCAATTGAAGGCATAACTCAAGGTTACGATGAGGAAAGTCTTGACAATACTGGATTATGTTGCTGCAGTCACAAATACATTTGGTAACACAATGATAAAGAAATATTCATGCCTAGTTCAGCACTTAAGCATATTTAAGTACACAATAAATAAAGGTATAAGGTAAAGTACAAGACTTTAATCCGCATCTTTGCATGCAAGTACCATATGTGCTATGTTTGCATATGTACCAGTTCACCCATATGTGCTCGGCCATCTATCCAGTGGTGTTCGGAGACTTCTGGATAGTGTCGCTTCATGCATGGAAACTCACAATGCGAGGCAGCATTTCTCACCTTCCAAGAGTAATACCCTGGTACCCATTTCTGCCAGCGGCTGGGTTGACCGCAGGGGTATTTATTTCCTCACCACGAGTACAGTTTACACTGCTGTCAGTGGTTGGGTCGACCACAGAGGTATTTGTTTCCTAACCACGACTACAAGTTACATTGCTGTCAGCGGTTGGGTCGACCACAGAGGTATTTGTTTCCTAACTACGACTACAAGTTACACTGCATCCAGCAAGAATCAAACATGAGTTGTCAGAACAACAGAAGCCCAGTCTGGTGGTTTTTTTTACAGGCTACTGAGGCCCCCACACAATAAATGACAATAACAACACATAAAACATAAACAGTGAATCTTGTATTATACCAATGAACATATGGGTACAGATATAACCAATATTTATTTTTTTCCATTCATCTTATCTTTGGCCATTTATTCATATCCTAGCCCACATCGAAATCTAGTACATAATTCAGACAGATGCTGGTCCTATGATGATCTCCTTGCCATTAAGGAAAATTGAAAGCTGAAACATTATGACCTTATAGAACAATAATATGTTCTGGGGAACAAATATACTATAGGAAATGTGAAGGGACAGGATGCAGGGGCTGACTGAGAAAGAACTGAAAATACTGCATAAAGGAACAGTTGGTCTTGACTACACCATTATGGATAGCTATATGCAACAGAGCAACATCAGAGCAATAATAAAATATAACAAAGAGAACTCTACACCCATTGATATAAAAAGAGGAGTAAGACAAGGATGCATCTTATCACCAAGCTTGTTCAATCTATACACTGAGCAAATCTTTAAAAACATCATAGAGATGCCAGGCCTACAAATTAATGGAAAGATAATCAATAACCTAAGATATGCTGACGATACTGTACTACTAGCAGAAAATCCTAAAGACCTACAACAATTACTTAATGAAATAAACACGACAAGCAAAAAATATGGACTAGATATGAATATCAAAAAGACTAAAACTATGATCATAAACAAAGAAAATACTAAAAACCCACAAGTGGATATCAAAATTGAAGGAATAGACCTTGAGACAGTTCAGAACTACAACTACCTTGGACATACTATAACCAGTGATGGAAAATGTACAACTGAAATAAACAAAAGAATATGAATGGCAAAAAGTAATTTTAATGTCATGAAGGACATACTAACATCAAAACAAATAACACCAGAGCTAAAACTAAGAATAGCAAAATGTTACATCTTCTCAATATTCCTATATGGTGCTGAAACATGGACATTAGACAAGAAAACAGAACAGAGAATTGAAGCCTTTGAAATGTAGATATATAGAAGAATAGGTAGAATTGGATGGAAGGAAAAGAAAACAAATGACAAAGTCTTAAAACAACTAAAAATGAAAAGAGAACTTCTGAACACAATTAGAACAAGACAAATGCGATTCTTAGGCCATGTTAAAAGACACAACAGCCTACTGAAAGTGATCCTGGAGGGGAAAATACAAGGTAAAAGAGGCAGAGGCAGACCAAGATTAACATGGACGAGTAACATCAAAAGATGGGCAAATCAACCGATGACAACCTGCACCATCAAAGCAAGAGATAGAGCAAAATGGCGCTCCATGGTAGCCAACCTTCGTTGTGGAGACGGCACTCAATGATGATGATGAATGATATGCAAAAGAAAAAACTGGAGAATAGTAGAGTTAGGTCTGTTAATCATGCCATCAAGTCGTGTGAGGTATCCATTGTCATGGAGAGTTGATGGCTAACACATCTTATAATGTCCTGTAGAGCTGTAGTTTAAAATCATTTAAGTTTACTCTGACTATGCCCATCATGCACAAAATATATAAAACATAACTGAACTGTATGTTTTTACTTCTACTGTTTAAGTTATCATGCCTCATTCATGTTTTAATATTCTAGATTCACTGGCCTATCACTAGTTCCGTAGATAAAACATCTAATTTGTTTGTCAATTTCACTTCAAAATAGCAAAAAGTCTAAATAGGTTTTAAGTAGGTAAAAATACAAAATGCAATAAATGAAAGTAAAGCTTTTGAAAACAATATTGGCAATAGGAAGTACCAAGAAGCACTTTAATTACTTACAATGATAATTGTGAATATAATGTACAAATTACCAAATAATAAGGCAGTGAAATAGATTACTGGCCACTTCATTTAAAATTAGTACTTGTACTAGTAATTAGTACTGAGGAGTCCTCAATCTCTGCATACCCTTCATCAAATGCCTTGTCTCGTAAAATTGATTATCAAGATCTAGAACTCTTAAAAATGACAATACCTAAAATGTACGTTCTTATTTTTTTTAAAACCTAACTACGTTCTTCCACATCTTTACTCTTCCATGTCTTTCATGGTGTTTTTTTTTTTCCTGCTGTTGCTATGTTTCCCCATGACTTCTTTTCTAAGTATGTGCCTATTGAATTTTTACTTCTCTACATTTGATACTAGCTATAATGCTTATTTACAAAAACTAAAGAAATACTATTCTCTCGTCTGAAAAAAAAATAAGGATAAATTAAAAGTATTATTTGTTTTAAAAATAACTAAACATAACCAAAACAGAGAATTAAAAGTTTTAACTTCTTAAAATCTAAAGAGAACAAAGAGGGGAACAATTTCATTTCTTAAAAACTAAACAAATCTAAAAATGAGTAACTAAACATTTTATTTATTAACATCTAAACAAATATTTTTGTTAATGGGCATGAGGTACTAAAAAAAAACATCACCATATAAAATGTTACAGTTAATTTACATACTCCTAAAAAAATTAGAATAATTTATTAATATACTCAAAACTGAACAAAACTAAACTAAAATATTTCTATAAAATCAATGATTGTCAAATTTGCAGTCTCTTCTAATTAGGAACTCAAAAAGTATTGAAGTCCAAATTCAACCAAACCAAATTAGATCAAACAAAGAAAGTGCAATCACCCTGCTAATATTTACTTCTTGAGTCAACATTAAAGTCACAAAATAAATTAATAGATAACACATTTTGATATTATTATATATTTTTCATGTCTAACTCAGCTTTAAAATGTACATTATTTAAGCTAATTTCTTTAACAATAATAATTATTTTTAATAAATATATTTTCAGTTAATAACTGATAGCTTCATTTACACATTCTCCATCCGGATGAATAAAGTGTACAACTTTCATTTCACATTGAAAATGTACTTTTCAACTTTGTATTGAAACCAATTTTTCAATATTTATAGCATTCACAATTTAGCACAAAATAAAACAAATATTTTGTTATGTAAATACACTTCAGATTTCTATCTTTAACAACAGTGTACTTTCTCCACATAAAAACTTGCTGCTGCAGTAAAAGTGAAACTCACAGCATTAAATTGTTTTAGAACTAAAGAAAATGGCATGTTTCAATAAGAAAGATGAGGTTCATTGTTACTTCTAACACACAGCTCGGATGGTGGTCTGCACTAATGTAGATTGTCTACTCTATATCAGCAGATATTGCCAGGAAATCTTATCTACAGTAAAACAGGTATTATTCACCACAATTAAATTATCATTTGTAAATGTGAATTTTACTTATTTTTAATTATAACTTTTTTTTTTTTTTGCAAGCCAGCTTTATATCTTTGGCAAAGTCTCAAATTTTGTATAAAAATCACATTTTTCCTACTTTTCATACTCATAGACATGTACTCACTTTATCCCCTGCCATACAGACAGATATTCTGACTTCAGAGGTACTTTTATTTTTTTATCATCAGTCATCATCACGTGCCATACCGGTTGGCGTAGGCGATCGTGTCCTTCTACAATCTTCTATCCACAGTGCATCGTATAAGTTCTGTTGTTGACTGTTTTCCATGCCATGAAACCAAGCTATCCAGTATTTTCTCTCTTTCCTTTTACTTTGCCAGTTGTAACCAAGTATTCCAACTTTCCTCTTCTCATGATGTGCCAGAAAAATGATTGTTTCTTTCTGATGTTTTTTAGGAGCTGCCTTTTTGTGTTGGCCTCTTTGAGAACTTCCTCATTGGTCTTTTTAGCTGTCCAGGAAACTTTCAATATTCTTCTGAGAAATCCCATCTCTATGGCCTCTAGTCATCTTTTCATTTGTTTGTCTACTGTCCATGATTCGCTTCCATAGGTCAGAATTGATTCTATTACTAGTTATAATGCTTTTATCTTATAATTATCATCAATAGTTTTGATGTTTTTGGGTACATTTTTTATACCCTATCAATTTTGTCAGGGCAGCGGCATTTTTGGCCTACTCTTTTCGATTGTCAAGGGTACTTTTAATGTGCACAGAATTCACATGGGACCTCCTGATTTTTTTTGCTCCTATCCAAGAGTTTGACATTGAATCGCACTAGGGGAGGGTAAAGTAATGAACCACAGATTCAATTTTTTTTAGGAATTCCCACCACCCATGACGAGAATCGAACCAAGGGCCTTCTTGTTCAGACGCTGTTGTCTTACCTCGAGACCAGAGACCACCCAGCCCCACATTTTAATACAACTTGTATTTTTGATGGGAAAGTGTTGCAATCATGCTTTGTCTAAGCTTCTAAAAGACCATGAATTTTTTATACAAATTCTTCCATACTCTTACAGTTTCAAGCTTCACCAATCTTTAGAAAATGGGTACTAGAAAATTTCTCTTATGAGATTTATTTATTAAAAAAAAAAAAAAAAAAAAAAAAAAAAAAAAAAAGCAGCTTGGCATAACAATGATCACATTGTCAATAAATGTGCTGATAGTCATGGAAAAATACTGGCACTGACACCATATTCCCCATATTCCAAATAAGTATGAACTCCACCCTCTACTTCAAAATGAATATGTGCTTCCTGTGTTCATAATTATTAACATGAAGAAAAAGGATTTGAGAAAACAAAATTTCTGTACATGACTTTGCATGTTTTTATCTTTTATTAAAATCAAGGCCACATTTGGTACTTTCCTTTTCACAACATCAAATAATTTTAAAATATTTACAGCTTTTACATACCTCAAATCAAGGTTACAATCATTGAAGCTGAGAAAAAAATAACACAGCTGTGTTCTTTGCTACATATTTATTTACTGCAACATTTTAAATTTCTAAAACAATGCTGAAAAACTATTACTGCTAATAATTTGGTCACTACCAAGAGAGGTAAAGTTACCAAACAGATAATATATTCAAATAAAGTGTCAATTGTGCAGAGTAGCGCATTATGGAAAAACATAAGAAATTAAAAACATGCAAAATATAGCAACCAAATTACCTCTAACTAAATGATTGTCTCATGATTTGAAAAGTGATCTAAGTAATAAATTTGAGCACTGGCAAATGGGTCAATTTCGTGCTAATTCTTTATTATTCCTCTAACTACAATCAAACTGCTATGACAATAATAACGAACTTTCAATGTTCATAACACATGTTTAGCTTTTAGTAGCTTGCCAAATGCTTCAAGATCACAGATATAATGATATGAGATGTCAGGCTGGAGAACAAGTGATGAAATATAGGGGATACCAAACCAAGAAAAGATAATGAGCTGTCAATAGAAATGAAATATTTTAACAAAACCAGAATCTGAAAGAAGAGGAATCTATTTTTAAAAAATTATCAAGGCTACCAATTATAACATGTTCTTCTTCTTCTACCTTTTCAGCTCCCTGTGGAGCATAGGTCTTCAACAAACACTTTCCAAGTCATTCTGTTTTTTGCCATTCTTTTAAGATCATTCCATGTCTTCCCCATCATCTTCATCTCTGCTTCCATCTGTCTTCCCCAAGAATTCTTTGGTCTTCCTCTTTGTCTTTTCCCCTGGGGATTCCAAAAAAAGGCCTGTTGTGTAATACTCTCAGTTGGCTTCCACAGTGTGTGTCCTATCCAGCGCCATCGTCTTCGCTGTATCTCTTTATCCACTGGTATTTGACTGGTTATAACATATTAACAGTCTATTTATAATTGTACAGACAAGTTAAAAGATCTAAAGGCCTTGTTAAGAGCAAAAGATCATTCTACAGAGCACAGTACCAGGCAAAAGAAATGGCAGGCAGATGAAGAGGTGGGAAGATAACATTAAAGAATAGACAGGATTAGCCTTCATCAAATCTCCAAAAACAGTTATAAAATCAAGAAGGTTGGAAAGAAATTGTGGTGCCATTGTCCAGAATGCTCCAATGACTACAACGGTTACAGTCTAAGATAAATGATGATATTATTTATTTCAGATTTAAAAGTTGACCACTGGAAAAAAAATTGTTTGGAGCTTTAATTATGCAGCACTTCATTATGGTGCATATATCATCATCATCATCAAGTACCATGTCTGCTGGCATAGGCAATCATGTCTCTCCACAACTTTTGATTTTGACAGTTATTTGTTGACCTTCTGCCAAGCCATTTTCTTAAGCTGTCTGGAATCTTCTCTCTTTGCTTACCTCTATCTCTTCATCCCTCAATTTTCCCAGTTGTCACAATATATATCAGCTGTTCCCTTCTCACTGCATTGTCAAAAAATTATTGTTTCTTACAAATTTTGGAAATTAGCTCTCCTTTTGCTTTGGCCTCTTTCAGAACGTTTTCATTTCACTTCTTAGCTGTCCATGTTATTGTCAACATTCTTCTGTAAAACCACATTTCTACAGCCTCCAGTGATTTTCTTGCCTGTTGTCCTGGTGCATATATACTGATGCTTCATAGATAATTGCAGTCAAGAAAATAACAAAAACGATAGGTAAATAAGAAGGATCACTTCTGAAAATAAAATGAAACAAATAAAACAGTTCTGGAATGAAATTAAAATATGATGAATGTACAATACTTGTGTGACCATCAACAGTTACATATAAGGACGACAATGTGGTACTGTTACCAACTTTGGCTGACTAATGCTTTCTTTGAACTTATTAAAATTTGGCTTGTAAAAGTGTACACAGAAGAAGAATTATATGAGACCTGATAGAGATAAAGATCAAAGAAATTAAAATTGTAGGCATGTAAAATAACATGGCACTATGAGGATCACAGATAGAGGCACCAGTCAAGAAAATGACATCACTATAAATGGGAGAATAATATCATGCAATAGGCCAGTAGCGGTATGGCAAATAACAAGGCAAAAGATATGCAAAGCTGAAGATTTATTACAAACTTTCTTTACTGTGGAGATGACTTCTGACGTGACATACTCAAACTACTGATCCTTGATTCCATGGAGCAACCAATGGAATTTCCAGAATGACTTTAGCTGTCTCAAGTTTTAGAACACCCACCAATTTACGAATTGCCCACATAGTGAGGTGCTACCTCAGGAAATAATCTACCATACACATGAAAATGAAGAGTTTCCTACAACACCTTTACATGGCAACAAACATTCTAAATAAAGTGTACATTTGAAGCTGTATATACAATTGTATTCATTGCATATGACTAGAAATGATTCTGTCACTTATTTAAGAAAAAAAAATCAATTATAAAATGCAAAAAAATACTCAAATTGAAGGAATTTTCAGGAACCATGTTAAAGGTAAATGCTAATGACAACACTGAAGCTTAAGTTAGGTTAACTTTAACCCTAGATTATGATGACCTAGTAAAATTTACAGCATCAAAACACAAATTCCTACAAAATTTTACATTTTCCTGTATACAAACATCACCACCCCCCCCCCTCTCTGTATACCTTCCTAAATACCACTTCTGGCAACCCCTGAGTGTTTCATTTGTTTCCATCGCTGTTGGATTTTTTTTTCATGAAATACATTGTTTAATGCACACACAAAAATCACCAAGAAATTGGCCATTTGTTGTTGCTGTGACCAGTGAAATTTCCTGGTCATCAGCAAACATCAAACAACCCTTTATGACTCAGGAAACAGTGAATAACGCTACATGGTTGCCTAACATACTGATGGACTTAACTGCAACCATACCGATAGACATTGTAACATGTCCATGAAATGTAACTCAGGTCATAAAACAACCTCAGCCAGGAATTTCGGTTCCCGTGTTTTGCCTGGTGCGAACACACGGGACTGTGTCATGAGTTCAGAGAAATTACTATTTTTAGAACACCTAATGTCACATTTATGTGTTAGTAATTTTTACTACAGTATCGTAACTGGGAGAGTTACAGATAGGTATCGTAATCTAGGGTTAAGGAAATATTGAAAGTTGTTCAACAGATAAAGCAGTCCCTTTAGAAACAATAAAGACCAATTTATGGGAACCAGCAGGTGGTAAGATTTTCAGAGAGAACGAAGGCAGGATGCATACAGAGGATGGGAATTGTGTGATAGGATTATCTAACAGTGCTAAATTAAGCAATATCTGGCTCAATGAGTTGGTGAAGATAATAATACTGACTGGTTTCATCATGTCCAAAAGATCTGATCTAGTACAGTGAAGTTCAAATCTTCTCTCCTCTACAACATTATCAATGTTACAGGGCAACCATCACATTATTAAAAGACAAGTGGGATGAGAATTATTTATAATTGACAAGATTGGAGCCTATGAACCAAAGATGAGAACTCAAAGACTGATGAATCAATAGTCAACCAACCAGCCCTAAGACTTCAGTGTGATAGTCAATTGAGAAATTGGAAAAAGAACAATACTGTCACCTGGGTAAGAGAAGGAATCCCTCCACGTATTAGGACATATTGGGAACATCATATTATTGTTAGTTCCTACAGTTGTCAATGGCTAGTGGCACACTTTATGGCTGATATCACACCAGGCAACCATTCCTTCTCAGAAAAAAAAAACCTCTACTACCCGATTTCAGAGTTTTGATAAACCCTAGAGCCGTCATTCAGAGAAAAATGTACCACGTCTTGGAAGTGAACCTGAGCCCCTCCATCAGTCGTGAGTGCACTAACCACTCAGCCACTTTCTCTGCTACCTAAGGCCAATGGTTAAAATGTCTTCTTTTGGTTTCAAAAGCAGGCTTACTGGCCAGCAAATATACAGTAAGAAAGGAAGTGGATTAAGCCCTGGGTGACAATGAAGAAGTCAAATAAAGTGACACAATAATTTAAAAGAGCAATAACTGCCAAGTTTTGTGAACCCATTTCTAGAAAAGACAAGACTAGAGTGAAGGAAGTGAAATTAAGCAAAGTGCACATCTGTTGTTGCATGTGGCTGGTGCTTTAAGTCTTATTTCTGTTAGTTGAGCACCACACACAACTTTCTGTTAATGAAGACTTTATCTTACAACCACCAACCATTGGATCTTGCAAGCATGAGTTGTGAAAAGTTATTCGGAACAATGTTTACAAAATAAGACAAAATAATATTGTTTTTAGGGCAGGAAAGGGGATGTTGATTACATATCATTATATTTTATTTTTGAACTGCAAACAAAAAAAAACGTCTTCTGTTCAGTGTTTCATAAATGCAAATCATATTTACGTAAAGCCAAACCAGAGTATAAACATCTGTACAAGTTAATTTTTAAATATAAACAGTGACAAGTCTATTATAATGGTTAAAAGCAGAAAATCATTTTCATTAATTCAATAATGAGAACTAGATTAGCAATTGTTAATATAAATTAAAATATCATCAAATGATGTGCATACTGGCATAAGTTGTGTCTACACAGCTTTATTTTTCTACTGCTGTTTACCACCTCAGGTGTTGACTTCCCACTGTAAGATTCTCTTAAGCTTTCTGCTGTTCTTCCTCTCTGTTCCCCTCAAATCTCCAGTTGTTAGAATGTTTTGCAGTTTCCCTTTTTCTTTCATGGCAAATTTTTCTTGTCCTCTTTCAGATTAACTTCACTACTGTCATATATGTTAGTTGTACATGGTATTCTCAACATTGTTCTGTCAAACTATATTTCTGTGGCCTCCAAACATTTTCTCATGCAAATAATGTGAAATGTGTGTCCCTTCCCTCATCTTTCAGCTCTACTTGTACAATTACATGCAATTATTACTCTAAAGATTGAACAACTGAACTTAACATTGTCTATTTCAACATATAAACTATGTTAAATCAATCATATAAAATCACAAGACTGGAAAATGTTGACTATATATCAACAGTTTTAAAAAAAAATAAATAAAAGTCCAACACAAGTATACAAATATACTTCTAATTCATTTTTTGTCACAACCACATAAAATGAATTAGATTTAATCTACTAATCCTAATCCGAAACCACAGTCATTTGGTATCCATTTGGTCATCGGATGTGTCATCATCTACATGTCTCTGCAGGTTTAAAAGTTTATGAGACAATGTTTCACAGAAAGTACTTCTGTATTCTGAACTTTGACTGTCCAAAAGGCTGTATATTGTTTCATAATGCTTGGAAAAACATTGAGGATTTACTTCATTGTACTCCAAACCAACTACCTGTTGATATGAAAATATGATACAATTTTTTTTTTTTTTTAGAAATGATACCACAGTAAATAAGTAAACAAGTACTCGTAACTTAGGGTTTCTTCATGTCTCATAGAGTATGGGGAATATTACGTTAGTGTCCACATTTTCACTGACAAATGGAAAGTAAAGCAGCATGGGCATAATACTGACCACATTACCCCAATAATCATGTAGTATAGGGTCACTAACACCATAATTCCCTATACGCCACTTGGCGTGACGGTGGTACTTTACTTTTTTAATGGCTCATTTTATGGGTGATATATAAAAAAAAAGTAAAGTACCCCGTCACGCCAAGTGGCGTATAGAGAAATATGGTGTTAGTGACCCTATATTTTACAGACCTTCAGCACATGATTTTTGGGGTAATGTGGTCGGTATTACGCCCGTGCTGCTTTACTTCCTCAGAAAAAAATCCGGTACCCATTTAAGGCTGGGTGAACCCGGAAGCTGTCGGTTGGGATCGAACCCTACCCCTTGTCCTTTGTAGTCCAGTTCACTAACCACTGAGCTATCGCGGCTCCCTTATGGGTGATATGGTCTATATAAAATCAGATATTACTGTAAGATGTAATATAAAATACATTTCTTTCAAAGTTTAGTCATGTGTCATATATCTTGATGTATGTCAGTGTTAGTCATGCCTCGTATCGCTATGTGCATGTCTGTATTAGTCACATCTCATATCTTTGTGTGTGCATGTCTGTGTTAGTCACCTCTAGTGACTCGGGCAGATGGTGCTCGTAAACCTGGGAGGGCCAACCATCTAAGGGCAGAATCCCCCTACAGAAAAGATCACCTGCTGCCTTGCAGGAAGATTGGGGACAATCAAAGGCTAGGGAAAGCAAACCTGAATAAAATGCTGGCTGAAATCGGATGCACTGGGCCACTGGCGCAGAACACAGTGCAACGTTTTTAACGGGTGTTCAATCAGAGTGGATCTGGCAGACTCTAATTGTGATGTTCTGTTTGTAACACACCTAACCTGACAGCTGAGTTCATGTGAGGAGCTGGAATCCTACTCTGATTGGGTCCTGATCACAAAGAGAGAGAGATACAACAAAACTATTATTTTATCCTATAGACTAATGAAAAGTTACAAGAAAAGGTTATACTCAGAAAGTGTTTTGACCTTTCAGTTTCTTGACATGGTTTTAGGTTTCTCTGAGAAATGTTAATCCACTACAGACATGCTAAGTCAGCCATAGGTTAAGCTTTAGCCCAGGAGAGGGAAGGTGTGAGTATTTTCCCTGAGAGTGGTTGCACTTTTATGTGACCTGTATATGGTCAACTTTCAACATAATTTCAATTTTCAATATAATTGATTCAATTCAATATAATTAATAAAAAATTTCAATATAATTCTTTAAATTCCTGACTACTCTTCTGATCCTGTCCATCCTCTTCAATGATACACTTTTCACCATTTAATTATATGATTTATCACTTTAACACATTAAAAAAAATCTTGAACATCACAAAAGAAAAACAGGACAACGACATAATGATAGACAGCAGACAGTTGAAGCAGGTGGAGGAATTCAATACTTAATAAGTCTAGTGGCAAATAACAATTCACAAGCTGCAGAAATAGACTCAAGATGCAACCATGCTTCTCAAGTCATCTGAGAGATGTCACCAATACTATAAAAACAAGAAATAACCCTACAGACAAAACGAGCACTCTGCACCAAATTCTTCATTCCAACATTGTGCTACTAATGACAGACTCGGAAGCTAGACATAAAAACTATACGAAAAATAACAACCTCCTAATGAAATGTACATCATCCAAAAATGTGCAGTGGTTATAGAAAAATATGGTCACTAACACCATATTCCCCATATGCCTAGCAAGGCGTGAAGGGAACCTTTACTTTTTTTAACTAATGAAATGTGCAAATGCATGGCAGGCACGAGACTGAGATACAATGAAAAATTTTAAAAATTGAGAAAATTCCTGCCATTGAATACATAAAAAGACAAGAGATCAAATGGTTTTACTACATAAGACAGAAAGATTAAACTCACAACAAATCTTCAACAAACACTCAAGAATGCAGACTCAAGGGCTGACTAACAACAGATGGATTGATGTAATGCTAGAAATACTAAGAACATAGCAGGAAAGGCAAAAAAAAAAAAAAAAAGCAGAGCCTGCAAACTAGGTCTCCCCATGATGTTGAAAGGTAAATAGGTAATAAAAGAAGAATTTTTTTGGTACCTGCAAGAACCACTTTTTTTTTCAAATTTGTCTGCTCTGACAGATCTGATATTTATTCTGCATTTTCACTCTTCTCAACATTAGAAGCCTGTGGTATGTGAACTACACTACAAAGGACAAGATGGAATATTTTGGGGATAGGACATGGACTCTATGGAGACTTCTAGAATATGGCAGTGCGTGTTTTGACATGTGCCAATATTAATTTCAAAATCAATTGAAAGGTACAGATTATGCCTCATTCATGGAGGAATTAAGTCAAAGCCAACTGCTGCATGTGAAGTATACACAGACGGAACGTCTTGGTAAGTGGAGAGTAGATGTAGCTTCTGTAGAAGCTTTCATCGGGTTAAAGGTATAAGCAGAATCTTCCCCAACAAGCATCTTATTGAAAGATGGCAAAAGAAATAGAGAATAATGAAATAAATAAACAAACAAACTACAAAAAAACATCAAAAGATAAGAAGTAAGAGTGGTAAAAAGCTTACAACCATATTTATGTCCTAAAATCAGTAAATCAAAATAAAATTAACAAAAATTTTAAAAATTTGCTGATCCAATAAGTCTTATGAATACATCACAAAAAGCTACAGATAAGTTACCAAACAGATAAAAGATAGAGCTTACATTGAGTTTGAGAAAAAGTTTCATGCTTTTGGGGAGGTATGTTGTAATTAGGAAGCTGATGGAGTCTCTGTTGTTGAGTGGTTAGTGTGCTTGCTACTAATCAGAAGGGTCCAGATTCAATTCTCAGATGTGAATTTTTTCAGAATGACATGGCTACAGGCTCCACCCAGACATCTAAAATTGGGTAGTGGAGTTTTTTTTCTGGCATGAAAGGGTTGCCTGAGTTGATAACAACTGCTTCACCTAATAATGTGCCAATGGTCATTTAAAAGTACAGACACTAACTCCATATTTTACAAACACATTATGACATGAACCGAACCTTAACTTACTTTACTTTTTATAAAGCTGTTAGAACTGGAAGTCACAAAGTGATACTCAACTTTATTTTATGTTTTCTCGTCAAAGACTCTAAACATGTCTCCACAGATTAACAGTCTACTCCTCAAGCTCTTAAAAAACTGTGGCCTTTCTACATTTTTGCAAATAATCTTATATACCAACCGGTTTAATACATCCTATGAAATGAGAATAATTATGCAGTATACTCCCAGGCACCACAACACTACTGGCAATGGCAAGGCAAAGACAACTATGCACACCAACGACATTGCAGACAATTAAGCAGATACTGAAAATAGCAAAAAGTTAAACTGAACTGAGCAGATGGATCGCGGAAAATATTTGAAGAGAGATCGCCCATGTGGCTAACAGGCTGTGACCAGTCAGGGGAGAAAATAACAGAGCTACTATCACCTGCCACATATATCGTAAGAGGTGACTAAAGAGGTTGCTGGACCATCTTCAGTGCTCTCGCTAATGTGTTGAATACATGTCTCATACTAGGGAATGTGCCAAGGAGGGGAACTGAGCACTATGAAGTTGTCTGTTATGCAATGATGGTGATTTGTCAACCAAAACATGGAGAGAAATCTACACTTGACTGATGGGGACTAATAGGACCAGAGAATAAAGGCTGCTTATCATGAGCAGTCTCCAAGAGGTGTCCGGGTCTGAGTTTTATTTCACCCCCAATAGAAAACACTTTTGACCCTACTGGGATTCAAACCTGCATACTCCAGGTTTGGAGCACAATAAGTTATCGATTTGGCCACCAAAAGACAACAATAATTTTCTGAAAAGGAGGGATCAGAGCATCATTTTCCAACTCAACACCCAGCATTATTAATTCACGTGAATTCACTTATACAACCAAAAAATACTTCAAATTGTACACAACATTGTTGTATTGTTGTTGTATAGTTATGGAAGGCCCCGGTATCACTGCAAACGAATTAAAATTCATAATTGCTCAACCGCCCGTGCCAGTGAAATTATCCAAATTAATATCTTCTCTCCCAAACAAAGAAAGGTAGCTGCAGTCCCCGTCATAGCAGTCTCAGCACACGCCAAAAGACGTAAAGTGAAACCACACAGAAAGTGAACACAGCCATCTGTTCCCAGTCATACGATATCATCATTCATTGTAAGCAATCGGAATATCAAAACAGGATCAAAGCGGATGAAACGCACAGCTCATGGTGTGCACAGAGCACTTAACTCATTAGCTCTTGCAGCAAGCCGGACTTGGTATATGAGGAAACTGCAACAAAGAACATTTTTCAGACACAGCTTTTAACGGAACATTGTTAAAATCCTGCATCAAATTTTTGAATGTCTGGTTGGTCCATGATGAGGTTAGGAAGATGCTTCTTTCTCCAAAATCTTATAAATTGAACACCCTATATAGAACAAATAATCGAATAGCAAAGCAAGCCTCATATGGGAAACAACAGGTAAAAGAAAAAGAGGAAGACCCAGGGAGACACTGAGAAGAACATTGATGAGAGAGGCAAGAGCAGCAGGAATCGGCTCCCTCAATGAGATAGAACTGCTTGCACAGAACAGAGACAGATGGCGAGATTTGATAAAATATCTTTAAAAGAAAACTGCTAGAACAAAAATTCATATAGGAGAAGGTGTATCTTGGTCTACGCCCTATGGGCCGGTTACGGCTCGAAAGGTCAATAGATAGATAGATAGATATAGAACAGATCAACAACTCACAAACTTTCAAAAATTATTACATGGAACTGAGTCAAATGGCAGAGACCTATAGACTATTGATTCATGCCTACCTACAGATTCACATACACACAGAGGTGCTCTAACATATACTATAGGGTGAGAAATATACTTTGCCAGGCCTACCACTTCATTCAGAAGAGACAATAGAAACAATCTTCTTCAATATTATTATCCTCATCAACTCCCTCAACCAAGGTACCTAGTCTTTCAGTTGGTTTAACTGGGAGCACTAGGCTAGCATTGGCCCTGCATTCACCTTATTATTTAACTACCGCAAACTACTATTTACTATGTTCTGGACATTCTATAAATAATACAATCAAAATACAGTTGTCAAAATCAGACACTGGAGAGACTTACATAAAACAAGTGCAATGTATAAAATACAAAAATAAAATAATTGCATGAATTTATAAATACATTCAATTTTCGCATAGCCTCACTGTTAGTGAAATCAGTTTACTTAGAGAAATTGCTCCAATCTATAGACTTTACACTACCTACTACAGCAATTCTATTCTAATGATTCTATTCTAATGGCTTATATATAAGTTAGAGATATAAAAACTGTTATTATTATAACACTAATAACAATTATGGATCAGGAATCATCATCAATGAAGGCAGAAACAAACACAAAAATGTCTATTTAATTAGATGCACCTTATTGACCAGCTTTGACTCACCACTAATTGTTTCAGTGTTTAGTAAGTGGAATATTGAAACATGCTGAAACCCCACTCATACAGTACTGAGTACATTCACACTGAACTCACTGAAATTACTGGCTGCTATTATTATAGTACGTTCACAAAATCTTGCTCAAACTCAACATCAATTTTCTCGGAAACTATTTGGTGTATTCATGTGAATTTTTGCAGCCAATCTTAGATTTTCCTTGAACTTAAGAATTTATAAGCACTGTCCAAATGCAGAAGTGGATTTTGCACGTATAAGTATTTCATATTTAAATTGTGTACTAAAACATAAAGTGTGCAAGAAACGTTACATTTTACAGATCGCAACACATCACAATGTCTAGGTTTTTTGAAGACATATCCATGCAACATAAAGAAAGACGTCATTTCTGTTTATATAAAATTGTTCCTTCAGAACAGAGTATGTTGTTCGTTGTGTACTTTTTCTATTAACAATGCCAGGGATGTTTTCTATTAATTTGAGAAAACGCTTGTTTTACCACAAAGGGTATTTGTAAAATACAATGTTGGTGGTGTTATCAAAAGAAATTGCAAAGTGACCTGCTTCATTAATAATCTGATGAATCTAGTAGGTTCACAACTGTTATCGGCTGAAGGAAATGCCAACCATCTTGCTGACAGCACTCTATTTCTCCTCACAGCATTTCTTTATATTTCTTCCAGTACTCAATGTCTACCTGCTAGAGGTCATCATATACCAAGTTTTCAACATCACATATTTTATATGTGGTGTTCTGTGCTGCCACTTGCCCTTTGACCCACACAAGTTCTAGTGGATTGAGGTGCAAAATAGCACGGTAGGAGTCAAAGAGAACTGTGGCCACGTTCTGTAATTATTTTGTAAATTAAAAACATCTTTGGATTCTTCCTTTGTTTCACAAGCTGAAACTACTCTGATTTCAAATGGTTGTCATGAAAGGGGACAATTTCTTTTACAAACCATGTCTTGATTTGATTTTTTGTGCTTGATGATGTTGGAACTCTGACTTCATGCTCTACAACATCATGGAGGGATGAATTACGCAGTGCCAGGCATGAGTCTATCCAGGGTTGGCAAATCCTTAAAATGTGTCCATTCATTTCACAGTGGTAGTCCCTACAATTTGTAGACATTGTTTGAAAAAGAAAATCTGCTTGATTGAAAAGACTATTCTCTCTGCTGCTAGCATGTGCTATTTCAATGCACTGTCTTATGCTGCTGGTATTTTCCTTTTCTTTATCTTTGTCAGGTGATTGCCATTCTTTCTCAAAATCTACACTAGTTCAGTTTAGAATTTTATAATAGATAAAAAAAAATATTGTATTATATCAAGCAAAATCTAGACTACATTAATAATTTCACAACAAGGTTAAGTATGAGAAAAGGTTTCTGAGAAAATTAATGTTGAGTTTGGGCAACAGTTTCTGAGCAGACTATTCACTATATACCACAATCACGCTATTATTCATAGTATTATCTACACAATTATTGAGGTTAGCATGTAAATCATATTTAACAGAGTACATCAACAACATTTGAGTACAGAGGATTCTTTAAAAAGCTAGCGTAAAAGTCTCTAAACTCTAAAAGTAAAAGCTCACTTTGAAATTATTAAAATTAAAAAGTATGAGTGAGAAGCAGATTGAAGACTATGCCAAAAGACTTTAAAAGACTAATACTAACACTACTAAACAAAAGGAGGCTGAGCCTACAATTAATAGCTAATAAAGCATTATGTATAAAGGTAAATAAGTTAAAGGTAGGTATACATGATAAAGAGGAGACTACTCAGGACTATATCTATCTATCTATTGACCTTTTGAGCCGTAGTCGGCTCATAGGGCATTGACCGATACTCAGATACTGTTTCTTTCACTCAGGACTACTGATATTGTATAATCACATAATATAATGATATAGTTTGTATAGTTTGTTTAGATATAGTAGGGATGATAGTTTGAATTCGGAATATTCTCTGCAGTTATATATAGACTATAGTATAGTTATATATAGACTATAGTTGTATATATATAATAACAGTTTGATTCTCAGCAGCACAACCATTCCAGTCAGTCATGAAAACTAGAAACTAGAAGTACAGTCTCTAAACTTCTACAAAAATTTTAAGTCATATGCAGTGTTTTGAGTGATCATAATGATATTAATCGTTGCCATTTAATAATTAATAAATTAAATAAATAGAAATGATTGATTTGATCTTGATGATAATAATAGAATTAAAAAGAATAAATGTATGATATACTCAATATTTCAATATACTCATACTATACTAATACATATCATAACAGAACAACATATAATGATTTAGAGTCTCAGTTCAGGTCTGATGATAATTACCATAAACATGTGAGTGGCCATTAACTTAATAATAAAACAATAAATTATTATAAAATATAAATAGAACTGCCTGAGGTACTAGTACTTACTGCTCTCTAGAGTTCAGTGAGTTAGTTAGAGTACAAGAAGAGTGTTTTTTTTTTTCATTAATGCGTTTTAACGTTTTTTCTACATTTTCTTAACTGATTATTATTATAAAAATGAAATTTCAAATTGTTACTCTTACTAGTCTAGTAACTCTAACTATTTTTACTTAACTAGTCTTTTTTTCTTCTCTAGTAGTAGTTCGTCCAGGCTACTACTAAACTACAATTAAACTTATAAACTATATAATACTATATACTATATAATATAATAAACTTACTTACTTTTTTTACTTACCCTGAATCCCTGAAGCGAAAGTTCCACACATAAATTTTGATTCTCCTTCGTTGTTATATTGATGTACACAAGATTTGTTTCTTTTGGAAGTGCCGTACAAATGTGAACAAATTTAACAGCATAAGCTATTTCTTTCACGACTTCTGCAGCTTCAATAGTTATGGCTCTATCATCATCGGTAAGCATGTCACTACTGGGAATGGGGCCCGCCATTGTTGTCATTTGATTTGCAAGAGTAGTCTACCTTGGACGCAGTGATTGCCTTGTATATACTGAAGGAGCCGGCCTGCAATCTTCTTTTTCTTCTTTCCTTCCTCATCCGCCTTTCAGCGTCGAGGGGAGATATAATTTGCGGTATTTTGCTCTTCTGTTCGCCTCTGCTGCTGTTATGTTTCCTAGTGCTTCTAATATTCCATCGACCCATCTTTTTCGTGGTCGACCCTTGGGTCTGGTGTTCTCACGTTTGTTGAAGGCTCGTTGTGTTGTGTTTTGTTCTTTCTGCCTTGTCACGTGGTCAAACCATTTAATCTGTTGTTTCCCTATATATTCTATGGCGGTGGCTATTCCTTGCTTTTTTCTCAGTTCTTCACTTCTGATCTTATCTCTCAGACTGTTTCCTGTCATTCGTCTAACACATTTCATCTCTGTAGAAGTTATTTTTCTTATTGTTCTTGCATCTAGGGTCCAGGTCTGGCATTGGTAGCACAACGTTGGGATGAAGATTGTATTGTATAGTGCTCGTTTTGGCTCCACAAGTTATTTCCTTGTTGGACAATAGTGGTGATAACTGTCCAATTATTTGACAAGCTTTGTTGCATCTAGTTTCTATCTCTGCTGTTTGAAAATTATCGTTTGTCATTAGACTTCCTATGTATTTGAATTCCTCTACTTGTTTTTAGTTGTCTGCCTTCTGTAGTTATGTTGATGTTCTGTTTTGGCGACATTCATGACTTCTGTTTTGTTGATGTTGATTTTCATGTTGTATTTTGTGCCTGAGATGTTGAGTTTGTTTAAGTGTTCTTGTAGGTCTTCTATTGTTTCATGTATTAGTGCCTGATCGTCTGCAAATAAAAGCTCGTTGATCTCCTCTGTCTCTGATGGGTTGGCTAGCTTGCATATATGGTCCATGTATGTAATACACAGTAGGGGGGGATAGTTCGCACCCTGTCTTACACCTGATCTAACTTCGAAGTGGTCTGTGTAGCCTGCTGCTGTTCTGACCCTGCAGCTGCTGTTGATGTAGAGACTTTTAATAAGGTTGGTTAGATGTTGGCTTACACCGTATGTTGTTAGTATCTCCCACAGTTGTTATCTGTTTACTCTGTCGAATGCTTTTTCCTGGTCAATGAAGGCTATGTATAAGTTTTGATTGTGTTCTGTCGTTTTTTTCTGCAAGCTGTTTTAATGTGAATAGTGCGTCAGTACATCCTCTGTTTTTTTCGGAATTTTTCAGAATCGCTTAACTGTAGTTCTATTATTGGTCTCAGCCTTTTTTCCAAGATTTTGGCGTATAGCTTCACCTGCAGTAATTATAATAAAACATAACAAAAAGAAAGTTATTGTTATTACTTATGTGGGCTGGACAGGCCCATCGGCACTAGATCCGATATATATAAGCTGATCATGTTTTCAGCCAGAGCGCGTTCCAGTAAATTTATTTATGACTAAGACTTCACAGGCCTGAGATTATAATAATTATTTAATAATTTTATAAATTAAAGTATTCTTCCCATCTTTTCAGTTTTGTATTTGCTTTGACTAATGGTTATCCATTTTTACTTCACACAATGGTGGTAATTTTTTTAAGCCACCAGAAAGGATCTTTGTGACCCTGTAAACAGTTCTGTTATCCCCTTTCATTAAAACTTCCTGATATTCAGTTGTTAGTCTCAATATATTGTCTTTTATCTTTCATCATGCTCTTCTTGATTAGTTTGTTCTTCCCTGTATTATCTTCCATTAACATGGCTTCATCATCTTATTCCCTACTATTTAGCTTGAGTGTTTTTATAGTCTTTCTTTATTGAACAGAGTTCCATCTGTGGTCCAACCATTCATTACCTTGGTAAGCTGCCCAAGAAGGTCACAACGTCTCCTTATATGTTTTGTAACTTTTAGAAATGTTCATCAGCCTCTCCTGATATATCATAAGAAGGGGCTTTTGATCTGTTAGTGATGTTTATAACCAACCGGGCACTGATCGTGTTAACGTTGGTTGAATTTGCGAACCTTGAGTAGAATTTGGCTCGTGTTATGCGTGAATTTATAGGTTCACTTTCTAAGAGGTCTTTTCCTGTGTTATTGTGAAAAACTCCAGCAACTCCTTCATTATGTTGGTCATCACTTGTCCCAGAATAATATATGGTTTCTCCAGTTCCTCATCTGTATCTTTCATTGCCTGTCCATCTCACTTCGCTTGGACCTAAAATATCATGGCTGTATCTCTTCGTCTCTTTAATCACATGAGCCGTCCTGCCTGTTTCATACATTGTTCTCACATCCCATGTTGCAATTCTGATTAGTTGCTTGGGGGGTAATCGAGGACTTTGTCGGGACAGGGACTTCCATGTGGCTTTCAACTCTGTCCTTCTTGCGTCCTCGCTCGTTCCTCCAAGACTTGATTGGTCAGATCTTGATCCTGTAATTCTTGATTGAAAAATCAGTCTCATTGCTACACAAGGAGTGTCTCTCGTACACCTCAAGATAATAACTATATCAGTTCAGAGGAAGAGGTATGTTTACAGCACTCAGAAAAAAAGACAAATAATCAACAACAGAAAAAAAGAACAATATATGGACCGAAGCAGGATCGAACCCGTACTGAGTGGCACAGCGCCTTGCCACGAAAGCCAAACGCTAGGGAACACTGCCACTAAGCTAACTAATAATCTGTCTGTCTGTCTGTCTGTCTGTCTGTCTGTCTGTCTGTCTGTCTGTCTGTCTGTCTGTCTGTCTGTCTGTCTGTCTGTCTGTCTGTCTGTCTGTCTGTCTGTCTGTCTGTCTGTCTGTCTGTCTGTCTGTCTGTCTGTCTGTCTGTCTGTCTGTCTGTCTGTTGACAGCCGAAGACGGCACAAAGGGCAGAACAACAATCTCAAAAACAGAAACCTTGCGTGCCAAAATAGCACATATTGCAGAGATCCCTGCTTCTAAAATCTATGGCTTTGTTTCCATAACAATACTTTTTTACAATGAAAGCTTGTCAAGCCATCAATCGACCTCCTTAGTCGCCTCTTACGACATGCCTGGAAGGTCACAAAGTTACTATTCTTTACTTCCCTAACTAATAATCACTATAGCTTATTTTAAACTCTCTCTGATATGGCAATGCGTTATACTGACGGCGAGGATTGCTTGGGCATACTCAATTGCTGCGAGGAACAGTCCCTAGAACAGAAATGTAAGTAGCTTCTGCTCAATACTGGCAGCTGTCATTATTTGCATGTCAGCTAGCATTTTGCGGGCTTTTGTTATCACATGGTGGACATGGTACCTAAAAACACAATCGCGACCAAACTTTACACCTATATAGGTTTGACGTCAACCTATCCCTGATCACATCGTCAGCTCCCATTCGTACCACTGGTGTTTCCGTGTTAACAATATGATTGTTTAGGAAGAACCACGCCACTGATGGTTTTTTTTTTTAAGATTAACAAAGGCACATGATACTCCACACCAGGAAGTGATGCAATCGAGCTCGTTTTGTAGTGTACAGGCGATTAATTGATTGCCTTTTACCTTTCAATATATCAGAATGTCATCAGCAAAAGTCGTTGTTTGTCCCCTCCCATCTAGATGGTGTTCCGTGATTGTTATTGTTGACATGTTAACAGGACAAGAACAAGGAGCTCGCGACAACCATGGACAAACTGATGTAAGCAGGACGACCAGTTTTCACATCTTAGTATCACTTGCCTCTGAAAGAATGCTGAGATAAATCTGATGAGGAAGGGGTGTACCGCCAGTTTGAGAAGCATGGGCATGAATGTATGAAATGCTTCTCTTTTGTATACATGTTCCAGATCTATCACATCTGCACATGTCTTTCTTTAAAATGTGTGAAAAAAAATCTCTTTTTTGTTCGATAAACGCAATGACGTCAACAACGCCCTGTTGAGTGTAAAGAGCACTGCAGTGCATGCAGAATACTGTGGTCGTACATTATATATGATCGTGTCCATCTCCATATTTCTTGAGTTATCTTGTACACATGATCGTGTCCATCTCCATATGTCTTGAGTTATCTTGTACACATGATCGTGTCCATCTCCATATGTCTTGAGTTATCTTGTTATTCATCACCATGTGACATACCGGTTGGCATAGGCGATCATGTCCTTCCACAATTCTGTAAAAAAAAAAAAAAAGTAAAGAGCCCCGTCACGTCAAGTGGCATATATGGAATATGGTGTTACTGACCATACTTTTTACAGATCTTCAGCACATGATTTTTGGGGTAATGTGGTCAGTATTACGCCAGTGCCGCTTTATTTCCCCAGAAAAAAATCCAGTACCAATTTAAGGTTAGATGAACCTGGAAGCCGTTTCTTGTCCTTAGGAGTCCAGTTCACTAACCACTGAGCTATCGCGGCTCCTTTCTATTCACTGTGCATCGTGTCAATTCTGTTATTGACTATTTTATATCCCATGACACCAAGGTATCTAGTATTTTCTCTCTTTGTCGTCCACGATCTCTCTTTCCCTATATTTCCCAGTTGTAACCAAGTAGTCAAACTTTCCTGTTCTCATGATGTGCCCGAAAAATGTTGATTGTTTCTTTCTGATGTCTCTTAGGATATTTGTTTGCGTTGGCCTCTTTGATAATTTCCTCGTTGGTCTTTTTAGCTGTCCAGGGAACTGTCAACATTCTTCTAAGAAATCCCATCTCTGTGACCTCTAATTGTCTTTCAATTTTTTTGTTTACTGTCCATGATTCGCTTCCATGGGTCAGAATTGGCACTATATTGCACCGATGAACTCTCTTGTTATTGGAAGTAGAATTTCAGATGAATTCAAGCGAAAGGGAAAGGTCGATGAATTATGTAAATCTTTCTCACTTTTATCCAATTCACTGTTACTTTTTTTTAAATTCATTTATTCAATCAAAATTATTCTCGTTCAGCATGTGAAGCCTCAGTCTATTTTTTGCGATCATGGAAAAAAGCATCATATTCATTATCTAATGACAACATTGTCGGTGGTTTATCTCTTGGTGCTTTTTTGCCAGCTTAATTACACAGACTATTGCAGCCAAGAGAGGATTGTTGATGGACCTAGACGTGAAACTTTTGTTTTCACGGTTGATGTTGTATTTAAGCCAACGCCACGATATCTGTACCTTTCAACCCGACACATCCGTCTTTGGCATGAGTAGATTTGCTTAACAATTTTTTTCCCCGGACAACTGCTATTTTATTTTTACCTACTCCTTTCGATTTTAAACTGTCATAGATTCTTTTAACGTGCGCGAGTGCACACGGGACCTTTTGTTTTTCGTTATTTTCCAAGAGGGCTCAACATCGAATCTCTGTACCCACTGTCCAGACAGCAAGGTACAAAGGTAAAGACACGAGAAAACATCGGGTTCGACTTTTTAAAAATTTCCGTCGCCTGTGTCGGTAATCGAAGCAGAACCGTCCTGTCCAGAGAACTTTACCTATAAACCACCAAGTTTTCTCTACTTTCTTCTTCTTATTTTTAAGAAATCCCCTCTATAGAACAAATTAATTACCTTCAATAATTTCGAATCAGGTTTGTTCTGGTTTGAAAATCAGTCTCTGACGCATTGAATGGGGTTGTTCTGCTTAAGGATTAAGGCATAAAAATGCGAAGCTGCAGTAAAGCTGAATGCGAGGAAAAATTAAAAAATAGAAAAAAAATTGTATGTAAGAAGCTTTACGTGATAAGTGGACGACACAGACTAAACGACGTTTCGGCCCAATAGGCCTTCAGCAGGAACAAACAACAAAAAAAAAACACACACAAAACTAATAACGAAACAAGCAAAACAAAAACAATCGAAATGTGTTAAATAAAACAAAAATGTCTATCCTGTGTGTAAACCGAGGTCAAAACGAAAAGGAAATAGCAACCAAGTGCGGCTGTCGTGAACGTACAGAAACGTGCAGAAATGTGCGCAAATGCACACAGAACCAGAGGAGTTCACACAGGGGTCAGTGTGCAAACACAAAGGAGAAAGAAAAGAATAGCAGACCAACAGGTGCTCAAAAGGCAGTAAGAGTGAGATGTCAGAGAGTGGGGTACAATAAAAACAAATGGGGGGGGGGGTAAGGAGCACAGAAGAAAGGTATAGAGGAGAACACCGAAGTGTCTCATTGGGAACTCGAAGAGGAGAACTATAAATAGTATGGCATAGTAAATAAACCAAAGAACGCAAATATGTGCAGTAGAGAAGGCTATGCAAAAGGGAAGGAGCAACCAAAAGGAAACTATGTGTATGAGTGTGATACATTCATACCTCGTGGGGTCAGCGAACCATACTGGACTATGGGGCGATTTTCCAAAGTATAGCAGCTGCGGTCGCCAGAGTGACAAAGGACAATACCAGTGACACGGATGTCGTCTTTACCCTTGTGATCAGGGGAGTTGAAGTGGGAAGACACCGGAGTACCAGTATTCTGTTGGACATCACGTAGATGTTCACAAAATCTTTCCGCTAATCTTCTGCCAGACTCACCAATATAGGTCATGTGGCATCGTTGGCATATGATGGCATAAATGATGTTGCGTGACACACATGTGAAGCTATGCTTGATCTCGAACCGTCCATTAGGGAACAAGACCGAGTCAGTAGAGAGCACATAGGCACAGGTGATACAGTTAGGACCACAAGGGACCGTACCGAAGTGTTGAGGGTGGGAGCAAGGGAGATAACTCCTAACCAAAATATCTCTCAGACTCCTGTCGCGCTTAAAAGCGACCATCGGGGGATCACTAAAAAGTAGACGGGTAGTGGGATCAGTTGTTCTGCTTAGCAATTTGGGTTGCCTAACGTCCCGGTTTCTAATGAAATAATTCACTGTCCCGAAAAATGTCTTCTAATTACCTATTTGTCCCCGTTTTTTACCTGTAAAATATTTCCCCTAGTCAGGCTCATTTTCAAAATCCACAGCAAGAAAGCGTTAGCAGCGTATGAGACGATATTTTTGTCAAATTTCCTACGTAAGCTCTACACTACGATATAGGTAAATTAAAGGCAGCATAATTAACAATAACAATATGTGATTGACTGGACGCTTGACGGCAAAGAGTCACAGATGAGCCAAGGTCGACGCAATTATCTTTTACGGTATTTCCCAAATCGTAACTTATAGAGTTATAATTTGTAACTTCAAATGCTCTCCTCCAGACGCAGAATTGTTGCTTTCATTCTTTCTATGGTTCGTCGTCGATAACTGTCACTTGTGAAGCTATAATATAAGTAAATAAAAAGTAAAGTACCCCCGTCACGCCAAGTGGCGTATAGGGAAATATGGTGTTAGTGACCCTATATTTTACAGACCTTCAGCACATGATTTTTGGGGTAATGTGGTCGGTATTACGCCCGTGCTGCTTTACTTTCCCAGAAAAAAAAATCCGGGACCCATTTAAGGCTGGGTGAACCCGGAAGCCGTCGGTTGGGAGCAAACCCTACCCCTTGTCCTTTGTAGTCCAGCTCACTAACCACTGAGCTATCGCGGCTCCCAAGCTATAATATACGTTGTTAATAACATTCTTTGTGTGGATTGATTTTTACTTCGAAATGCCGAAGAGAAAGTATTCTTTCCAAGACATATATTCAGAAGAATGGTCTTTAATTTAAAAAAAAAAAGTTAGAAGTGAAAACGAAGCAGAGAGCAAAATGTGTAAATATTACATTTCCATAGCACATGGAAAGGGGGGGGGGGGATAAAAAAGGGGGAGAGGTGAGGTGGAGAAAGGACATAAGAACAGATATCATCATTAAGTATCGGGCCTGGTGGCGTAGGTGATCATATCTCTCCACAACTTTCGATCTCGACAGTTATTTATCATTTCTGTTGTTGACCGTCTGCCAAGATATTGTCTTCAGCTGTCTGGTATCTTTTCTCTTTGCTTCCATCTATCTCTTCGTCCCTCAATCTTCCCAGCTGTAACAATATATTCCAACTGTTCCCTTCTCATTACATGGCCAAACAAATGATGATTGTTTCTTCCTAATATTGGAAATTAGCTCTCTTTTTGCTTTGGCCGTTTTCAGAACATTTTCATTACTCTTCTTAGTTGTCCTTAATATTCTCAACATTATTCTGTTTCAGAATTCCAAAAAGGGCCTGTTGTGTAATACTCTCAGCTGGCTTCCGCAGTGTGTGTCCAATCCAGCGCCATCGTCTTCGCTGTAACTCTTTATCCACTGGTATTTGACTGGTACATTTCCATACTTCTGTGTTAGTGATTTTGTCCTGCCATTTCAATCCTTTTATTTTGCGTAAGCATCCATTAATGAAAGTCTGTATCTTCATGATTGCTATTTTAGTTGTTCTCCATGTTCCACAGCCACATAATAAGATTGACTTATCATTGGAGTTGAACATTTTTATTTTAGTATTTAACCTAATTTCTTTGGACTTCCATATGTTTCCCAGTGCAACAAATGCTCCTCTTGCTTTTTATATCATTGTTTTGGTATCATTTTCTGTTCCTCCCTCTTTGTCTATATTACTGCCCAGGTATATATAAGATTGTACGTCTAGTAGAGGTATTTCTCCTATTTTTATTTGTTTATTGCCAACTGCATTAATTCACATAATTTTGGTCTTATCTCTATTTATTTTTAGTCCTATCTGTTGTGATCTATCATCAAGTATGCTCATTTTATCTTGCATCTGTTGATGGCTGGGGGAAAATTGGAAAAAAAAAAAAAGAAAAAATGGTATGTTAAAAGCTTTACGTGATTAGTAGACGACACAGATTTGAACGGCGTTTTGGCTCAATAGGCCTTCAGCAGGAACAAACAAAAAACAAGCACACAGATATGTAAGTAAATAAAACTGATCCTACATAGCTAACTAGTAACGAAACATCCAAAACAAAATAATCGAAATTGGTTAAAGAAAATAAAAAATGATTTCCCTGTGTCGTGGACCGTGGTCAGAATGGAAAAGGAATGGTCTCACGAGTGTAGCTGTAATTATACCCTCAGGTAAGGTGAAGGGTTCTAAAAATACACGAGTGAGAGGAACGCTGTCTAGGTTACCTCGACTGCAAAGACACTGACAATGTCTGAAAGTATCTAAGGGCCCATAAATACATGTACACACATACACACACAGATGCGTGTATACATATATACACGTACAAGCAGACATGCACATAACTATACATATCAACACACACAAATACATACATATATATGCATACCAACAAGCACACACACACACACACATATATATATATATATATATATATATATATATATATATATATATATATATAACAATGCCCAAACATATGAACACATATATGCATGTGCACATCCATACGGGGACAATCACATATGCAGAAATGTGCGCATAACGCACACATAACCAGAGGAGTTCACACAGGGGTCAGTGTGCAAACACAAAGGAGAAAGAATAGAACAGTAGACTAACAGGTACTCAAAAGGCGGAAAGAGTGAGATGTCTGAGAGTGGGGTACAATAAAAACATATGAGGGGTAAGTATCACAGGAAAAAGGTGTATAGGAGAACACCGAAGTGTCTCATTGGGGACTAGTGGAAGAGAACTATGAATAGCATGGCATAGTAGATAGACTAAAGAGCCCAAACATGGGCAGTAAGAAGACTATGCAAAAGGGAAGAAGTAACCGAAAGGAAACTATGTGTACGAGTGTGATACATTCATACCTCGTGGGGTCAGCGAACCATACTGGACTATGAGGCGATTCTCCAAAGCAAATTGGCTGCGGTCGCCAGAGTGACATAGGAAAGGTGGGAGGGTGCACATCTGTTGATGGCTGTGTGATAAGAGAGCTATGTCATCAGCAAAGTCTAAATCATCAAGTTGTTTGGTCAGTGACCACTGGATTGCATTTCTGTTGTTTGAGTTATTTTCATAATCTAATCTATGGCCAGTAGAAAGAGAAATGGAGATAGAAGGCATCCCTGCCTTACTCCTGTTCTTATTTCAAATGCTTCTGTAAGCTGTCCTTCATGCACCACACTACATTTCGTTCTTTCATACATTGTTTTCATCAGGTTTGTTTTTATCAGGTTAATAAACTTATGGGGATTCCGTAATGACTCAGCAACTTCCAAAGCATTCTTCTGTCTAAACTATCAAATGCTTTTTCGTAATCTATGAATCCGATATAAAGTGGGGATTTTAGTTCTAAACTTTGTTCAACTATTATACGTAAAGTAGTTATTTGATCAGCACATGATCTGTTCTTCCTAAAACCTGCTTGTTCATCTTTCAAATGTTTCTCTATAGCCTCTTTTAGTCTCTCCGGAATAATTCTGCTTAATATTTTCCCTGGCACTGATAGTAGCATAATTCCCCATACAATTTGTGCACTCCTGTAAACCTCCTTTCTTTGGATACTGGATAACAGATATAGGAAGTGTACAACATAAATGGAATATGTATTCTGCAAGCACTTCAAGCAAAATGAACAGTTATTTTGTGCCGAAATCGTCACAACAAGGTAAATCAGTAACACCGGCAGAATTAACTATGTGTTATCATATCGTAAAACATGACTATATCTTTTAAGTCAATGAACTGCACTGTTAAGCAAAACTTTTTAATGATTCTCAAACAGCACAAAAATGTGGCGCTAGGATGAACTAAAACAACAGCAACAGAAAAGTCAATATTAGCACCTGATAAACAATTATATAATGGTTTTACTGATGCGCACTATTTTGGTATTGCTATCGACACAATGCTGGAAAAATATCCGAATTATTTGTTAATGAGTTATTTGCGGGTCACATCATTGCACAACGAACATGTCCACAGGTGCTCAGATCCCTCCTCAGCAAGTCTCGAAGTGTCCAGCGACTGACGACTTCAGTTTTGTGTTGGTTGATAAGTCTTCTTACATGCCCACTAAATTTCTCGTTTCTGGCTGTGCTCATCTTAACTTCCATCTATTTCATCCGAAGGAGTGATGTGGACTCAATGTTGTCGAAGTCTTGTGCCATTCCCACATCTCGGAGGGCTTTGATGATGCCCGTCCGATCCACAGGTTAACCGTCCTCAACAACAGCGCAGCTAGCTAACCTGTCCGCTCTTTAATTTTCCCGTACTTCCGCATGTCCTGGGGGTAGGTAGACAAAGGTGACCTTACATATTTTGATTTCTGAAAGGAATCTACCCATTGTATGCGTACAAAAAGCCCGACTCCACTTTTAAAAAATATTTTTTATCATGCTCATCGAATCACTCAGTATACAGGTGTGGGTGTAGTCTTGTGACTCTAACCAGAATGATTTCCTGGTCACTGCCACCACCTCCATCGTCATGCTACTCGTGGTCATAACCTATGCAGCACTGTCTTCCTTGACTGTTCTACCTGCCAAGCGTGCTGAAATGCCCATGCACTCCTTGGTGTCGCATTACAGATCCGTCTGTATAGATGCTGCGTCACTCTCATCGGCGTTATCTCAGATGAGACCGTTGACCTCCGAATGGCTCCTAGTTATTTGCATGATAAAGTAAAGTATAATATGAGTTTTTGAAAAAAAAAATACAATTGCATAATAATAATAATAATGATAGTAATAATATTTAGTTTTATCATTAATATATTTGGTGACAACATTAATTTGAATATAATCTCTGAGTTTTCTTAATCTCACAAGATATGTTACAGTTTCGCCTCTGAAAAAAAACCATTTTTGTTTCGGTTCCAGCTTCGAAGATTATGGCAACCTGACTTTAGCTAATAATTTGTACATCCTGGCACAACTTCCGGCTTGTAGATTGTAAATATGGCTTTCCAGTCTCTAAGGGAGGTGTAACAGTCACAAGCAGGGACGGTTCAATTGAAGGTAGTAGGGTGCACATGTGAAAATCGTAAGTTTTTACAGATTACTTATTTATTTATAGAAGCATAAATAGTTTGTTATAAGCTGCTGTTAAAATATTACTAAGTCGCAAAAGAATGGAATAATAATAGAAGAGGATGTATTGTCTCTCTCTCGTTCCGGCGTTCCGACTACTGACTTGATGATTGTGATTGAGTTTTAAATGTATTTTTAAATTATAATAATCAATAACAGAAAAATGTTTTTAAAACGTCATCTGTCATCGTTATACTATTATAATCACAATGGCATAGAATATTGTCATAGTAGTCAGTGACAGAGTAACAACATTTATTATTATATTAAAATGATTGATGATAGTTGAGTTGATACAAATTTAATAAACAATATTGAATATGAATCAATATGATATCAATATCTATCTATCATCATCACATCATCATTTCTATCTACTATAACTATCTACTCTAGTCACCATGTGATGTCTGCTGGTGGCTGGGTGATCTCTGTCTCTTAGTCTTACTCTTCACAATTTTCGATCTCAACAGCTATTTATCATTTCTGTTGTTGACCTTCTGCCAAGCCATTCTCTTAAGCTGTCTGATTAGTGATATCTATTTTCTCTTTTGCTTCCCCTTTTCTCTTCGTCCCTAATAAAAAACCCGAAAATTAAAGTTAAGTAAAACTAAAAGTAATTTGAATTGAATAAGCCGAATAAGCTAAGGCAGGGGTAGATTGAATTGGTAGATTTTTAGTTTTAAAATTTTAATACATAATCATAATAACAAATCAAATCAATCAAATCAATGATTCTACAACTTTCACTTGCTATATATAAGTATATAGGTAGTCAAACTATACCCTGTAAATACACACATATAGTGACACACCATTTCAACTGTTCAACCAATAGATACAGAAAGTAATGTCATATTAACTATCCAGACAAATGGCATGGAAAATAGAATTAAATTAAAAAGTTCTTTATTATGTTTTCACTTTTCTGTTATGGGATAAAAATTCAGGTCACTTAAAATAAAATAAATTTTCAAGAACTTTAGTTTCAACCTGAACTTTTATTAACATGGAAATGAAAACATAATAATACAAAACTTTGTAATTTAATTATATTTTCCATTAGGTACTTTGATAAAATGTTCTAAATAATAAAAATTTTTTTTTAAAATACAATTAGTTCTAGACAGAACTTGAATGTCAAAATGAAATGATACATCATTCTTATCTCTATGTCAGTTATGATATGAAGTTATGAATTTTAACATTAATTTTTATTATTTATATATCATCATCATGTGCCATACTGGTTGGCGTAGGCGATCATGTCCTTCCACAATCTTCTATCTACAGTGCACCGTTTCAGTTTTGTTGTTGACTTTTTTTCCATGCCATGACACCAAGCTATCCAGTATTTTCTCTCTTTGTCGTCCGTGATCTCTCTTTCCTTTTAATTTGCCAGTTGTAACCAAGAATTCCAACTTTCCTCATCTTATGATGTGCCCAAAAAATGTTGATTGTTTCTTTCTGATGTTTTTTAGGAGCTCCCTTTTTGTGTTGGCCTCTTTGAGAACTTCCTCATTTGTCTTTTTAGCTGTCCAGGGAACTTTCAACATTCTTCTGAGAAATCCCATCTCTGTGGCCTCTAATCATCTTTTCATTTGTTTGTCTACTGTCCATGATTCACTTCCATAGGTCAGAATTAGTTATATATACACCGATGAACTCTCTTTCTCATTTCCATTGACATAGATTTGTTGCATAAGATATTTTTCATTTTCTGAAATGCTATTTTGGCCTGAGCTATTCTCCTTTTTATTTCTGTGATGCATCTTCCATCTGATATTATTATATATGATATGATATGAGTTGTTATAATAACAGCTTTTTTTTCTGCTTAAAGTAACCGTAGATGTATCTACAATCAACTCCTTACAGGAACAAATAGTCTGCATATTTTTAGAGAAATGCAGGAACAAGCGGTGATGTGGATATGGGGATGGCCCGACGGTAATGAAACTGATTCTATGAATAGAATAGGATAGATCAACTGGGTTATGATAAGTCATTAGGGCATGACCTAAGATAAGCTTTGGTGTATAATATTTTAATAGGAGATAGTGCCTTATCATTTATTTAAAAATCTCAACCTTCCCAGTTAAGATAAGGTTTAAATTTCATAGACTGCCTTATGAAAAAGTGTGCAATAAAACAAAAGATCCATTTTTTGGCTAGATCTTATATATTCTATTGACACTATGTATTTCTTGACATATGTAATCATAATTTTTAGGCCATGTAATGAGAAGGAAACAACTAGTGTATATAGTGACAACTGGAAAGCATTGAAGAAAAGGTGTAGGAAAACACAGAGAAAAGATTAAAAATAGTTTAAATGAATTGTTTGATAGGAAATCAACAGCAGAGCTGTTAAACAGCCAGAGAGATGGAAAATTATGAAGAGTCATAATCACCTATGCCACAAGGCAAGGTAACTGATGATGATGTTTCTACCATTTATTTAAACAAAAGTAGCAAAAGAGTGTTATGCTTGAGCTTATCATGTCAAACAATAGATACAATCACAGAAAAGCATAAATGCTTGAGCACAATTTTCTTGTATTGATAGCTATCATATACTTGTATGTTGGACATGTGATGAGGATAGATAATAACCAAACAACAAAGCAAGCCCTCTTGTGAGAAACAACCGGTTGGAGGAAAAGAACCTGACTCAGAGAGACACTGAAAAGAACATTGATTAGAGAGGCAAGAGAAGCAGGAATCGGCTCCCTCAATAAGATAGAGTTGCTTGCACAGAACAGCAACAAATGGCGAGATTTGATAAAAGATCTTTAGAAGGATTGAAAACTGCTAGAATAAAAATTTAGATAAGAGAAAGAGTATCTGGGTATATGCACCATGGGCCGGCTATGGCTCGAAAGGTCAATAAATAGATAGATAGATAGATGGCTATCATTCTCTAATTTAAGTTTAAAAGGAGAAATATAATATAACTTTATTTTCATTACAATAATTCTTCCATAAACATTAAAAATATTATTCTGCGGTTTAATTCCTATTATCTGATCCCATGAAGCGTTATTTTAATTTTAAAATTAGAGAAATCAAAATTTATAATTATTTAATTGAAATATATATTCTTTCTGTTACAATTTGGTGGAATGATTAATAAGAAGTAAAAAGCTTGTAGTACTTCTTCTCTTTCTTTCATATAATTACTTTTGTGACTGTGACAACTGATGTATGTGATTATATCTTCTTATCTTTTGTCACAGATCAACAAAGCATTCACTGACAACAATATTTTTGTTCTACTTTGCACATTCAATGGTCATCCTTCACAGGGTACTCTAATGGTGGCCACACTGCTTATTTCAGTCTCTTCTGGGATGCAAAATTTAACAAACGCAACACCTCAGGAATTTAAAAGATATATTCATTATTATTATTATGTATATATATATATATATGCATGTGTGGTTTTTTTTGGTTTTGTTTTAACTTGTCGCAACAGCATTGTCCACATACCGCGAGCAACAAAAATTGTACAGATAATTAAAAAAAAATATTCTTTAGTATGTTAATTCATATTTTTTTTTTCTAAAACCAGGGTTAAACATGGCACTAGACCCAGCTCTTTTGTCCCATGAGTTGATCAGAATTGGAACTTATACTGGTTGGCCAGGTCAAGAGTTGCATGTCAAAGGAAATGTTAAACCTAGTGTAGTAGATCTGGCTAGAGCAGGCTTTTATTTCACTGGGAGAGGAGACTTTGTTCGTTGCTTTGCTTGTGGGATTCAGATTGGAGACTGGGAGCGCCATCAAGAACCGTTTGTAGTGCATGCAACAAGGAACCCTAAGTGTGCTTTAGTGATGAATGTTGACAGTGGTAACAGGCCAGTGTTTATTCCTCCTCCAAGGGAGTATAAAGCAATTATGGCTATGCTAAGTGAAGCAGGTAAACTTGTGGCAGCAACTAAGAGAGGAACTGCATATACCTCTTCATCCCTCATCTCAAACACTTTAGTATCACTCTATGGAGAAGATATGATAAGTTCAGCGGCTCAATCAAATGGTACACACCACCCCTCTTTAAGTCGGTCAAGATCAAACTCACCACGGATTAACCAGTCAGCAGAAAATCAAAGTCCTCAGGCAGCTGCCAGAGCAGCTTTCTCATCAAGGCAGAAAAGTGTGGCAAATAAAACCCCACCTCTTAGACGAAGCAGCACATCTGATAGCAATGAGGGTGTCATGTCACCCTCCAACTCCAGACCGTACATACAACGGGCAAAGTCATATGCAGCCGAGTTTCATAATGAAAGGAACTCAGAAACTATTGCAAATCGACAAACGTCCAACCCAAGTTTTGACCACATGGAGTTTCAAGAATCAGAAGAGGCTAGACTCAGAACATTTAATGGATGGAATGGGATTAGAGGAGCCACCGCAAGAGAGTTTGCACAGGCAGGTTTTATATTCATCGGCCCTCCTGATCGTGTACAGTGTGCCTTCTGCAATGGAATTTTAAGAAATTGGAATGATGATGACTCACCTCTTGAGGAACACCGTAAGCACTTTCCACAATGTTCATTCGTGATGGAGTCTTTATCTGCCATAACTCTGCCTAGAGCGAAACATTCAAAGTACAGATCAGAACCATCAAGACTGAGCTCTTTCCGTGGGTGGAATATGAACAGAAACCCCAAACCAGCAGAATTAGCAAAAGCTGGATTTTTCTATGTTGGTATGTATACTGTTTGTTGATATGGATTTAGAATTTTAAAATAGCATGTGAACAATTTTATTCTGAACTCAAACAGTTTATTATCTGAACAAATTTGTCATTTTTTTTCCCCCCCTCAACTGCCATGATTCTGTTTGAATTTCTATTTATTTAATTAACAGGTTGGTTTTCATTGCATATTCTCAAGGCATTCCCAAATGTGACCAGTTTTCCTCCTTCCCTTCCTGAAGTTAAAAGTATGCATGATGTTGGTTTCAGTAACTTGCTGTTTATCATCATCATCATCAAGTACCAGGCCTGCTGGCGTAGGTGATCATGTCTCTCCACAACCTTCGATGTCGACAGTTATCATTTCTGTTGTTGACCTTCTTGCCAAGCCATTCTCTTAAGCTGTCTGGTAACTTTTCTCCTTGCTTCCCTCAATCTCTTCGTCCTTTAAATTTCTCAGTTGTTACAATATATTCCAGCTGTTCTCTTCTCATTATTTGGCCAAAAAATGATGAATGTTTCTTCCAAATACTGGAAATTAGCTCTCTTTTTGCTTTGGCATCTTTCAGAACGTTTTCATTACTCTCCCTAGCTGTCCATGGTATTCTCAACATTCTTCTGTAAAACCACATTTCTACAACCTCCAGTGATTTTCTAGTCTGTTGTCCTATTGTCCATGATTCACACCCATATGTCAAAACTGGCCTTACATAACATTTAAGAACTCTTTTTCTTGTCAGTATTGTCAAAAATGGATTGCATAATATCTTCCTCATTTTTGGAAAGCTACTTTTGCCTGAGCCATGATGCATCTCACCTCTGTTGTTCATATTCCGCCTGAGGTTAACAAAATTCCCAAATATTGATTTAAATTCATTTACCTGTTTTAATATTGTTCCACTTGTCTTTATTTTGCACTGAGGTGATGTTTTTTTCTTTGTTGTTACCATTACTTTTGTCTTTTTGCTAATAAGGCTGAGTCCTTTATTTTTCTTTCTTTCACTATAATGACTAACATTTCTTGTAACTAATTTTCACTATTAGCTATTAAGACTGTATCATCAGCATAGTAAAAAAAAGTAAAAGTAAAGTACCCCCGTCACGCCAAGTTGCGTATAGGGAATATGGTGTTAGTGACCCTATATTTTACGGACCTTCGGCACATGATTTTCGGGGTAATGTGGTCTGTAATACGCCCGCGCCGCTTTACTTTCCCAGAAAAATCTGGTACCCATTTAAGGCTGGGTGAACCTGGAAGCTGTCGGTTGGGATCAAACCCTACCCCTTGTCCTTTGTAGTCCAGTTCACTAACCACTGAACTATCGCGGCTCCATATCATCAGCATACCTTAGATTATTTATATTATGACCTCCAATTGTTATTCCAGGCATGCCCTTAATGGATCTTAAAATAATCTCACTATACATATTAAATAAATCTGGTGACAGCACACAACTTTGCCTAACACCCTGTTTTATTTGTTGAAACATTCCCAATTGATTTTCAGTTCTTATGACCGCTGTTTGCTGCCAGTACATTTTCTTTATTATTCTTAGATCTTTGCTGTCTATGTTTTTGCCTTTTAAAATTTTGATTATTTTTTGGTGCTTTACTTTGTCAAATGCTTTGGTGTAATCTATGAAACATAGGTATATATCTGTTTTCACCTCTATGGCTCTTTTTGCGAAAGATCTTATGATGTATATGGCTTTGCTCGTTCCTTTACCTTGCTGTTTACACACACCCCATTTTCTGTAGTTTCAGTTCTTCATTCTTTCTCATGCTAGACTTGATTAAAAATTCTTGTCACTGGCTGATGCAGTTATATCATGCCTTAAAAACAAATAGTGATCATGTATAGTGGTCTCAGTTTGTCTCCTTTGTTCATAATCTTTGCTCCAACTATAAATGTCTTTGTTGAAGCTGTTCTTTCAGCTTTCTCTCATTGATTGGACTTCATTTCTAGGTGACCCAGTGAGATCCAGAATATTTTAGATCCATATATTTTCCATCAGCTGTCATTGTAAAAAGTATTGTTATGGAAACAGAACCATAGATTTTAGAAGCAGTGATCTCTGCAATATGTGCCATTTTGGCACGCAAGGTTTCTGTTTTTGAGATTGTGGTTCTGCTCTATGTGCCATCTTCGGCTCGAAAGGACAATAGATAGATAGTTAGATATTTTCCATCCACTAATGTCTTAGACTTTCAGTCACTGTGATGCCTCAGAAGCATTGGCTGATAGTCTGATTGATAATGGAAGAAGGTGCAGGAAGTAGATTATTTTGTAAACCTTGGTAGTAGTAGTATAGATCAAGAGGGAGAAACAAGACACAATCAGAATAGCAAAGGCGGCTTTAAGTTTTAAAAACCCTGAAAGAATATGGCAATCAGCACGGAAACAAAACTTAGAATTTTCAACCCAAATGTATTATCCACCCTCACTTATGTGTGTGAAAGCTGGAAAATGGCAAAGGAGATTGAATGGGAAACACCAGTTCAGAGGAAAAGTGCACGATCTCGAGAAACACTGAAAAGAACTCTGACAATAGAGGCAAGGTTAGCAGGCAAAGACTCACTCTCTATAATCGAATAATTCACCCAGAATGGAGACAATTGGCTGGAGATGCCACAAGTTCTATGTACCATCTAATGGCTCTGGAAGGATCAAGAATGTCTTAGACATTCACTTTAATGCCTCAGAAGTATTGATTGAATGTCTGATTGATAATCACCCTTCTTAGTGCCATTTCAGAAAGCCACTTTAGAGATTCTACCTTCATTCTCATATTAAAGGTTGTCATTCTTCACAAGTATTGAATTCATTCCTTGGTATATAAAGTTTTGTTCTGAGACATTTGTTTTCAAAAGCATCTAATTTAATTTCTATTTCTTTTGTTGTTTTCCAGCACTCCCTTGCATAAGTAATAGTGGATTGTAAATTTGATTTTAAAAAATCCTAAACTTTGTTTTTTTTTAAATTAGTAATTTTGATGTATTTCCAATTTTTTCTTGAGGTTTCTGAGAGTCATTGTTGCTTTGTTAGTATGATTGTAATTTCATTTATATGTCTTCTTCTTGCAATTACTATCATCATGTGCCCTGCTGAAAGTTATTTGTGATCATGAACATTCACAACTATTTCTATATTTGTTTAGTCTTTTTCTTCTTCTTTCATTAAACACCCTATGTAGCACAAGTCTTCAACAAATATTTTTCTAGCCATCTTCTTTAGTGATATTTTCTTAAGCTCTCATACCATGTATTCCCCATCTTTATTATGTTTTTTTTTTTCGCCTCTCTTCTCAAAGTATATTTTGGCCTTTCTCTTTGTCTTCTTTACTAGAGTTTCTAAAAAAAAGGCCTGTTTTGTAATACTGTCAACTAAGTGTTACATGTGTACAAAAGGACAGTTCTGAATGTTACAAATTGAAAGGTTAAGCTGAAGGTAAAATGTATTTCTTCCCCTTAGTTGGTCAGTGGTAGGAGTTGACCTAATGCATTCCCTTACTTGACTAACCAGATTTGAATGTACTGGATCAATGATTGCAATCTCCCACTTGTATAGCCACTGCCATCCTAGAAAGGATTCTGCCCCGCCAGATAATTTTAGCCAATTTAATACAAATCACAGATGCTATTAATAACCTCTGTTTTGCTGATGGCATGCATTATGACATCATCATCGTGCTTGTTAAAGAACCTTTAGCAGTTTAAACTTGAAAAGAGCAAGTCAAAATGGCTGCTGTCTGGGCAAAAATTGTTAAGCAAATTTACCCATTAATGCAGAAGGTGGATATGTTGGGCCGAAAGGCGCAGATATCACAGCTATGCCATAAACTAGAAACATAATGTATCCAAGGTCCTGGGTGGTGAGAATTTTTCATTTCAAATCTGTGGTTTCCTTGTGGCTTTACCCTCTCCTAATCTTTGTATAGTGAGAGCAGATGTCCAGCCCTCTTAAATAAATGTGGAAAACAGGAGCTCTGTATGCACTCGTGCATGTTAAAGAATCCCTGGCAGTTAAAATAAGAGTAGTCCAAAATGGCCATTGTTCTGGCAGAATTTTTAAGCAGATCTACCCATACCGAAGATGAATGTGAACGATAGATGTTGCTACTTTACCATAAACTAGCGACACAACATACCCACTTAACAGGTGAAAGCTTAGAAGAAGAGGAAGACTATCACTCTTTGTGATTTTTTGAACGATGTAAGTGCAAGAGGGGAGTGTTAGAACATGTTCTCCACAATCATACCCTCCCCCACCACCACCATTTTTTGAACGATGTAAGTGCAAGATTGAGTGTTAGAACATGTTCTCCACAATCATACCCTCCCCCACCACCACCATTTTTTGAACGATGTAAGTGCAAGAGGGGAGTGTTAGAACATGTTCTCCACAATCATACCCTCCCCACCACCACCATTTTTTGAACGATGTAAGTGCAAGAGGGGAGTGTTAGAACATGTTCTCCACAATCATACCCACCACCACCATTTTTGTTTTGTTCCTAGTTTATATGTTTCTTCAAATCGTCTGTTTCATCCTCAAGGTTTCTTCCCAGTAGTTATTTTACTGTTTCGTTAATAGCAACATTTATTAATATTTATGGTCTTGCAAACTATTCTTCAAAAATAAAAATTTTCAACTCCAATGCTAAGTCAGTCCTATTATATGGCTGTGAATCATGGAGAACAACAAAATTGACAATCATGAAGATACAGACTTTCATTAATGGATGCTTACGCAGAATAAAAGGATGGAAATGGCAGGACAAAATCACTGACATAGAATTATGGAAATGTACCAGTCAAATCTATCTATCTATTGTCCTTTCGAGCCGAAGACGGCACATAGGGCAGAACCACAATCTCAAAAACAGAAACCTTGCGTGCCAAAATGGCACATATTGCAGAGATCACTGCTCTAAAATCTATGGCGCTGTTTCCATAACAATACTTTTTACAATGACAGCTTGTCAAGCCATCGATCAACCTCCTTAGTCGCCTCTTACGACATGCCTGGAAGGTCACAGTGTCACTATTCTTTACCTCCCTCATAATGAGGCCCCGGTAACACACGGGAAGTCAAATACCAGTGGATAAATAGATACAGTGAAGACGATGGCGCTGGATAGGACACACACTGTGGAAGCCAACTGAGAATATTACACAACAGGCCCTTTTTTGGAATCCCCAGGGGAAAGGACAAAGAGGAAGACCAAGAAATTCTTGGAGAAGATAGACAGAAGCAGAGATGAAGATGATGGGGAAGACATGGAATGATCTTAAAAGAATGGCAAGAAACAGAACGACTTGGAAAGTGTTTGTTAAAGACCTATGCTTCACAGGGAGCTGAAAGATAGAAGAAGAAGAAGAAGAAACTATTCTTCCCAAGAAAGGGACAGTCCTATGCCAATCGGTCCGATCCCTTCAGATACCTTTGGGAGCATATGTCATGGGCATGGTTTCTCCATATTTCCTTATTCCTAGACTTTTCCTTTCAGCTAAGACCAGTGCACTTAAGGATTTTCATGGTTTCCCTTCTCCATTTATTCCTGGTGGTGTTCCTTTACAAAGTCAATCTTGCTGTGCTGACATTATATTTTCTTAATGTGTCCTATATATCCACAATTTGTTGTTCATTTGGTTCCTTCTTCTGTTCTTTCTATCTTCATTTATATCTTGATTTATGCTTTTTTCATATCACCTAATGTTCAGAATTTTTCCCAGACAATTTTTATAGCCATTTGATGAGATAAGACTACAAGTGAATTACAAAGCAAACCCTCAAATCAGAAACAATGAGCAAAAGTAAAAGAGGCCAACCTAAAGAAACACTAAGGTGAATATTGAAGCATGAGGTACACAGCTGGCATCAGCACCCTTGTTGAGAGGCTCGCCCCAGAAAAGGGACAATGCATGTCCTGTACAAAGTCTGACACTTAATAGTCAAAAGATTGTCTGACATTGAGAGTCTAGTTCTGCTTACTGTGCCAACTTCTGCCTGAAAGAATATTAGAGAAATAGAGTTATTTATAAATTCTCTATCTTTTGTTTAGTTTTATTATACATCTGAATTGTTTATAAATGTCTCTAACCTTTGTTTACAGCCTTGGTGGCTGAGTGGTTAGTGTCTTTCTTCCAAATCAGAAGAGTCTGGGTTCAATTTCTATAGGTACATATTTTTTTGTTTAGACCATCAACATCATAAACAAAGAAAATTCTCAAGACCTACAATTAAATATCACAGTTTAGGGAATACATCTGGAGACAGTCCAGAGCTACAACTACCTGGGACATACTATAGCCAATAGAAATAAACAAAAGAATAGGTGTGGCAAAAAGTAATTTTAATGCTATGAAAAATATACTAACAACAAAACAAATATCAGCAGGGCTGAAACTAAGAATGGCAAAATGTTACATCTTCTCAATATTCCTGTATAGTGCAGAAACATGGACATTAGGCAAGAAAACAGAACAGAAATTGAAGCCTTTGAATTGTTGATTTATAGAAGAATAGGTAGAATTGGATGGAAAGAAAAGAAAACAAACGATGAAGTTTTAAAACAACTGAAAATAAAAAGAGAACTACTAAATACAATTAAGACAAGACAAATGACATTTTTGGGGCATGTTAAAACAGCCTACTAAAAGTAATATTGGAAGGGAAAATACAAGGTAAAAGAGGCAGAGGCAGACCAAGACTAACATGGACGAGTAACATCAAAAGATGGACAAGTCAATCTATGACAGCCTGCACCATCAAAGCAAGAAACAGAGTGGAATGGCAATCCATGGTAGCCAACCTTTGTTGCGGAGACGGCCCTCGATGATAATGATGAGACCATCAAGGATCCGAGTTCACCTACCTCTAGAAATTGGTGGCAGAGATTTTTCTGGGAATTAAGGATGGTCCACTGATCACATCACCAAAAAATGTGCAAGGTCATGGAAAAATATGGTCAATAACACCATAATCCCCATGTGCTTAGCAGGGTGTGGAGGGAACCTTTACTTTTACTTTATCTTGTGTTTAGTTGTGTATTCATGTCTCTGACTGAGTCATATAATAACAACTATTTTTGCATTTGTAAAATTATATAATTTTCTTTTTTTTTTCTTCTAACCTGTTAGTCTTTTTTCCTTATTCTGTATTCACTCAATGACTACTCCTATTCGTAGTGCACCCTTAAATGGATGAAGCTGTGTTGTTTTGTCATTTACAGCATGCTGTGATATTTTATGCCTCTTCAACCTAACACATTTGACTTCAGCAAGGTATCTTTGGGTTGCCATTCCTCCTTCAATCCTTACTCACATGGCCAGACTAGTCTCTTTTCAGGCCCAACACCGGGAGATGTAGTAGGATTTTGGTTAGTTCTGGTTCACTGAACCTGACATAAGCAATTAGATTTAAGTCGCTGACCACTTCCAGTGCATGTGCTTTTGAGCATTTTTTAATCAATTTGTTAAAGAATGTCCTGTAATATATAATGTCAAGGGAATAGAGTGTCCAAATATCAATACTAGGCCACATATAAGTTTTTATTCAACCAGCTAACTGGCTGCCAAGCTTACCCAGCTTTAAATGAGGGCTGGAGAGAGATAATCAGCCTGGCATAGGGCTGTCCATGTTACCAGAAGATGTGCCAATGTTCAACAAAAAAATGAGAACCATGTTCCCTATACATTCTGCAACAGGGGTATAACACAATTCTTTATTTTCATTCTTCCTTCTATTACAGACCACTGCATTTTGATGTAATGGGACCACTGCACCTCCTCACTGTTGCCCCATCTCAGAGATCTCGGTACTCATCTTCTTTTTTCAGCTGTGTTGATTGGAAAGTGTTAGGCTTGGATTGAACCGTGTCTATTTTATCACCAAGCAGCAAGCTAACTGATGCTACTGTCATTCTCTGGCTTTCATCATCATCTTCTGCTGTCATCACGTGAAAGTTGGCTACCATGGAGCACAATTTCATTGTTTTTCTTGTCTTAGATTGGCACATGTTGTCATGGATGCTCTATTTTTCTGCTGCTCTCTCTTTTACTTTGTGTATTTACTGCCAAGATGACTTTCAGCAAGTTATTGTGCACTTACTGTGTCCAGAAAATTTCATTTGTCTTGTTTGAATTGTTTTAACATTTTTTTTCTTAGTTTACAACTATTTTGCAACTGTATTGTTTTTTTTCTCTGCCACATTTTCAGTAGCTTCCATTTTTTTTTTTATTTTCATACTCAATGCCCAAGTTTCTGCACTACAAATGAATGTTGAGTAGAAATAACACTTATTCTCAGTTTTAGTCATGACTGTTTGCTTTGATGCATATATTTCTTTGTGTTAAAAATGCTTCTTTTTCTATTCTTTTATTTATTTCTGTCTCACATTTTCTGTTGTTTATTATGATACGTTCTATGTAATAAATAATCATCACATTCATTTCCCAGCAGTAATTTGGTCTTAATTTGAGTATCAGCTATTTTTATGTTTTGTGTAAACTGTCCTTTCTGGCAAGAATGAAGCACAATTTATTGATAAATGTACACTTTTTATCTCGCCTATTAAGACAGAATAAATGCATGGTTTTATTAACAGGACATGGTGACAGTGTGAAATGCTTTTTCTGTGATGGAGGCTTAAGAAATTGGGAACCAGATGATGATCCATGGAGGGAGCATGCTCGTTGGTTTCCCAAATGTGCTTATGTCAAGCAATCTAAAGGACAGGCATTTATTGACGGAGTTTTGAATGATACAAACCTGGCTGTAAGTATGAGTTTTGAATGATACAAACCTGGCTGTAAGTATGAGTTTTGAATGACACAAACCTGGCTGTAAGTATGAGTTTTGAATGACACAAACCTGGCTGTAAGTATGAGTTTTGAATGATACAAACCTGGCTGTAAGTATGAGTTTTGAATGATACAAACGTGGCTGTAAGTATGAGTTTTGAATGATATAAACCTGGCTGTAAGTATGAGTTTTGAATGAAACAAACCTGGTTGTAAGTATGAGTTTTGAATGATACAAAACTGAATGTAAAAATGATTTTTGAATGATACAAACCTGGGTGTAAAAATGATTTTTTATGATGCAAACCTGGGTGTAAAAATAATTTTTGAATGATACATACATATGTGTAAAAATGATTTTTGAATGATACATACATACATATGTGTAAACATGAATTTTGAAGGAAACAAAACTGGCAACTAGAATGAGTTTTGAATTACACAAACCTGACAATAAGTACAAATCATTGCATGCTGATTTGAACAGGGCATTATACTAGAGCAGTTTTATATTTAGTGATTCATGGTTCCTATAATTTTCTGTTTTTTGTGCATCTAATACACACAGATTCCCACAAAATTTGTGTTGAATGTAAATGATAGTCTCAAAATGTAGAATATTGTATGTTGTAAGATATTTTGACTTTAGAGTATCAAGCTGAAGTAGTTTTTGGAGGTGATGTGACCAATGATTTTTTTTCTTCATACTTTCAATTTCCTAACAGCACAACCATATTTCCTGTGCATCATGTATTAATCAGGTGTGAGGTGATACTAATCCTAAACAAACCTTATACATAACATGGTGTTATGACAGGCACCCTATACTTAACTCATGTCCTTCAATTCATAAAGTCAGTGCTGAGATACCCCACCGCCCACATATTTACACCTCATTTAAAAGTAATAAGAATACAATTAGGAAAAATATAATGACAACTTTTTTTTTTTTATTTTTTTTTTTTAAATAAAATTTTAATAGAAAAACTGGCTATAAGAGTGTGTGTAGCACAAGGGTATCAGAAATCTGTCTTGCAAATCATTAATTTTCCTTCCCTAAGCACTTAATAAAATTATCTGTACAACATGGGAGCAAGACATGTACACACACACACTCACACCCGTCCACCCCCACCCCACCTTTCTCCCAGCACCTGGGCCTAAGGGGTCAGACACTGTTTGTGTTAGAATCAATGGCAAAAGATTATCAGAACTCTACTCCACTTCTCAGTTGTATTTCTAGATCCAAACAAATTTGGCCAAGTAAGTAGAGATTTAAGGGAGAAGGCAATTGTTGTCAAAAATTATTGTGCTGATGTTGGACATGTAAGGCCAAAATGTGCAAAATATTGCATTTATATACATATATATATATATATATATATATATATATATATATATATATATATATATATATATATATATATATATATATATATATCTTCTTCTTCTTTCCTTCCTCATTTGCCTTTCAGCATTGAGGGGAGATATAATTTGCGGTCTTTTGCTCTTCTGTTCACCTCTGCTGCTGTTATGTTTCCTAGTGCTTCTAATATTCCATCCATCCATCTTTTTCGTGGTCGACCATTGGGGCTGGTATTCTCACAACGTTTGTTGAAGGCTCGTTTTGTTTTGTTCTTTCTGCCTTGTCATGTGGTCAAACCATTTTATCTGTTGTTTCCTTATATATTTTATGGCTGGGGCTATTCCTAGCTTTTTTCTCAGTTCTTCATTTCTGATCTTATCTCTCAGACTGTTTCCTGTCATTCGTCTAACACATTCCATCTCAGTAGAGGTTATTTTTCTTATTGTTACCGATACCATTCGCATGACACTTAAAAGGTCACACAACACTGCTCCTGGTCCAGATGGTGTTCGGTACGATAACATAGGTGATTTAGCTGATGACGACTTGACAAAACTGGCCAATGAGTTTAATGCCAGCATTCGGAGTGGCCAGATTAAGGAGGAGTTGCTACACAGCTACTTACTACCGCTACCGAAGCCAAACAAGGACCATTCTCAGATCAGTGCCTACAGAATCATCACAATGCAGAACACTGCGGGCAAGCTGCTGGAGAAAATAGTTGCCCGTGTCCACATCTGTCACCTTGAACAGAAACGCGCATTCCCACCCACACTCGGAGGTTATAGATATAACAAAGAGACATGGCTCAATGCGGCAGTCTTTGCTTATGACGTCTTCGAAGGCTTCCACAGACTAGAGGAGACATGTGCTGCTGCTATAGATCTGGAGGACGTATACAACAGGGTACCATTTGAATATCTCATGCATATGCACCTCAAACTGGCGGTGCACCTTTTGCTGATGATATTCTGGTATATCGACAGGGAAGAGACAGACGGGGAATTGCCTCCACAATATAAGACAAACTTGATCGCATTTCTTCCTGGTGAGGGGTTTCAGGTGCCTGGTTAATCCTAATAATGCATCAGTTTCACGGTTCTCCCTTAACAATCATATTGTTAATGTGACCACACCGGTAGTACGAATGGGAGCTGATGAGGTGACCAGGGACAAATTGATGACATACCTCAGAGTTAAATTTGATCGCAGCCTGTGTTTTTGGGACTACGTCGACCATGTGATAACAAAATCACGCAAAGGATTAGCCGCCTTGAAGGTCATGGCAGCTGCCAACATCGAGCAGAGGCTACTTACTCTTCTGTTCCAGGGATTAGTCCTCGCACCAATCGAGTATTCCCTGGTAATTCTTACTGTCAGTATGACTCAAATTTATAGGCTGGAGAAAATACAAAATGAAGCCATGCGCATTATCTTGGGATGTACAAGGGACACTCCCTGTGTAGCAATGAGGTATCTTCTTGACTTTCCAACCATGGATGACAGAATCAAGATCTGGAGAGCACGAGCATACCTGAAGATTAGTACATATATAGAGCATCCATTGCACCACATGCTCAACACAGGGACATGTGCCAGGCTAAAAAGAGGCAAATCATGGGTGGGCCGAGCAGAAGATGTCATCAAACAGGTCTGTGGGCTTACCAATATCAACGTTGGTGAGGAGTAGATACCGTTGCCTACGTCATTCAAGGGGACTTTCTCGTGTATTGTCACACTCGACATGAAAAGTAGGGAACAGAACCCGGTCATGGTTAATGCTGAGGTAAACGGTCTCATCTGCGATAACACCGATGAGAAAGATGCAGTCATCTATACAGACGGATCTGTAAGATGACACCAAAGAAGTGCATGGGCATTTACAGCATGCTCGGCAGGCAGAATAGTCTACGAAGACAGTGGTGCATACGTCATGACTACGAGTAGCATGACAATGGAGGTGATAGCAGTGACCAAGGCATTCAAATGGTTAGAGTCACAAGAGTACACCCACGCATGTATACTGAGTGATTCGATGAGCATGGTAAAAAAAGTGGAGGCAGGCTCTATACGCATGCAATGGGTAGAGTCGTTGCAGAAATCCAAAATACATAAGGTCACCTTTGTCTATGTCCCTGGACATGTGGGAGTACAGGGAAATGAAAGAGCGGACAGGTTGGCTAGCTGCGCTGTTGTTGAGGACAGGCAACCAATGGATCAGACGGACATCATCAGTGCCCTCCGAGATGTGGGAAGAGCACAGGACTTCGACAAACACAGATCCATGTCACTTCTTCAGATGATAGAAATTGTAGTTAAGATGGGCACAGCCAGAAATGAGAAACTTAGTGGCCGTGTAAGAAGACTTATCAACCAACATAGGACTGGAGTTGTCAGTCGCTGGACACTACGGGAATTGCAGAGGCAGGGATCTGAGCACCTATGGACATGTTCGGAGTGCAATGATGATGACCCGCAAATAACTCAATAAATATAAATATAACAAGACAATACATTAATGCCCATTTAACATCATTTTTAGAACAGACAATGAAGAAGAGTAGACATTGAGTGAGTGCAGAAGAAAAAGAACTCTACAAAATTTGTGCCAGTTTTCTGTGAGGGTGTGTCTGTTTTTCTGTGAGAGTTAGAGAATAAAGACTGCATGTCCCAGTGCAGTCACCACATGTGTAGGGGTTAGACTTTTTGTTTCACTCTGTTAGAAAAAAATTATGTTTGATCCTATTAGAAATTGAACTGTGCATTCACTTGATAGAAAAGCAATGCAAGCCCAAATATTTAAATAATAAAATCAAATTATTGTTGTAATTACAGTTAATTTTAATTACAGTTGATGGTGACAAAAGTATAAAGTCAGAAACATCATGAAGTTAATCGTGCTTAAGAAATAGAAAGATGCAGATATCAAATAAATTAGGTTAAATACAAAAATAAAAATGGTTAACTCCAATGTTAAGTCAGTCCTATTATATGGCTATGAAACATGGAGAACAACAAAAATGACAATCATGAAGATACAGACCCTCATTAATGGATACTTGCACAGAATAAAAGTATAGAAATGGCAGGACAAAATCACTAACATAGAATTATAGAAAGAAAAAAAAGTACTCCCATCACGCCAAGTGGCGTTTAGGGAATATGGTGTTAGTGACCATGAATTTAGGTAATGTGGTCGGTATTGCACCCGTGCCACTTTACTTTTCCAGAAAAAAATCTGGTATCTTTTTAAGGCTGGGTGAACCAGAAGCCGTCGGTTGGGATGGAACCCTACCTCTTGTCCTTTGTAGTCCAGTTCGCTAACCACTGAGCTATCGCTGCTCCCAGAATTATGGAAAAGTACCAGTGGATAAAGAGATACAACAAAGACGATGGCACTGGATAGGACATACACTGTGGAAGCCAACTGAGTGTATTACATAACATGCCCTTTTCTGGAATCCTCAAGAAAAAAAGACAAAGAGGAGGACCAAATATTCTTGGAGAAGACAAATGAAAGCAGAGATGAAGATGATGGAGAAGACATGGAATGAACTTAAAAGAAAGGCAAGAAACAAAATGGCATGGAAAGTTTGTTGAAGACCTATGCTCCACAGGGAGCTGAAAGATAGACGAAGAAGATATCAATTCTTTTCAAAATTGTTTTCTGTCCTTCATCCAAATTTTGGGTGGGGGTGGGGGAGGGGGGGGAGGTGTCTAGAGGTAAGACATCTACCTCTGGACAGGAAGATCCTGATTTAAATCCCACCTGGAGGACTGATGGGTCTCAGGGCAAGACACTGGCCTCAAGGCAGAGAGATTGTGGGTTCAAATCCCAGCTGCACCAATTGGGATTTTTATTTATGATTTCTCTCTGCGACGACCACCCCTGGTCTCAGCAGCGAGGCCCAGCTTGAAACGTCAGTTACTCATCGACGGAAAAAATATGAGTACCTCCAAAGGCAGAGTTTTTTGCCTGTGTGGCAAGGGACCTCTGTGCACACCGCTGCCAGGGAAAAACGGATTAACACGCAAAATTCAGTTCCTAGTCTCTAGGGACTTCGTCAGAGGTAAAAGCTGGTGAACACAAAAAATCCCACCTTAGACAGCAGGAAAATTTGTCGCTTCGAATCTGTGATTTCTTTTTGGCCTTATCCTATCCTGGAATCTGGGTAGTGAGATCCAATGTCTAGCCATCTCATATAAAGGTGAAAAACAGAATCTCCTGTATGTACTCACGCACAAACCCTTGCAGTCAAAAGTTCAAAAAAGTAAACCAAAAGTGGCCATTACCCAGTCAAAAATTGTTAAGCAAACCTACCCATGACAAAGACTGTTTAGGGCAAATTTAGTGCCTTTGATGTAAACTAATGACACGATGCATCCACATTCACTTACCAGGTGAACACTTATATGGATAGACGATTTCACTAAATTCTCAAACAGCAGAGATAGAATCAAGATGCAACAAAGCTTGTCAAATCATCGGATAGTTATCACCACTATTGTCCAACAAGGAAATAGCTCTGGGGGCAAAATGAGCACTATACAATACAATCTTCATCCCAACGTGCTACCAATGCCAGACCTGGACCCTAGATGCAAGAACAATAAGAAAAATAACCTCTACAGAGATGAAATGTGTTAGACGAATGACAGGAAACAGTCTGAGAGATAAGATCAGAAATGAAGAACTGAGAAAAAAGCTAGGAATAATCCCCACCATAGAATATATAAGGGAACAACAGATAAAATGGTTTGGCCATGTGACAAGGCAGAAAGAACAAAACACATCACAATGAGCCTTCAACAAACATTGTGAGAACACCAGACCCAAGGGTTGACCATGAAAAAGATGGGTCGATGGAATATTAGAATCACTAGGAAACATAACAGCAGCAGAGGCGAACAGAAGAGCAAAAGACCGCAAATTATATCTCCCCTCGACGCTGAAAGGCAGATGAGGAAGGAAAGAAGAAGAAGACTAAATAGTGAAGATTTAATTTGTGCTTAGCTCAAAACACATAAAGAGTACTTGAAAAGGTAAATATCATTTGTTTTGTTGTTAATAATTTTTTCAGATGTGTCAGCTCCCAAGCACTTAACTAATATAAGTCTATTTCTGTTTTTCTTTAGCTACATATTTTTACTTTTTATATTCACTATATTTATGTGTACCTTAAGTGCTTACAAAATACTAGCCAGCTAGTTATCTTATCTATCTTTATTACCATCAGAGTTGTATCTGTTATATTTAAACAATACCTAGTAATGTATATTTTAAGATCTTTATTGAAGACTTCCTCTAATTGTTGTAAGCATACAATGTTATGTTGTTTGCATATTTTTGACAAACATTTTAAGAGATTTATTTATCTGAAAACTGATACACTTTATATGTGCATTTGGTTGTTTTGGTCTAATTACAGCATAGAAAATATATAATAAACAGTAATACAATAATATATACATAATAATTAAAACAATAAATTAATTTGCAAATAATACATTTGTATCTAAAATAATTTGTATTAAAATCATCATCATGTTCATCTTCTTCTTCTACCTCTCAGCTCCTTGTGGAGCATAGGTCTTCAACAAACACTTTCCAAGTCGTTCTGTTTCTTGCTATTCTTTTAAGATCATTCTATGTCTTCCCCATCATCTTTATCTCTGTTTCTGTCTGTCTTCTCCAAGAATTTCTTGGTCTTCCTCTTTGTCCTTTCCCCTGGGGATTCCAAAAGGGCCTGTTGTGTAATACTCTCAGTTGGCTTTCGCAGCGTGTGTCCTATCCAGCGCCATCGTCTTCTCTGTATCTCTGTATCCACTGGTATTTGACTGGTACATTTCCATAATTCTATGTTAGTGATTTTGTACTGCCTTTTCTATCTTTTTATTCTGCGTAAGCATCCATTAATGAAAGTCTGTATCTTCATGGTTGTCAGTTTTGTTGTTCTACATGTTTCACAGCCATATAATAGGACTGACTTAACATTGGAGTTGACAATTTTTATTTAACCTAATTTCTTTGGACTTCCATATGTTTCCCAGTGCAACAAAAGCTCCTCTTGCTTTTGTTATCCTTATTTTATCATGTTCATAATGAGAATTATTATTTTTTTTGGTCCATTTATCTCAAGTTGTAGAATTGTAGAATTTTTTGGAACAAAGATAATTCATCATCCTCTTAGTGTTCACCTGTTAAATGGGTGTGGCTGCGCTGTGGCAGTTTACAACAAAGCCATAATTAAGGCTTCAGGTGTGACACATCCGTCTTCAAACTGGTTATATTTAACAATTTTGCTCGGCCAGCAGCCATTTTTGACCCACTCTTTTGGGATTTTTTTTACTGTCAAGGTATGTAAACGAGACATGACGACTCTGAACATAAACCCTGCAGCCTGGGAAAAAATAGCTAAAAACCATAATCTTTGGAAACAGACTCTGAAGCTTGAACTCAAGCAAGAAACAGATAGATTCATAGAAAAAGAGAGTACATGGCGAAAGAAAAAGAACATTTCCTAGAGGTGCTGCAAAATTCAATCTCATCTATGATGGATGGAGGCTACTACCAATACAGCTAAGGGTTCTTTTACATGTGCAAGTGCACACACCATTATAAGGGGCTAGATTAGATCTCACTACCCAGAGACCAGGGAAGAGTAATACTTTGAAGAAACCACTGATTCAAAGTAAAAAAATTCCCACTGACTATCAGGATTTGAATCTTCCTATCCAGAGGTTGACATCTAACCTCTAGACCACCCATTTCCCCTGGATAATTCCTAAAAATGAGATATGAATCGGATATGAATATCCTTTTTTCATTGCTTGGCAGATAAATATTTACTCCTAACATTTATTTGTGTCCAGGAATACCAAACAGCTTCATTAGATGAAACAGAACCTAAGCATGTTGCAAGACCTCCAGGTATTTACCTCTATTTAATCTAAATATACTATTAAGAAAACAGACACTACTTTAGAAAAAAAAAAGAATAAATAAATGAAAGAGTTCTTTCACCATTTGTTTTATAGTTTTCTCAGAATAGAGAGTGGCCATAATTGTTATGGCCTGACAGGTACTTTAGATTTGTTAGCACAAAGAGAAAAATACACAATGCTTGTTTAATTGACACATTTTTGTAGAGAATGGATAAAAGCTTGAAAATAATACGGGGGAAAAAATGTGGGAAAAGAAAAGTTAAAAGAAAATAAAATAAAAGTGAAAGTAAATATGAAGATTAAATTAAACAACATTTTGGAATATATTTATGTTTAGGTGAAACATCATGAGCATTATTCATGAGCTGAGAACTAATTAGATTTCATGAATTGTGTTTAGTAATTAAAAGTTGTTTGTTCACTGAGTTGTTATATGCAAAGTTACTTACAGAGATAGTTTATTGTGTTTACTTCACCAGTGTCTGGAAATCTAAGTGTTGTTAACTGTTGTTCTGTGCTTTGGTTACCTGGTAATGAATTCATTCTCTGTGCCTCATCATCACTGTTGTCAGCACTGTCATATTAAATTGTGCTGCAAAAGGAATTATAAGTGTTTCACTGGTGTTGAATGTCATTCTGGTGGGAATCATTTCTTTGGCATCACAAAACCAGGTTAGTGTGTTTACTAATTAGTTAACAAGATTCAGTCAAGTTGCACTTTTGTATGTAGTTTCTTTTAGAGATAAAGAATATTATGCATGCAGTTGGTCCCCATAGATCATTGATTAAACACATTTAATTAATCTTTTAATCCCTGAATTAGTAATACTACATCAGAACCATAACTACATTCATTGAAGCCAAAATAATTGAGGACATAATCCCAAATCATCCTTACCACCATATATTATTATAGATGTGTCTTGGTTAATGGTACAGTGAATCAGTTCTTTCAACAGATAGATATCTGACTTGTCAATGTCTTGAAATCTTCTCATGTCAATTTTCATGTATAAAAGTTTGTTATGATACTGCTTCTTGGAAAATTATTTAGATTGTGTTTTGTGATCACTGCAATCAGATGTTGTCCTGGACAACATTTTCTCTTTTGTTGGCTACAGTTGTTTAGTCATCAAAATGTACACAAAAATAAAGCTATGGAAACACTGAGATCAAAACAACAGTTATTATGATCAACCAGGTCTCAAGGTTTTTTTCAAATATGGTTTCCTGTGCTCTGATCCAAATATTTTTTTTTCACATGCATGTATTTTTCCACAAAATTGTCTTTGTTAAATTAATTTATATTTACAGTTCCATTTGTGTGTTTCTTATGTTTTTTATTCCCTGATTGCGATGTATTATTGATTTTATAACAGATGGTCCAGTTGTACATTTTTCCTCAGCAACTTGACACTTTATATTTCCTGATCTTGTCAAATGCTTTTGACTGCCAGTGTATGTTTTCCATCCTGGAAGAATTTTTAATTTCCTTTGTAATGTGTGCCTCCTGGTTCTAGCACAGGTAGATCCTATATTAGATATTTGCTTCACTTCTTTCTCTACTCTATTTTTAACAACAGTTATTTCATCTTTCTTGTTCTCGTAATTCTTGTATCCATTGTGGTTTACAATAATTTATAGCTTCTTTCACCAACTTTCCCCACTCTCATACGCTGTTCTAGAAAAACACACATAAAAGAGCTTTATTAAACTTTTTCTACTAATTCTCCAATTGTTCTCTATATAAAGCTTATGTGTTCACAATATACACCAATCAAAACTGTAAACTTGTTCCACTGTACTATAGCTTGTTTCATAACTCGTGCCCAACTTTTAAAATCGATAGCTTTTTAACCGCTTGTTGTAAGTTGTTCAAAATTTGCATGTAAAGTTATAATGATTAGAACCCAACAGGGAATTAATTTCATTAAAAAAAAACATTTGGTTATTATTGTTGCTTATTTGATTTATATAAATTTATAACGACCCATTGATGTAGTCAAAACTTAATGTTTACAGTATTTTAAGTTAAAAATAGTGAGTAAAAATCCATACACGGTAAAATTGACGTATTTGCACGCTTTCACCGTGGTTTTTTGACACAATTAGACACTTGTAAAAAAACACGAGAAATTATGTGTTCCATTTCCGTTCATTCAGAGATGGAGACGTGGAACGATAACATTTATCATGAGTCTTAAAATGAAATTCTGCAGTTTACAAAACATCGCAATAAAAATGTATGACTATTTTTGCAAAGAGGCTAAACGAGGAAGATTATTTCATTCTTTAGAAAACCCTGAGAATAGGACAAGACACATTTTGGATTTATCTAAACGGTAATTTAATCGCTGGATTCAAGCACGTGACCGTCAATGTTCAAAATATACAAAATCACAAGGAAGAGCAAAAATGTTGGATAATTTCGACAGTGAACTTATTAGAAGTGAAATTCGCAAAATGTTGGGTATGAATGAAACTGTTACAATAAGAAAATTAAAAGTATCGCTGAAAAAGAACAACAGTATTGAAATATCAAAGTCTACATTATGGAGGAATGTGAGAGCTGCAGGCTTTACATTCAGAAAGTATTCCAATGGACGAAACATCATCTGTGAGAAGCCATATATAGTAGTCATGAGAAGCAAGTACTTACGTGAAGTAAAAGAGGTGCACAAGCAAGGTTATGATATTGTGTACTTGGATGAAACATGGATCAATGCTCACCACACTAACCAAAGGGAATGGCAGTCATCAGATGGAAAGATTAAGAGATTAATACCTAGCAGCAAAGGACAGCGCTTGATAATTGCTCATGCAGGTAGTCGACAACATGGACTAATACAGAATGCAGAGCTCATTTTTCTTTCAAAATCCATAGACAATCGGGATTATCACTCTGAGATGAATGGTCACATATTTAGACATTGGATTGAAAATTCTGTTCTCCCATCACTAGATCGACCATCTTGCCTAATAATGGACAATGCAGCGTACCACAACATTGTTGCACTTGAAGATAAAGTCCCGACGTCATCCAGTACAAAAGATGCTATTAATATATGGCTCACAAAGGAGCACATACAATTTAATAACATGTACTTAAAACCTGAATTACTATCTCTAGTAAAGCAAAAACAAAGGACAAAGATTTTTCAAATAGATAAGATTATCTAAGAGCACAGTCGTATAAGTTTGAGGCTGCCACCTTACCATTCTCATTTAAATCCAATAGAACTAATTTGGGCAAAATTAAAAGGACAAGTGGTAGATGAAAATACAACATTCAAAATATGCGATGTAAAGACTCTTGCTAATCTCGCTTTATTAAATATAGACAAAGATTATTGGGCTAAATGTGAAGACCACGTCTTAAAACAGGAAGAGGAATATTGGAAAAATGATGGTTTGTGGAATGTTCAACCCCAAACAGTTATTAATCTTTTAGACTCGTCTGATTCAGAATGAAAGTATATAGCCCCCACAATGTTGGCCCCTATATTACCTTAAATTAGTTAAACAAACGGTCCTTTTCAGGACCACACAACTATGAAAATTGGACATACAGGTATACCTTGATATTATCGTCCGTCCTCGAACTGAGAAGACAATAATTCTCCTGGTGTTTTGCCTTATTCAGTTATTTCCCCATTACGGCCACGCCTTTATCTTGTGAAAATTAATCATAGACCAGCAACTACGGTAATTTCTATTATTTAGGGGTTCACAATTTACAATTTTGACAAACATCAAAGAAATTCGCCACTTTAAGAAAACTGCAGCTGCAAGATATTTGTTAAATATACATTTAAAGGGTCTTTTGCATTCTAATAACATTTGGAAAATTTCAACAGTTTTTAACAAACGGTTACTGAGTAATAGCGTTTTGAAGTTGGGCAAGTGATTTGAAACGAGCTATAATTTGTATTTCCAACTGGGTCCCTGCTTGTGATAAGACATAAAGTGTATATCACTTATTAGCTTTCTTGTTCTGTTGTCACTACCTGCCTGTTGTTTGAGAACAATGCACACATTCATGTAGTTTAATTTTTTGAACAGACAAGATCTAGTATTGATGTTTTCCACCATTTTTTTTATTAGAAAGAAGATGAATGTGTAGTCTAATTTGTTGATCAGTTACAGATTTGTGTCAATCTCCCAGTCTTCTACATTCATTTCACAAGCGCCATTCTCAAAGTAAACAAATATTTCTGAGTGACTTTTGAAGTCTCCCACACATTTTTGCATTTTGAGTTTCTTTCTTCACATAACATTTGTTGTCATCTTTCTGTTTTTCATATTTCATTCTTTGTTTTAGTGTCTCTCTCTCAAAGTAACATTATATATCTGAGTGATTGTTGAAGTCTCCTACCAATTTTTGAATTTTGAGTTTATTTCTTCACAAACAATTTATTTCTATCTTTCTGAAATATATATCATATTCTTTTTTTCTAGTGTCACTCACTAAATAACTTCATTTTTCTCAGTGGCTGTTGAGTCTTCGACAGTTTTGTGCCTTTTGAGTTTATTTCTTCACAAACATTTTATTTCTATCTTTCTAAAATATATATCATATTCTTTTTTTCTAGTGTCACTCACTAAATAACTTCATTTTTCTCAGTGGCTGTTGAGTCTTCTGCACTTTTGTGCATTTTGAGTTTATTTCTTCCCTTAACATTTGTTTCCATCTTTCTTTTGTTCAGATCTCATTCTTTGTTTTATTGTTAACGACAGGTGTATTGTCATTAATTTGTCTTTATATCTAATGGTAATTGTTCTTTACAGTTAGGGAGGTTGACCCACGTGAAGTAACTGCACGGATGGACAGTGCTTTAGTAAAAACAGTATTAAACATGGATGTGCCAAAGATAATGGTGGAAAAAGCAATAAAAAAGAGGCTGGCGGAAAATGGTAAAAACAAACCTTGAATTTGTATTTATTTCATTCATATTTTTATTGCTTGTGTATTAAATAAATTAATGGAGCATTGTTCTGACTAATTTTCTGATTTAAAGAGTCAACCTCACTGTACTCTGACCAGACCCATAGGTGCTTAGATATTTCCCCAACAGTTGGTGCAATGCATGCATGCATCTTGGTAGTTCCTGTTTCTTGCTGCTCCACTCACTGTTGATTCATCCTTTCTTACTTATACCTAATGTGATAGACAAATTATACAAAAACTTATTAATGGCAAATATCTATAGCAGCTGCAAGCTTTTTTTGAACTTTCATATTTCTTTACTGTATCATTTTTTTTTACATTTAAGTAAAATCTTAGTGGCTTTAAAAGATCATTTGTTGTAAGTCGTCATGACAAAGAAGTTTTGTTATTCATGTCCTTTGGTCCAATTCCCTCTTTGCTAATGTACATTTTTGAACCAAATTTGTATTCCATCGTTATCTTTTTTCTGTTTACTACTAAACTGATAGCCATTTTCTAGGACCATCTATTATTTGAATTATAGGATCTTAATCAGTTGTTGTTCACCATCTTCGACATCACCAGCTATGAGTTGATTTTATTCAAGTTGTTAACTGTTACTTTGATCCCAAAAATATTATTGTGATGATGTCAAAGTAATAAAAGAGGGAAGTGGACCATTCCTTCTTTGGGCACATCTTTTTGTAGAGAGGAGCCCAGCAGTCTGTCTCGCTTTGGATTTCTTTCATCCTGTGACTGAATGCCAGGTACCAACTTTATTAAAACTCTGCTGCATATTTCAAACCCTAGCATTCCACATAAAAAGTAGCTGCCTATGACTTCCCTAATGTATCCCCTAAAGAACTATCCTCCATAAGAATATATTAATACACAAGCAGTCAAGATTAAAGTCAAATTATCTTTTTGCAGTAGTTGGTCTAGGCGCAATGGCTACGGGTGGTTCAGTTGCATGTATGAGCTACCATTTTCTTTCATTCTTTTTTGTTGATTTATGTATTTGTATTCAGAGTTCCTTGTCATTTTGTCACACTATTCATGTATTACCGGCTTCTAAGCTTTTATACATTTACTTGTGTTTCTTTATTGACACTAGCTATGTGTATATATTTTACGTAAGTCCGTGGTGTTGCTAATGCTTACTAATATCAAAGTTTAATTTTTTTTAAATATGAAAAGCAATGGAAGATAGGTAGTAGTTACACAGGACTGTCTTATGGATGTGAAATGTCCTTAACTCACAGTATTTTAATATGGAGACCAAAGCATTTCCTTGCCCTTATTAAAGTTCCTAACTCAGTGAACCTTTTATCTATTGCTAGAACTGGGTTGTTCCTGGGAAAGCACCAATGTTCCTCTTAGTTATGCAAGTGTACATCACTGCTCAGCCACTGTATTGGTGCAGTGCACACCAAATGTTGCTTCTCATTTTAACTTACAAATTATTATTGTTTTAGCCACCATTTGCTTTTAATTTAAAATATGCCTCCCCATAATATCAAAAGTTCTACTCCTTGGTTGGGAAAACCTAGAGGGAACTTAGTGCTCACTGCCTATTTAAACTAATTGTAATAATAATATTTGTGCAATAATAATATTTGTGCAATAATAATAATAGTCAGAGGAGGTAATGTCAGCAATTTAAAGAAAAAAAAAAGTCCTCTTATCTCCAAAGGTAACAGCTTAATAATGTGATGTTAAAATGCTTGCAACCAATATTGTTATTTATGCTTTCAAACTGTTTTTACCTTCTTCGTGGCTGATAGAATTGGCATAAGTCATTCAATTTAATAACTCCACAATATCCATCATTCTGTTCTTCACTGTGTAAAAATAGTTGGTCATAAAGATTATTGTAGAAAAATATTGTTTTTTTTTGGTCTCCATTATTCTTTGATAGATAATGATTATGTTAATTTATAAATGTATATTATTAGGGCATGTATCTGTGTAAATATTAATGACTACATATTATATATGAATAGGCTATGTGCCAGAAATAAGAGCATGTGTAAATGTTTATGTTGCTGTAATTATTTCCAATTTGGTGTACAAAGTCATATCGTAATCATATATGATATATAATATCATACATGATGGGGGGTAAAGCATGAAAAAAAGCAGATTCTAATTGAAAAACTCTCACCTCAGGAGGTGGGATTTAAACTCAGGACATTCCTGTCCAGAGGCTAACATTTTCCTCTGTACCACTCAGCCCCTAACATCTTGTTTATATGAAGGATGTAGTTTGTGGAAGTGGGTTGCCAAGGGGTCCCATTTGCCTAGTGTCATTTGTGGGGGCGGGGGTAATGTAGTAGTTAGCACTTATCAGCACATTTATGGGGGTATTATGGTGTTAGCACAGGCTGATAATATGTAACACCTACTTTGAGCAAGAGAAAATGAAACTATACACATGGAAAGGCCCCGCAGATAAGAAGAATCAAATAGACTGCATAATGATAAAAAATAGATTCCATAACAACATAAAGAAAGCCACAACCTATCCAGGAGCAAATTTTAACTCAGGTCACAATACTGTAATGATTAAAATGAAAGTCAAACTAAAGAGAGAAAAAAGACTAATTCATCAACAATACCACTAGACATAACAACTTTAAATTAAAAAGATGTTAAAGATACTTTTACAATACTAGTAAAGAACACATATCAAAAGCTGCTAGAAGGGATTGAGCAGTACAGAAGAGAAGATCCTGATGAAAAGTTACAACCAAATGGCAATGCCTAAAAAAAGGCATACAAGAAACTCGTGATATCTTACCCAATAAGGAAAAGAACAAAAATTGATAACTGACACAATCTTGGAAACAATGGAGGAAAGAAGGCAAGCAAAGAACACTACCCAGTACACCAAAATAGATAATGAAATACGCAAAATGTGCAAAAAGGCAAAAGAAGACTGGCTCAGCAAAAGGTGTCTAGAAATCAAAACTATGGAATATAAATAAGATTTAACAGGGATGCACACAGAAATAACGAGAATGACTTATCAATGAAAATTAAGGAAGCCACATAGAGTGAATTTATTTCAAACAAAAAAAAAAAGGAAAAATGCTAACAGACAATAAAGATATAATCAACAGATGGCAGAAATATATAACAGAATTATTTTATGATAAATGGGAAAAGAAAGCAATTATTAAATGTACATTAGGCACTATCACATTATTAGTCTCATGAGCCACATGACATAAATATTACTAAGACTCATCATGAGATGTGTAAGGAACAAAATAAAACCAGAAATAAGTGAGGAACAATGTGGATTTGAGGAAGGAAAGGGCACCAATAATGCAATATACATTATAATAACAATGACAGAAAGAGCTATAGAGGTAAAGAAAGATCTATATATGTGCTTTATAAACTACACAAGCATTTGACAAAGTAAAGCACGTGGAAATAATTAATATACTAGAGAAATTAAACATTGTTGGCAAGGATCTGCGAATCATAAAAAACATGTAATGGCAACAAACAGCAGCTATACGAATTAACAACCAAACAGAACAATTTCAATATATAAAACAAGGAGTCAGACAAGGCTGTGTTCTGTCGCCGGATTTGTTTTCACTTTACAGCGAAAATATTATGAGACCAATAGTAGACAAAAAAGGAATTGAAGTCAACGGTCACAACATAAATAATTTGTGATATGCGGATGACACAGTCTTAATAGCAGAGACAGAGAACGAACTACAAGAAATGATAGACATAATAGTAAAAGAAAGTAACAAGAAGGGTCTCAGTCTGAATAGTAAGAAAACAGAAGTAATGGTCATATTGAAGAAACAATCATCACCATCATGCAGCATAAAAATAAATAGGACAAATCTGAAACAAGTGCAACATTTCAAATACTTGGGTACAATAATAACATCAGATGGAAGATGCGCCACAGAAATAACAAGCAGAATAGCTCAGGCCAAAATAGCATTTCAGAAAATGAAAAATATCTTATGCAACAAATCTATGTCAATAGAAGTGAGAAAGGGTTCATTGGTGAGTGAGTGAGTTATTTGCGGGTCATCATCATTGCACTCCGAACATGTCCATAGGTGCTCAGATCCCCTCCTCAGCAAGTCCCACAGTGTCCAATGACTGACGACTCCAGTTCTATGTTGGTTGATAAGTCTTCTTACACGGCCACTAAGTTTCTCATTTCTGGCTGTGCCCATCTTAACTCCCATTTCCATCATCTGAAGAAGTGATGTGGATCTGTGTTTGTCGAAGTCCTGTGCTCTTCCCACATCTCGGAGTGCATAAATGATGTCCGCCCGATCCATTGGTTGCCTGTTCTCAACGACAGTGCAGCTAGCCAACCTGTCCACTCTTTCATTTCCCCGTACTCCTGCATGTCCAGGAAATAGACAAAGGTGACCTTACGTATTTTGGACTTCTGCAATGACTCTACCCATTGCATGCGTACAGAGCCTGCCTCCACTTTTTGCCTGCCTCCACTTTTTTTTATCATGCTCATCGAGTCACTCAGTATAAATGCTTGGGTGTAGTCTTTTGACTCTAACCATTTGAATGCCTTGGTCACTGCCATCACCTCCATTGTCATGCTACTCGTGGTCATGACGTATGCACCACTGTCTTCGTAGACTATTCTGCCTGCCGAGCGTGCTGTAAATGCCCATGCACTTCTTTGGTGTCATCTTACAGATCCATCTGTATAGATGACTGCGTCTTTCTCATCGGTGTTATCCCAGATGAGACAGGGATGCATCCTATCATTAAGCTTGTTCATTCTATACATTGAGCAAATCTTTGAAAACATCAAGGAGATGCCAGGCCTAAATATTAATGGAAAGATAATCAATAACCTAAGATATGCTGATGATACTGTACTACTAGCAGAAAATCCTAAAGATCTACAACAGTTACTTCATGAAATAAACATGACAAAATATGAATTCAGATATGAATATCAAAAAGACTAAAACTATGATCATAAACAAAGATAACACTCAAAACCTACAAGTTGAAGGAATAGACCTGGAGACAGTTCAGAGCTACAACTACCTTCGACATACAACCAGTGATGGGAGATGTAAAACTGAAGTAAAGAAAAGAATAGGAATGGCAAAAAAATAATTTTAATGCAGTGAAAAATATCTATCTATCTATCTATTGTCCTTTCGAGCCAAAGACGGCACACAGGGCAGAACCATGATCTCAAAAACAGAAACCTTGCGTACCAAAATGGCACATATTGCGGAGATCACTGCTTCTAAAAACCAAGTCAATAGCTACTGGGAAATTCTCAAACAACTATAAAGCAGAAACTGAAGCCCTCAAAGATGGTGCAAAACTGGCTATCCAACACAAAAATAACATGCACAAGAAATTGGTGATACTGACTGATGCACTGTCAGTCTTAACAGCTCTAATAACCCCCCACAAACAGTGAGCTAGATGACTTGAGAACAATCCTAGACCAACTATGCAATAACTTGCAGAGAGTGGTCATCCTGTGGATACCATCACACTGTAATAAACACGGAAATGAACGCACAGACAAATTAGCTAAAGAGGGAGGGAGGTTACAACAAGAGAACCATCTGGTCAGCTATGACGAAGCCAAATCCATCATCAAAGGCCAGTATGATGAAAATTGGAAACAAGAACATCCAAAGTATAATGAGAGGGATGGATACATCCAACTATCAAGGAGGGATCAAGTCATCATATTTCGCCTATGCACTGGCCACAACAGAATATGAAACCACATGTTCAACACACTCAAAAATAGGTACTACCAGCCAATGCCACTGTACACTGGACAACATGACAACAAAACATGTTCTACAGGATTGCTCCCAGTACACAGACCTGAGAAGGACAATGTGGTCCACACCCACCTCCCTGGAATAGAAACTATACGGGGCAACCGAATCACTTAAACAGACAGCTGCCTTCATAAGAAAGTCCAGAATCCTACTCTGAATGAGCCATGATCACAGAAGAAGAAGAAGAAGAATATCGGATTTGTTTTAATTAATTTTTTTTCTTATGACATCCGAATGTGCATTTAAAGTTTTTTTCTAAAACTATTTTCCATTTTGACATCAGTTGTTGGATGATACACTAGAACTGAGATCCTGGAGAGTCTGGTGTGTGTACTGGATCATTGTGCACCAAGCACATAGTAAAAGGTGTGATCTAGAAGGAATCTGATGAAGGAACCATTTTTATGTTTAAAAAAAAAGAACCTAACCTGCTATAGTCATCTATGTCAGAATGAAAGTTTCTGCCTTGCCTTGTTTAGTGCATCATTATCTTATGACAAAACAAAGAAAAAATAGCCAAGACTGAAATATTTTATTTTATTTTTTTTCAATATGCTAATATGCTTCTTTATTGTTCTATTTTAAAATGAAACTGTTACTCATTTGTCTTGCTGTTGAATTCAAACATTAACCCTCACTATTCTGAGTATATAATTTTAACTAATGTTTAATTTTTTCCTATTCTGGCTTGCACACCTATTTGTCGCTTCAATATATTTCCATCTTTGAATATCTTTTTATATAAACACGCACACACACACATCATCATCATGTGCCATACCGGTTGGTGTAGGCGATCATGTCCTTCCACATTCTTCTATCTACAGTGCATCGTTTCAGTTCTGTTGTTGACTGTTTGCCATGACATCAAGCTATCCAGTATTTTCTCTCTTTGTTGTCCGTGATCTCTCTTTCCTTTTATTTTGCAAGTTGTAATCAAGTATTTCAACTTTTCTCTTCTCATGATGTGCCTAAAAAATGTTGATTGTTTCTTTCTGATGTTTTTTTAGGAGCTCCCTTTTTGTGTTGGCCTCTTTGAGAACTTCCTCATTGGTCTTTTTAGCTGTCCAGGGAACTTTCAACATTCTGAGAAATCCCATCTCTGTGGCCTCTAATCGTCTTTTCATTTGTTTGTTTACTGTCCATGATTCGCTTTCATAGGTTGGAATTGGTTCTATATAGCACCGATGAACTCTCTTTCTCATTTCTATTGAAATTCACACACACACATTTTTTTTTTGGTTTCTTTTTTTATTTTGCCTAATCACAGTGTGAAGATATAAATGAACAACATTTTGCTGATGAACAGACCCTAATAGTTTTCAAAGAAACAGAACTTCAGCATCTGCTATCCTGTAATGTAAAATTAATAACATGGTAAATAAGCATTAAAAAAAACAGAAGTTATGTGTGGAGTCTCCATAAGGGTGAGAACCAGAACTTTGTATCTCCCTCAACACCCTAACGGGTACAAGAGAAAGTGAAGAGAGAAAGAAAGAATTTAATATCTTTTAGGTAGAATTACAATTACTAAAACAATTATATTGGTTATTAATGTTACATTCTACTTGACAGACCTCAGCACAGATCAAACTTTCATCAAACGTAGCCTGCTGACTACAATCATTATTGTGTGTACTTTGTACTATGAGAAATTAAATACTGAAACTGTTGTAGTAAATGTACATACATGTACATACAAAATTACTTTGAAAAAAAAATATACCAAGCAACTGAAAAATGCATACTTAACACTTAAAACATAGACAAAGAAATTGAAAACACAAAACAATTTTAAAAAAACACACACATAGTAATATATATATAATGTACTAAATAGCAAGCCATTAATAATCACAGGGCAATGCCTTACTGGCAAGATCAAACAGGTCTGATAACAGGATGTCATGTTTATTTACAAGGGAAAGGTGAATAATTTCAGGGGAAGAAGTATGTTTGCAACACTCAGAAAAAGTCACAAATAATCAACAGAAGAAAAAAATATTCACTGATCTATCTTCTCAGAAGTTTCCATCTATAATAATATTCATTTATTATTATTTGTCTCCTTATTGACAGGGTCTTGGTTTCTTGTCTAAGTTGTCTAAATTATTTTTGGTTTCTGTTTTTATCTGCTCTGATATTTTCTTGCCAGACTTAGACTCAAGCACAATAAGAAAAATAACCTCTACTGAGATGAAATGTGTTAGATGAATGATGTGGAAACAGCATGAGAGATAAAAGCAGAAATGAAGAACTAAGGGGAAAAAAAAGCTAAGAATTCCTGCTATAGAATATATATAAAAAAAAAAAGATAAATTATTTGGCCACATGATATGACAAAAGATAAAAAAACAACAACACAATGAATCTTTAATAAACATTGCAAGAACACCAGATTCAAGGGCAGACCATGATAAAGATGGAATATTAGAAACACTAGGAAACATAATAGCAGGAGAGGCCTACAGAAGTGCAAACGACTGCAAAATCAATCTCTCATTGGTGATGAAAGGCAAATGAAGAAGGAAAGATCTTTATTTTTTCACCTTCCATTGGGACATAGACTGTCTGCAACAGCTCTTCCAATCTTACTGTTTCCTCTGATCTTCTTTAGATTTAATTCATTTTTGTAATCTCTGTCTCACTGCTTTGTTTCCCCTTTCCAGTTTCCCTGTGGGTTCCAGGTGACAGCTTGTCATGTAATTGATTCTCAAAGCACATCCTATCCATTCTTACCATCCTTTTATCTTATTTCTTCCACAATGGGTTGCATTGTTCTTTACCACAGTTCATAACTTCTAATAGTGTTGAGCCATCTGATCTGAAGCAACCTCTTGAAGCAGGTATTATTAATTAAATATCTGCAGTTGCCATTTTCCTGGTAAAAGTCCATTTCTTTTCATCCGTACGATAGAACACATTTGACATTTGTAATGAACAACCTAATTTTTGTTGTTAAGAACAGTTCCTTTATACTTTACAAGTATTTTTCAACTGTAGAAGAATTCCTCTAGCCTTGCCTTTTTATTTCTGTAAAATAAACAAAATTGTATCTAGCAGCTAAATTAGTAGAGAGATAAGACAAAAAGAACTATTCTGTTTCTATTTGTAACATCTGCTTCCATGCCTCCTTCTCTGTCACTGATGCTGCAACAATAAGTGAAAGCATCCATGTCATCACTCACTGACTTATCCTATCCAGATGTAAAAAAGTAAAGTACCCCCGTCACGCCAAGTGGCGTATAGGGAATATGGTGTTAGTGACCATAAATTTTACAGACCTTCGGCACATGATTTTTGGGGGAATGTGGTCGGTAATACGCCCGTGCTGCTTTACTTTCCAAGAAAAAAATCCGGTACTCATTTAAGGCTGGGTGAACCGGAAGCCGTTGGTGGGATCAAACCCTTCTTGTCCTTTATAGTCCAGTTCACTAACCACTGAGCTATCGCGGCTTCCCCTATCCAGATGTGCAATGAAGTTTTGTTGGAGTTGCAATTTTCTGTCTTGAGCCAAGAGGGACACCTGACAGCTATTAACCTGTGTCACTGCATGGTTTATGTAATTTTATCTCTCCATTTTGATGTCTTGAAAACAAATCCCCAGTTTTTGTGAGTATACATGGATAGCTGTATAGGATCCATTTTCCTAAGGTGACATAACCATTTTTCTAAGGTGTCCTAAACATTTTACCATTTTTCTAAGGTGACATTACCATTTCATCATTTTCCTATGTAGCCTTACCATTTTTCTAAAGTGGCTAAACCATTTTACCATTTTCCTAAGGTGGCTTTACCATTTTACCATTTTCTTAAGGTGGCCTAATCATTTTATTTTAAAGTGGTTTTTTTTTTAATTCCCTGGTCTCTGGATAATGAGATCTGAAGTCTAGCCTTCACAAATTTTGGCAAAAAAATAGACCCCATGTGTACATTAAAGAACACTTTGCATTTAAAAGTCAAAATGAGTAGACTAAAAATGGCAGCCAACCGGGCAAAAATCATCATATAAGAAAACCTACCCATGCTGAAGATGAATGTGTGTGTCCTAACTTGCTGTAAACTAGCAACAAAAGGCACAGATATACTAGCTACACTTGATGTAAACTAGCAACAAAAGGCACAGATATACTAGCTTGATGTAAACTAGCAACAAAAGGCACAGATACACTAGTTTGATGTAAACTATCAACAAAAGGCACAGATTTGATGTAAACTAGCAACAAAAGGCACAGATACACTAGCTTGATGTGATATACTAGCTAGCAACAAAAGGCACAGATATACTAGCTTGATGTAAACTGATATACTAGCTTGATGCTAACAAAAGGCATCCATACCCACTTAATGGGTCAACACTGAAGAGAAATAAGAAGCTCCTCCATACATAAAGTCTGTGTTTGAAAATTATAACTAACCATAAATTGGTAGAATATACTATTTATTATTTGTTATTTTAATGTCTGGATGTTTCATTATATACATGACATCGCATCGCAAATGCCGTGATATTTTTTTCTTTGTGACATAGGAAGGGATGATGTTTCCCATTGCTAACAGAGGAATGGTAGGGGTATACCATTTATCAATAGTTATTTTGTTGGTTTATTAATGTTTGATGTTTCAGTAATGATATGACAGTTAATATGTCACTGTGTTTTTATGAGTGCTAATTACTACATTTTTTGTGTGCTTTATTCATGTTTGTCTAGTATAAAACCACACCCAATGTTGTATATACATTTTCACAGATATACATTATTCTCTGACAAAAATAAGCTCTCATTTTAAAAACCAGGTGAAGATTTTTCAAGTGCTGAAGCTCTCCTTGAAGCTATTTTTAACCTTGACCAGAACAGAAGTGGAGAACATGAGCCAGATGTTGCCATGCGAGAGTTGAAAGACAGTGGCCCACCTTCTGCAACAATGAGTTCTAGTGGCAGTGAAAATGCTGGTAAGTTTGTTGTGGTATAAGGTATTTCATATTTAACTCATCATTATATATTTACCTCATATAAGACATTATCTTATAACCAAGCTTTTCACTATGGAGAGAGAACACTCTAAATGGCTTCACAATGACTGTAGGGGGCCTCAATAGCCTAGTTGGGAAAACCACCTGACTGGGCTACCGACTTTCAGACAACCTGTGGTCGATTACCACTGAAAGCAGTGTGAATTGTACTCGCGGTTGGGAAAAAAATACCCTCACGTTTGACCCACCGCTTGCAGAAATGGGTACCAGGGTAGTATTCTGGGAAGGTGAGGAATGCCGGCTCGCATCATGAGTTTCGATGTTTGAAGTGACCCTATCCAGAAGTCTCCGAACAATTCTGGATAGGCGGCTGAGCACATACAAAATTTGCATGCTAAGACGCTGATTCAAGTTTCGTACTTTACCTTTATCTAGACCGTGACTACTGGGAAAGCAGTGGCAGCTTGTAACAGGATCCTAACAGAGGCAGTAAATCCTGTGTCTCTTTGTCCCAGAGTTTAGCTTAGTAAGGATAAAAATAGAAGTTAAGAAACTACACTAAAGTGGGGGAGTCATTTTATAACTTCAAGGATCAATTTATCACTTAAATACTATTTTCGATACCACACCATCGAAGAAAACAGACAGTCATATTTATGGATTACAAATCTGTTCTGCAAGCACTGGGAAACAACACGAACAAACCAGAACTCACACAGCTTATCATAGATACAGACAAACTCATTGAAACACATAACATAAGATTGGTAATGCAATGGATCCCGGGACACTCAAATATACCAGGAAATGATAAGGCAGACACATTAGCTAAGAGAGGATCCAGACAAACACAGATACATACATCCATCACACTAGACACAGCCAAACAAGTCATAAACTCCAACAGTAGAGAGGAGTGGTTGAATGGATGAGCCTTAGGGAAAACAAGGAGAGAGCTTTTTAAATATATGGCAAGACCAAATCCACAAGACAACATCAACAACCTAACAAGAAGAGACCAAACCACCATCTTCAGACTGAGAACAGGACATGTTATGCTGAATAACCACATTAATAGAATACAACAAAACCATACCCCAGTATGTCCACTCTGTAATCACCCACAAGAAACTAGAACACCACCTGTTTCAATGCCCAAAGCTCACTAACATCAGAACAACACTATTTCCTCAAAGACCCTCCTAATGGAACACTTTACGGAACCACAGCAGAACTTAGAAATACTGCAGATACTACTACATGGCATTGGGCCAAAGGGCATCAGCTCAAAGGTCGCTGGATCCATAACAACAACAACTTGAAGGATATAGAGAATAGTTGTCAGCCCACAGTTCAAGAAATCTCATGAAAATAACTTTTAAATAGTCAGGTGACAACTGGTGAAAGCCAAGCTTCATTATTTTCTGCCCAGAAAGGCTAGCCACATGTTGAAGAGAACAGACATATTGAGGGATTGAGAAGAATGGGGGCCTCGGTAGCCTAGTTGGGAAAACCACCCGACTGGACTACCGACGTTCGGAAACCCGTGTTCGATTCCCGCTGGGAGCAGTGTGAATCGTACTCATGGTTGGAAAAAAAAAATACCCCCACGGTCGACCCAGCCGTTGGCAGAAATGGGTACCAGGGTATTACCTTGGGAAGGTGAGGAATGTTGCCTCGCATCTGAGTTTAGATGCTTGAGGCGACACTATACAGAAATCTCCGAGCATTTCTGGATAGGCGGCCGAGCACATATTGGTGGAAACTCGCGTGCTAAGACGCCGGTTCAAGTCTCGTACTTTACCTTTACCTTGAGAAGAATGATATTTGGCCACTTAGGACAGTGCTGAACATCATAGGTTCGAATCGGTAGTTTGATTGAAAAGTAAAGGTAAAGTAAAGTATGAGACTTGAATCAGTGTCTTAGCACACAAGTTTTGTATGTTCTCAGTCTGCCTATCCAGATCCAGAAGTATTCTGAAACTTCTGGATAGTGTCGCTTCAAACACCGAAACTCACAATGCGAGGCAGCATTCATCACTTTTCCAGACTACTACACTTGTACCCATTTCTGCTAGTGGCTGGGTTGACCGCGGGGGTATTTTTTTTTTCCAATCACGAGTACAACTCACACTGCTTCCAGAGGGAATCGAACACAATTTGTCCGAACATTGGTAGTCCAGTCAAGTGGTTTTCCTAACTAGGCCACCGAGGTCCCCGTTTTATAGAAAACTGAGTAGCAGTTTCTAGGAATATTATTTCAAGGACAGTGGTTTGTGTTTGAAAGGAGAATATTGCCATTGATGTCTATATAGCATGCAGCGTTGAATAAATACATGTAGAGCTGGACTGTTCGAGCTGGTCTCCCAAGCTTTTTACAAGCTATCAAACAAGTTTGCTGCATATTCAGTGTGTTTCTGTCAGGTATTGTCTAGACCAGTCTGCTTCCATAAATTAATGCCGACTAAAAGCCAATTGGGTGACCTTTGTCCCACCAACATGCAGGCTAAATATCATGGCCGGCTACATTTCTAGACTACTTCATGAAGATAACTTATACTATTCAGATCTATATGTTGAGACTGAATGGATGCAGCCAATGACAATTATTATTACATCTCTCAGTTAAACTGTAGCATTGTAGCTGATCTGAGCAACCATTGGAGAGAGCATCAGATATACCTCATGTCTAAAAGAGGTGTGTGCAAAAATAAGTTGAGGCAGTTCCCTTACATTGGGATAGTCCAGCTCCAGTAGCTCAATAAAGTAAAATGAACCAAATTAGAATCTCTAGTAAATTTAAATTACAAAACTGAGGCAAGTCATACATAAGTAACACAAGGTAGCAGGACATCTTTTAATGAGCACTTAAAGTACAAGTACATCAAACAACAAAATAGGCAGCTTGCACTGGACAATTGCAACAACAATCTAATTTAATTTTTTTTGAAGTTACAAAAACAAATAAAGAAAATTTTTAACTAGGCTTTTTGGTTCCAATGAACAAAAGTATCATGAATCTAATCTTTATCACTCTGTATCATAGATTCTAATTAGTCATGAATTATTTCTTATTCTGTGTTAGGAAAATCTGTCAATAGAGCTTGCAGCAGGAGGCAATCTGATCATCAGCATGTGATTCTGCCCTTAGCCTCTTGACATAATCTATATATCTTTTTTTCGTTCGCCCAAAGTATTATCTATATCAGCAATGTTGTTCCCTGTATAAATTTTACTGTCTTTTGTAATTCTTGCAGTGGCTCATATAGTTTTGTCTGTAGTGTTGTATTTATGGGCCAATGGATTTTCCTCAGTCTACTATATTCAGTGCAGTCTTGAAGTATGTGTTCAGCAGTCTCTGAGGTGCCGATCTTGAATTGTGTATACATGTGACTATGGAGTCAATTGTGTCATGTTCTGAGGCGTATTATGTTAACTTGTTCACATCTATTCATATTATGAAAGGCATCCTGATTTGGGGCTTGTGGACCTCAGATTGATTTAATTATCTGTTTCTTATGATTGTATGTAACTGGTGTATCTAGTTGTGTGCCTGTTGAACCTTCCTTTGCCACCTGATCTGCTTTCTCATTTCCTGGTATTCCACAGTGAGATGGGATCCACTGCAGGGCAACCCTGTGGTGCTTGCAGAGTTCAGTCAATAAGATCTGCAGATGTGGTAATTTTCTGGATTGTAGTACCTGGAGTACTGATTTTGCATCTGTCAAAAACGCTACAGGCTGTTGGCTAAGATTACTGTTCAGCAGTTTTCCTATTGCCAACTTTATTGCTTGTATTTCTGCATCATAATTATGGCAATATTTCCCTGTTTTTCTATTCATGAGAAGATACTAGATAGCTTGGTGTCATGCATGAAAAAAGTTAAAAACAGATTTGATATGATATATGTGGATAGAAAATTGTGGAAGGACATGATCGCCAATGTTAACAAGTATGGCACATGATGATGATCGCTACTATGATTTAAGTTTTTATTTTTATTAGTGTTCTCCTGCTATGTGAGTGTGGATGTGCTGTGTTGCTAGTTTAAGGCAAAGCTACAATATCTGCACCTTTAGGCCTGACAGTCTTTGGCAAGGGGCAATTTGCTTAACAATTTTTCCTGGGCAGCAGCCTTTTCATACTTATTCTATTTTACTATTAATTGCTTAGGTTCTTTAACAGGCACACAGGACTTCCTGTTTTATGTCATTTCCAAAAGAGCAAACCGAGACATTGGATATCACTACTCAGAAACTAGGACAGGGTAAAGCCACAAGAAAACTATGAATTTGAAGCAATAAATTCCCACCACCTGAGGCAGGATTTGAACCCACAACCACCTTCCTGTCCTGAGATAGATGTTTTGCCTCTAGACCACCCATCCCCCCTTTGATTTATGTGATGAATCTTTGGGCCAATGCATGCTGGTCATATATGAGGCAGTCCCTTAATAAAAGTTTTGTAATTGGATCAAGAAAAGACGATGGACATATGTTGGACATTTGATGAGAAGAGATAATAACCAAATACCAAAACAAGCCCTCATGTGGGAAACAACAGGTAGGAGGAAAAGAGGCCATCCTAGAGAGGCACTGAGAAAAACATTGATCAGAGAGGCAAAAGTAGCAGGAATCAGCTCCCTCAATGAGATAGTTGTTTGCACAGAACAGAGACAAATGGTGAGATTTGATAAAAGATCTTTGCAAGGATTGAGACTGCTAGAAAGAAAATTTAGGAAAAGAGAAAGAGTATATGCCCTATGGGCCGTACATGGCTCGAAAGGTCAATAGATAGATAGAATTGGATCATTTAGCCGATTTGCACACAATGTTGGGAGCCGCGATAGCTCAGTGATTAGTGAACTGGACTACAAAGGACAAGAGGTAGGGTTTGATACCAACCGGCGGCTTCTGGTTCACCCAGCCTTTAATGGGTACCGGATTTTTTTTTCTGGGAAAGTAAAGCGGCAGAGGCGTAATACCGACGACATTACCCCAAAAATCATGTGCCGAAGGTCTGTAAAATTTATGGTCACTAACACCATATTCCCTATACACCACTTGGTGTGACGGGGGTACTTTACTTTTTTTTTTTTTTAATTACTTTTGCACGCAATGTTGTATCTGTCAGCTGAAGATTATTCAAGTGTTTCATTGTGTTTGTTATGGCCTGAAGATAATAGTTTTATTTTCTGTATTTGACCAACAACCACTGCTTTTCATCATTTAAAGAAACCATTAAAAGAACACTAGATGGGCATAGATAAGTTGTATTGTGATTTACAGCAACTGCAATATCTGTGTCTTTTGGCCCAACACATCTGTCTTCAGCTGCAATTTTGGAGTGCTTCTTTCTTTATTCCCTGCTCACTTGGGCAGTCACAGCTGATGTCCACATGCACAACTGAAAGGTGGCTTTCAACCAAGCTGCTGGAGGGGTTATTGGCCCCTTATTAGTCTTATAAAGGGAAACGAAGAAAAAGATATGTGGTCCAGTTTAATAATTGTTGTTTCTTTGGGTTTTTTTTTTCAGTAAATATAAACAGAGAGTAGAATTATATTTGTCTACAAAAAAAAAAAAAAACACATACACACACACTAATAATAGATTTATTTATCAAAACATTTAAATTATTATTTTTTTTTTAGACTCCTTACGGTTGGCTGAAGAAAATCGACTTCTTAAAGAGCAGCGACAGTGCAAAATTTGTATGGATGAAGAAGTCTGTGTGGCATTCATTCCCTGTGGGCACCTGGTGTGCTGTTCTACATGTGCCCCCGCCTTGAATCAATGTCCAATCTGTCGAGCAAAAATACGAGGAACAATTCGCACTTATATGTCTTAAGGTTTTTATACAACAATAATTATACAACAAAATTAACAAACAATTATTTTTATTGTCATTCAGTTCTTTATGGAATTAATTTTTACAACAACATAGCATAAGGTGACTCTACTAAACAGACCCAAATTGACGTTAGTTTTAAGTTTTCACTCATTGGTGTTTTTCGTTCACACAAATTTTGTGGTTTGGTTTCTATTATACACCTTGTTTCCTTTTCTTAATTACCCATATTTATTCATAAAAATAAGCCACTTTACATGATTTAGAGATATTACAATAAAATGTGAAAGGGTATATCATTTCATAAATGTTGTTCAATATTTTTGTTCATGCCCAGAAGTTGACATTTGCACACTCTTAGGTCATTGTATCTCAATCTATTTGTTCTGTGTTTATTGTGTGCACATATTTTTGTTCATGCCCAGAAGTTGACATTTGCCCACTCTTAGGTCATTGTATCTCAATATATTTGTTCTGTGTTTATTGTGAGCACATATTTTTGTTCGTGTCCAGAAGTTGACATTTGCCCACTCTTAGGTCATTGTATCTCAATCTATTTGTTCTGTGTTTGTCATGTGCACATATTTTTGTGTGAAGCAACCTTTCTGATTCTTGCACACATAAGAGCCAATCTTTAACACAATAATTATGATTAGAGCTGTCTCTGGCTATTAAAAGCCATCATCAGACATTCCTTTTTGACAGCTGTCCTCATGGTATTGGAAGTTGATTGGGTTATGGAGAAGCAAATTTGCAGAACATATAAATCTGGATAAACTGAAATTATCTGAAACATTTATTTCTGATTAGATAAATGACATGGCAGCCAAACAGAGGTGGTTTTGGGGGGGGGGGGGGAACTGGTTGGTCTCGAGACAGAGAGGTTGTGAGTTCAAATCTTGGCTGCACCAGTTGGAATTTTTATTTGTAATTTCTCTCTGCAGTAACCAGCCCTGGTCTCAGCAGCGAGGCCCGGCTTGAAACGTCAATTACTCATTGGAAGAAAAAATATGAGTACCTCCAAAGACGGAGTTATCTGCCTGTGCTGCGAGGGACCCCCGTGCACACAGCTGCCAGGGAAAAAATAGATTAACACACAAAATTCAGTTCCTGGTCTTTAAGGACTTCACTAGAGGTGAAAGCTGACAAACAAAAAAAAAAATAAAATAAAAGTTGTTCATTTCCAGATATACTCATTTCAATTGATCCAGCTTTGATGGTACTGGACTTGTAGAATTCATAAAAGTATTAACACTGAGAATGTCCCTTCTGACCTATAAACGTTACATAGTTCTGTAATATTTAGATGTTTTTAAAATATAATTTTGGACTGAACATCAAATAATTTAGAACTGCTAAATCTACGGCAACAAAGAAGCTTCTTTGGCAAAGTGGATAGTACATTTGTCTGCTGGAAAGTTTGGTCCAAACTCATTATTTCAAATGTTGCAAAAATGTTCAGTTGCTGAGACTGACAGCTTGAAGCAATTCACCCAGCCTCTGAAAATGTGTACTAGATATCTTTCTCTATGGAACGAAAGGCAGCTTGGTTTGATAATAACCATATCACCCATAGATGTGCTACTGGTCAAGAAAAGCTCTAGGCACAAGCACCATATTCCCCAAATAATCAAAGGTATGATGGATACACTTTCTTTCTTATTCTTCACTTCCTCTTGTACCCATTAGGCAGCTTCAACCATTGCTAATTGATGTTGTTGTAGCGTTTCTTTGGTGGTGTCTGTCCATCTTACTATGGGCCCGTATCATGCTCTTTTCCCTTCTGATTTCTCCTTTTTTTAAATATATGCCATGTATGGTAAGGAATCACTTGACATTCTTTCTAGATGTGTAGCTTTACTTACTACGACAAATCTCATCAAGGAATGCTGAAATAAGAATTGATAAATCGGCCATTCAACCCGTAGCTAATTTCTAGCATCATCCTGACAACAGGTCTACAGAGTTAGCAAAATAACATGAAGAAAGAAGAAAAAGCAGTGGAACTGCTTTTGTTGAAATGGAAAATATACAAGATTGTTATAGTAGCAAACTATAAATGTAACAAGTCAATTAATTGTACACAAGGAAAGGACCATACAAACAATCTCAAAGGCCAAGATCGATCAGTGATGGCAGGCAGCACAATTATTATTCCTTCTTCCATCATCTAACAGGTACTCTTCTTTATCATCAGCTCTTAAAAGGTCCTTCAGTGAATTAAATCTGTGTTGTTTACAACTAGCTGCAGCATCTGTTTCTTTTAGCTCAATATATGACATCAGCAATGCAGTTCTTTTTATCTAAGTTTAATTTTGCCAAAATCTTTAATTTCCACTTGCTTTGTCAGATTAATAAATATGTTTATAGGCCTACTACTGGTAGTTGGAGTAGGATCTCGCTTAGTTCTGGTTCACATATTCTAATGCCATAAACCAGCTATGAGTTGCTGAGCATTCTCAACCCATGCCTACCCACCAACTTCAGCCACAACTATTTATTCCAAGATAGGGTTATCTACTGTTAGATCCACAATATCTATCTATCGACCTTTTGAGCCGTAACCTGCCTAGACTTAGATACTCTTTCCCTGTTTTGAAAATTGTTCTTTCTAGCAGTTTTAATCCTTGCAAAGATCTTTTATCAAATCTCTCCATTTGTCTCTGTTCTGTGCTTATTCCTGCTGCCTTTGCCTCTCTGATAATGTTCTTCTCAGTGTTTCTCTGGAACCGGATCCACAATTTAGAGAGAAATAATTCATCAAGCCTCAAGAGTGATGTATAGGAAATATATGTTCTTCTCAATATTTTATTAGACCATCTGTATATTTTTGGGTGATGTTTGCATTATGACAGTACAATATTCCTTTTCCTGATAAAATTTAGATAGTTCCCATTTAAAATTGGATACGCCTAAAATCATCAATGAAACCTGATCCCTTTTTACATTATAAAAGCTATTAATTTTTTTCCAGTAATTGCAACAACAGGTCCATATTTGTTTTTTTTTCAATATTAGAAATTTCATCAACAAAATCATACGTTTTAGTCTAACATGTATGTTGAATCCTGGTTATTTTTAACCATTTCTGTGCCAATATATTTCAGAAAATATGCTAATTAATGAAAACAGAGAATTGGGTACTGATACACTGCACATTATTCATTTGTTTTTCATTATTTGCCCGTCCCATTTTCCTACGTTTTTAGACCCCTTTTAAGTCTGTACTCTATTAATGATTTTATGTCAAGTTTCCACCAATTGGCAAAGGCATAAGAAAGGTAGGAGTAAGCTCCTGAAAGTCTGGGTGTTTATGAAACTAATACTGGACAAAAATGCTTGATTAATCTGATGCTTGTTTAGAATTGAAGGGAGAGGATTGTGTGAATAGTTATTTTGATAATAAAATGATCATTTTGTTGGATTGAAAGTGTGAGAGAAAAGTTTGTGGTACACACAGTTAATATCTATATTGTGTTGTTTTTATTGTTAATAAAGCACTGATAAAAAGAGTGGGGTTTTTTCTCTTTTATATTTAGTTTTTATATGTGAGGGTTTTTAATTAAATTTTTATGTTTTGACTATCTTCATAAAATTACAGCAACACCTTATTTGTCCTTGTATACAACATGCACTTGTCTGGGCTTACCTAGATGCTAAAAGCTCTCTGATCAACAATCTACCTCACTCCACAAATGTCAGACTCACATGTGCTCAGTCTTTCCAAATAGATGACACAACGTGTGCATGCTTATAATTCTTGTAGCTTGCTAGTTTTGTAAATTTCCAGTCTGTTCTTTCACTTCATCCTACTCATTCCGAGCTTGATTTCCAGTTCTTGGAGTCTGAAAGCTACATCATTATCACTCACAAAAATCAGAGTGCCTTGAATTATATCTTTCTGGTCAGTCTGGTTGGATAAAAAATGGAGGATTTGTTTTTCTCCCGCTTGGCATAGAATCGTTGATCAGAGGTTTAACAAACCGCTATCGTAAAAACGCTTTTGTTAATGAAACGTAGAAAAGACCTCAACTTTGCTGATGACATAGGCCTCATCAGCAGTCAAATAAAAACGATGCAAGAAAACACAAATGAACTATCATCAATAGCCAGCAAAATTGGGCTTGAGATCAATTATGAAATTACTAAGGTCATGAAAAGCTTAATTCCAATAAATGACAGAATATACATGGAAAATAAACCAGTGGAAGAGATCAACCACTTTATCTTGGAAGTCATATTGATCGGGAAGGGGATACAAGTAAAGAAATTAGAATCAGAATAGCTAAAGCAGCAATGTCTTTCAGAAGTCATGAAAAGTTGTTGAAATCAAAACTCAAGAAATTAGAATCAGAATAGCTAAAGCATGAATTGTTTTCAGAAGTCGTGAAAAGTTGTGGAAATCAAAACTCATCAGCACAAACACAAAACTTAGACTACTCAAATCAAACGTAAGATCAACCCTTATGTATGTGAGAGTTGGAAAACAAGAGAGAAACGAGGAAATTAGAGAGATCGCCAATCAACCACTAATATCTTCAGTAATCAAGAAAAGACGATGGTCATATGTTGGACATGTGATGAGGAGAGATAACAAAGCAAGCCCTCAATTGGGAAATAACAGGTAAGAGGACGACGCAGAGAGACATTGAGAACATTGATGAGAGAGGCAAGATAAAAGATCTTTACAAGGATTGAAAACTGCTAGAATAAAAATTTAGATAAGAGAAAGAGTATATGGGTCTATGTCCTATGGGCCGGCTACGGCTCGAAAGGTCAATAGATAGATAGATAGCCAGTCTGGGATTTCTCAGAAGAAATTTGAAGGTGAATTGGTGTTGCTGGAGAGCTAGAAAGACCATCACAAAAAGGGAAGTCCTAAAAAATATCAGAAAGAAATACTTGGTTACAACTGGCAAAATACAGAGAAAGAGAGATCGTGTACGACAAAAAGAGGATACTACATAACCTGGTATCATGGCATGAAAAACAGTCAACAACAGAATTGATAAAATGCACTGCGGATGATAGAAACTTGTGGAAGGACATGATCGCCAACCTCAACTTGTATAACAGTGAGGAGAGGATCTCCACCGTTCCCATTTCTATTGCCCTTTAAGAAACGTCTTTCATTGGTGTGGGTTCCAGGCTAGCTAAAAGCCCTATTTGTCAACACTCTCAATTTGGCTTTTTTTGTGTCGGATGCTGTCAAATGTTTCTGCATCCTGTAAAAGTGTTCATGTCAGGAAACTGGACTCTGTCATGTGTTAAATATTCAGCTTTAATGGCACCAGTGCCACACAAGTGCTTCATCATTTCTGTATATGTGGCTGCAGTGTAGTCGCTGCCACACAACTTCTTCATCATTTCTATATGTTGCTGCAGTGGGGCCAGTGCCACACAACTGCTTCATTCATTTCTGTATATGTAGCTGCAGAGGGACCAGTGCCGCACAAGTGCTTCATCATTTCTGTATATGTGGCTGCAGTTGGGCCAGTGCCACACAACTGCTTCATCATTTCTGTATATGTGGCTGCAATATCGCCAGTGCCACACACCTGCTTCATCGTTTCTGTATATGTGGCTGAAGTGGGGCCAGTGCCACACAACTGGTTCATCATTTCTGTATATGTGACTGCAGTGGGACCAGTGCCACACAAGTGCTTCATCATTTCTGCATATGTGGCTGCAGTGTAGCCAGTGCCACACAACTGCTTCATCATTTCTATATGTGGGACCAGTGCCACACAAGTGCTTCATGATTTCTGTATATGTGACTGCAGTGGGACCAGTGCCACACAAGTGCTTCATCATTTCTGTATATGTGACTGCAGTGGGACCAGTGCCACACAAGTGCTTCATGATTTCTGTATATGTGACTGCAGTGGGACCAGTGCCACACAAGTGCTTCATGATTTCTGTATATGTGACTGCAGTGGGACCAGTGCCACACAAGTGCTTCATGATTTCTGTATATGTGGCTGCAGTGGGACCAGTGCCACACAAGTGCTTCATGATTTCTGTATATGTGGCTGCAGTGGGACCAGTGCCACACAAGTGCTTCATGATTTCTGTATATGTGGTACAGACGATTGCGCAGACTTGTGTGCTACAGGAAGGTGCCGAGTTGATGTCATCACTTGTAATGTGTGGTGTTTTTTTTTTTAACTTTAAATTGAGGTTGCTTTTAGAGGCAAGACACGCGACAGCAACAGAGCTGGAAGCTGCCAACGACTCATAGCTGTTGGCTTGGACCAGGATCGGTGAGCCAGACCCTACTTCACCTCTACGCGGTGCCTCTAGTAACAAACAAGTCTCGTCTTGTCAAACGAGTAGGGATAGAAGAGGGAAGGCAACCCTTTTCAATTTTCACGATATTAAAAAATACCGTGCTCAAGTCGGATGTATTGGGCCGAAAGGTGCAAATAAACCACAACGCATCTACGTCCACTTAACGTCCCTTTTAGGGCGGATGACAAAGAGAGCTATCCATTACTTTAGTAGTCATCGGGGGACCGCGAGAAAGAGAAAGAGTTGGGTTTTCTCTTGTTTTCGTTCGGCCTTTGTTATGACCCATCCATTCAGCAACATTTCCTTTTTATTTATTTATTTTTGGGTGGGGTGGTGGGGGGGGGGATTAACAACAGACCTACACCTGAGAGGGAGCCGTGATAGTTCAGTGGTTGATGTGTCCAGATAAAGGACTTACTGACTACGGCATTTAGAGACACTCACTATAACATGAAAGTGAGCTGCGATAGCTCAGTGGTTAGTGAACTGGACTACAAGGGACAAGAGGTAGGGTTCGATCCCAACCTACGGCTTCCGGGTTCACCCAGCCTTAAATGGGTACCGGATTTTTTTTGGGAAAGTAAAGCGGCCTGGGCGTAATACCAACCACATTACCCCAAAAATCATGTACTGAAGGTCTGTAAAACTTATGGTCACTAACACCATATTCCCTATACGCCACTTGGTGTGACGGAGGCACTTTACTTTTTTTTTACTCAGGACTAGGATTCTAATTTACCGAAAGATGTGTGCTTCGTACACTTGTATACGGGTTATAAACATGGACTACCTATGCAAGGCAGGAGAAAAGGTTAGGGTTCACGTGCGTTGCCTTCGCAAGATAATGAGTGTCAAATGGCAAGATAAAGTAATGAACTCTAACGTCTTCCGACGAACCAAATTCCCAACTATCATGGCAATACTTAAGAATCGGAAACGAACGACACGTAAATAGAATGGAGAACAATTGTATTCCCAAACAATTGCTGTATGGTGAACTTAGGCACAGAAAGAGACCAAAAAGAATACAGTGCTTAGATATAAGGATGTTTGCACGGCTTCCTTAAGTGAATTCTCTATCAGTGAAAGAAAATTGGGAAGTCTGACATCAGATCGTAGAACATGGAGAATTTTTTTTTAAAAATGGCATAATAACGTTCGATGAAGCTTAGATTTAAGAGAAAGGACATGAGGCCAGACACCACAAATGCATCTGATCTTGTTCATTCTTATCGGATCTATCTACACAATATCGGCAGCTTTAGTCGCGAGAGAAACTTTTCATTAAAACCGCATCCAGCATAAAGGACTAATATTTTACCAAACTAATGACTAACCATGATTGCTTGCTACCAACCGTCTGTGAAGACGCCAAAGACCACACACACTTATCACAGATGAAACAGTTCGCAAAAGGATAAACACGTAATCGTAATATCTCATATCTTTGTGTGCATGTCTGTGTTAGTAATGTGCCATATCTTTGTGTGTGCATATCTATGTCAGTCATATCTCATATTGTATATGTTATGCGCAATTAATTGTATATGTAATGTGGTGTTATTACTGTTTTTGTTCATTTTCAACACGACAATGGACGACAAATAAACACATTATGATAATCATGGTGATGTAATCAGTATGAGTATGAGTATTACGCCAGACCGCCTAGCACAAGTTACATTTATTTTGTAAGGAGAAGACATCGTCTCTGGTACGCGTTCTCCGTTTTTCGAGACTGGGAAAACAAAATTGTCACTACTGGGAACAGACCCTGGACAAACCTAGTCAACGAGGACCCTAAGAAGACTAATTGCGGTATATGTGGTATGTCGGTCTGTGCTATGATGTCATGTTTGGCACGACTTTTGTATTGTTATCTATTGATCTCGCCCACTACTTCCGGTAAGACAGTTTTTCCGAGAAAATTACATCCAGGGAGGGTTACCATATCTTTCAACATTTACTACACTACAACAGGACTCTGAACACTCCGGCCAGCAGCTATTACATTAAGTTAAGAACAGGCTTGACGAATTAATTGCTATCAGCTTAATAAGAACTCAAACTAACACCAGTAACTACTGTCTTCTGACTTTGGTGTATTATTAGACTAATAAAATTATTATTATACTAATACTTGACTATTTTAATTTTAGTTATTACCTACTCCCTACTGTAGAGAGAGAGAGAGACAAGTAGTAGCTACTTTCTAGTTTCTTCACTCAACTGTCCATGAAAGTGTAAAGTAGGCTCGCTCTGATTCCGAACTTTATTCAGTCTCTAAAACTAAAAGTCAAGACTCGTCTACACACTATTTTTTATAGTTTTACTTTATCGATTTATTATTCTATTCTTGTCGTATGTAGTAAATGCATTTATTTATATTTGCCAAACGATTTGGAATTCTAATTCTCATCTGAGAATGGAATTTCATGAATTGTATCCTACAGAAATCTTATTATAAGTAGTAAATAATAATAGACATCCCCGTTAACTGCACACTTCATTCTACTCTCATCTGGTTGATTGATTAAAACAGAATTACGCTGGTGTACTGAACTGTAATAATTGTGGTTGAAATCACAACAACAGTGCCATAAAAAAAAATAATGGCATTCACAACATGTCCTCAAAATTTTCAAGAATTTACAGAGGAGCTTGATAAATTCTTCCATGGAGAAAGTTTAGGCATTTTAAAAGATGTTTTCCAAAAGATAGAACGTGATTTGCAAATTCGTAGGTTGAATATTGCTCTGGGTAAGTGAACTGTAAATTTTAAAAAATAATAATTTTAATATTAATTTAATAATCAATGGATCTTACAAACAATTAATAGCTATAATTATATAATTTGGTAAATATAATATTGTGATAAAACAATTTAATATAAAAGTTAATCTAATGATAATTATTAACTTTTTTATTGATAATATAAAATATTAATAATTGTTTGTTCATTGTCATCATTATGTGCCCTACCAGTTGGCGCAGGCAGTCATGTCCTTCCTCAATTTTCGTCCCACAGTACATCATATCAGTTCTATTGTTAACTCTTTCCTATTCCATGACACCAAGCTACTAGTATCTTCTCTCTGTCATCCACAATCTTCTTTCCCTATATTTTGCCAGTTGTAGCCAAGTACTCCAACATTCCTCTTCTCATGATGTGCCAGAAAAATGTTGATTGTTTCTTTCTGATGTTTTTAGGAGCTTCCTTTTTGTGTTGGCTTATTTGAGATTGTCCTCGTTGGTCTATTTAGCTGTCCAAGGAACTCTCAACGTTCTTCTGAGAAATTTCTTCTCTGTGACCTCTAATCGTCCTTTAATTGTTTGTCTACTGTCCATGATTCGCTTTCATATGTCAGAATTGGCTCTATATAGCACTGCTGAACTATCTTTCTCACTTTTTTTTTTTTAGATAGAATTGTTGCGCAAGGTATTTTTCATTTTCTGAAATGCTATTTTGGCCTGAGCTATTCTACTTTTAATTTCTGTGATGTAATCTTCCATATTATGTTATTATTGTGCCCAAGTATTTGACATGTTGCCTTTGTTTATTAGCAAAACTATTTCTTGTACTAAGACTTAGAGGTCCTATAATTATTTAATGGTTCATTGAAAATTTCAATCAGAAGAAAAAAAAAATATTAACAAATAAAATTATTTTCAGAGCTTTAAGGGGTCATTGGATGGTCTAGAGGCAAGGACTTGACTTTTGAACAAAAAGGTCATGGATTTGAATTCTGTTACAAGTGGTGGGAATTTTTCTCTTTGGGCCCATGTCTTCTTCATAGCTTTACTCTTCTGGCTTTACCCCAGCCTGGTCTTTGTGTAGTAAGATCCTACACCTTGCTCTCTTAGATAACAGCAAAAAATAGAAGGACCAGTGTGCATTTTTCCACAAGTTATTGCCCTCTTGGCCAAAATGGCTTCTGCACATGCAAAATTGTTTAACAATTTAAACCTATTCAAAATTGGAGGCATCGTGCTGAATGTTTCAGATAAGCTGTCTTGTCATAAATTAGCTACACAATTCATCCAGTGCAGGCTCAACAGATGAATGATGTATGGGAAAGAGAGAACTTTTAAATTATTTTTGCTTTTCTTTGAAATAAAACATTGGACTAACATATTGTAAATCTTAAGCTGTGAGTGCAAACATGTTTTTTTTTCAAATAAAGGGTACCAGGCACACACAGTATTGAAGATGAAACATCAGTGCAGAAGAATATGATTTCAGAATGTTGAGATTTCTTGCTGTGAGATCTCAAAAGTTTGGCACTTTTCTAACTAGAGAAATATTGCCCAGACTTGTATATTTATCATTCAACAGTGGTGTTAAATTGTATATCTACTTGCTATTATATTTTCTTCAACAAATTGTTGTCAAATATAGTAGTAGTAGAAGCCTCTGTCATTCATAGTTGACTATGGATTTTTCAGCACCCCTAGAAATGTTATTTTTTCTTTTCTTTCACAGTGTATTCTCTTTTTCTATGAATCTGTCTGCTTCTTGTTTGAGTTAGAGCTTTAGAGTGTGTTTCCAAAGATTTGAGTCTGCAGTTATTTTGCAAAAAAGAAGTAAGGAGAATAATCCCTTCAGTGTTGCATAAATCCCTGTTACAAGCTAGTAAATCATAAAAATGATCAACTGTGAATGTTATTGAAGACAGCAGAAATGTGGTTCTATAGAAACATTGAGAAGATCACAGACAGCAAAAACAGTAATAGTGATGTCTTGAGTGAAACTAGTCAACAAAGAGACCCTCTGAATCACAGAAAAAGCTCCTTAACTACCTTCTTTAGTCTTGCCATGAGAAGAGGAAAACTTGAAAATATTGTAGCAATATGAAAAAATATTTGGAGAAAGTCACAGAGAAAGTGAACAATATATTCTAGACAGCTTAATAGTCAAGTGTGGAAAGAGATCAACAAGTCAATGGAAAGAGATCAACAAGTAGATGGAAAGAGATCAACAAGTAGATGGAAAGAGATCAACAAGTCGATGGAAAGAGATCAACAAGTAGATGGAAAGAGATCAACAAGTAGACGGTAAAGAGATCAACAAGTAGATGGAAAGAGACCAACAAGTCGATGGAAAGAGATCAACAAGTAGACGGTAAAGAGATCAACAAGTCGATGGAAAGAGATCAACAAGTAGATGGAAATAGATCAACAAGTAGATGGAAAGAGATCAACAAGTAGATGGAAAGAGATCAAAAGTTGATGGAGAGATATCAACAGTAGAGAAAGGAACACCAATTACAGAAATATGAGGATGGTCATGATAACCTCCGCATGTGGGCATGACACCAAATGATGATGATGAATAATTTCTTACAAATTTGTACTCATCATGGGTTTATGAATATTTTGACATTTTTGTTCTATAATCTATATATATTATTATATATTACTCTATGCACAGCTTTATCTGTTTCATTCTTATGTGATTTTTGAGGGAGGAAAAAGTGTACATTTTATTTTTTATTTATTTATTTTTCTTTTTGAAGCATGAAATTAGCATCTATCTGAACAATATTAATGGTCCTTTCAAATATAATTCTTAGTATCACAATTTAATTATTGCATGCACTACTTAGCCCCTCTCTAGCTCAGGATGGCACATATGACAGAAATCATAACTCTCTATATCTTAAGATTCACTGCTAGGTCTCTCTTCTTCTACTTTTCAGCTTCTTGTGGAGCATAAGTCTTCAGCAAACATTTTCGAAGCCATCTTGTTTCTTGCCATTCTTTGAAGTGCATTCCATGTCTTCCTCATCATCTTCATCTCTGCTTCCACCTGTCTTCTCCAATAATATTTTGATCTTCCTCTTTGTCTTTTTCCTTGTGGTTTCCAGAAAAGGTCATGTTGTGCTGTACTCTCAGTTGGTATCCGCAATGTGTGTCCTATCCAGGGCAATTGTCTTTGCTTTATCTCTTTATCCACTGGTATTTGACTGGTACTTTACCATAATTCTATATTAGTGATTTTGTCCTGCCATTTCCATCCATTTATTCTTATTATTAAGCATCCATTAATGAAGATCTGTATCTTCATGATTGTCATTTTTGTTGTTTACCATGTTTCACATCCATATAAGAGAACTAACTTAACATTGGAGTTGAAAATTTTTATTTTTGTATTTAACCTAATTTCTTTGGATTTCCATGTTTCCCAGTACAACGAATGCTCCTCTTGTTTTACTGCTAGGTCTAGTATGTCTTATTTTGTTCATAAGTTTATAATTGAGCTTTCTGTTAATAGTTTTTGTTGAGTTCATTTTGGTCTTTTTTTCTTTATTTTACCAACATATGTCCACATGAGGACCTGGCGTCGGAGTATTCTTTTGTTCTTTCTAAGCACATGACTAATGTACTTCCAGCATTGCACGTGTAGTCTCTTTAAAACTTTTAAAATACATTTTTTGTGCATTTGGGAAAATTTGGAGAGCATAGCTGTAGTTACTAAATGTTTTGGTCCTTTCCCTTCAATAGTCTCCACAAATAGCTCTATACATGTGTGTTTGTTATATTTTGTATGTACATTTATACATATATATACATTCATACATATGGAAATATGTATTGTGTTGTCCTTTGTAAATTTGACAACCATTTCCTACCTCAAAATACAACATGAAAATCAACATCAACAAAACTGAAGTCATGAATGTCGCCAAAAATAAACAGAACATCAACTTAACTATAGAAGGCAGACAACTAAAACAAGTAGAGGAATTCAAATACCTAGGAAGTCTAATGACAAACGATAATTCCCAAACAGCAGAGATAGAATCAAGATGCAACAAAGCTTGTCAAATTATCGGACAGTTAGCACCACTATTGTCCAACAAGGAAATAACTCTGGAGGCAAAACGAGCACTATACAATACAATCTTCATCCCAACGTTGTGCTACCAATGCCAGACCTGGACCCTAGATGCAAGAACAATAAGAAAAATAACCTCCACAGAGATGAAATGTGTTAGATGAATGACAGGAAACAGTCTGAGAGATAAGATCAGAAATGAAGAACTGAGAAAAAAGCTAGGAATAATCCCCACCATAGAATATATAAGGGAACAACAGATAAAATGGTTTGGCCATGTGACAAGGCAGAAAGAACAAAACACATCACAATGAGCCTTCAACAAACGTTGTGAGAACACCAGACCCAAGGGTCGACCACGAAAAAGATGGATCGATGGAATATTAGAAGCACTAGGAAACATAACAGCAGCAGAGGCGAACAGAAGAGCAAAAGACCGCAAATTATATCTCCCCTCGACGCTGAAAGGCAGATGAGGAAGGAAAGAAGAAGAAGAAGAAGATTTCCTACCTCGACCATATGTATTTTGAACTTTTTAATACTTTGCATGAACTTTATTTTCTAAAACATTTTTTCCAAAGATCTTTCCTCTATTACTTTTTATGCTTCTCACAATTTTTCCTATTGTCATGAGATCGTCCAAGTTGCCTTCCTTTATGTTCATTGCTTTTTTTCAGTCTTTTTGCCATTTATCTGTGTTCTTTTGGTGCTCTCTTTGGGCGCCTTGGTAGCCTAGTTGGGAAAACCACCTGACTGGACTACCGACGTTCGGACAACCCGTGTTCGATTCCCGCTGGGAGCAGTGTGAATTGTACGCGTGGTTGGAAAAAAAAAAATACCCTCACGGTCGACCCAGCCGTTGGCAGAAATGGGTACCAGGGTATTACCCTGGGAAGGTGAGGAATGTCGCTTCGCATCTGAGTTTCGATGCTTGAGGCTACACTATACAGAAATATCTGAACATTTCTGGATAGGCGGCCGAGCACATATGGGTGTAAACTCGCGTGCTAAGACGCCGGTTCAAGTCTCGTACTTTACCTTTAACTTTACCTTTTGGTGCTCTTTTCTTGCAATATTTCTTCATTACCACAGTTCATTGCATGCTTTTTAGTTGAGATAACCTAGGTCAAGGTGATACAAATGAGACCTTTATATGACGTAAATGAGGCCCTTTCCCTGACAAAAAGTCTGATGTTTCTAACCTACATTCAAGACTATTGTCTACACATCATTCACTTTTCCCACCTTCATGCTATAAAAGCAGTTATTGTTTATATAATACCCGCCAGCTTGCTGGGCGTGTTGTTTCAGTTTATTTCATAAATATGTTAAAATAACAATGGATCACATTTTTTGCCATTCTTCTATTTTTGTTTCTGCCTTTCTCCCCTCTCACTGATGAGGGTTTCCTTAAATACTTACTTTGTCACCTATTAGTATTTTATCTTAATTTCATATTTACCTATTTTTTTATTTTTTTATCAATAACTCTGTAGATATCAGATACTTTTATCACTGACAGCAAAATTGATATGTTAGTTCTGCTTTAAATACGTCACATTGTGCAGGCAGTATAATAGATAACCTCTAATATAAAGTCTGAAGTCTACCTTCTCATATTGGCTTGTGTTCTATTAGAAGAATGCTGACATTTTTAATAAGATTTCAACAAGAGTAAGAATTCTTATCTTAATTGTTTTGCATGTAGACTAGCACTTACAAGAGGCCAGAGATTAGTTGGTTATTGAATCAGCAGTCTGTGAACTTCTGCTCTTTGGTTCAACACCATATACTTTATGATGCCAGAGATAGTTAGTTTGAATAATAAGACTTTCCAAACTTGGATTGCCTGATTTTCAATGTGCAGATTCTTTGAAGAGATTTTATCGTGGAACTAAAGCCCTCAAACAGGAAATAGATATAAGGGAATTTGAAATCCAAATCTTCTTCTTCTGCATTCATGGCTTATTCAGACTGGGATTCTGGACTCTCTGATGAAAACTGTTGTCTTTTCTGTGATTTGGGTGCCTCTTTATAGTTTCTCTTCCAAGGTGGTTAGCGTGGGCCACATTGACCTCCTCAAAGTCTTGTGTGCTGGGGGAAGTTTTGAAGGATGTGTTTTGTTGTCAGGTCATCTATGGTACAGTGACACTGACTGGTGGTTCTTATTTGAACACAAGTCTGAATGAGTTATGGTCACAGAGTAAGAATGGTGCAGGTATTGTAGTCAAGTTGTGGCACATTTATCAGACTTAACCACAAGGGAAAAACATTTATTTATATATATATATATATAGTGAGAGGAGAGAAAGAGAGAGTTGTAACAACTAGAATAATCGAGGGATGAAGAAATAGAGGGAAGCAAAGAGAAAAGATACCAGACAAATTTAGAGAACGGCTTGGCAGAAAGTCAGTAATGGAAATGATAATAACTTTCGAGATCGAAGGTTGTGGAGAGACATGACCACCTACACCAGCAGGCACGGTACTTGATGATGATGATGATGATATACAGAGAGAGTGAAGATAACATATGTGCTATTTTCTTAACATATTATATTGTATGGATATAATGATGCATTATAACTGCATATAAATAAATTGTAGCATTTGAATGTTATGCAACCAGAACTCTTTCTCACTGTTATCACTATCATTATTTATGTGCACATTGAATCTAGTATTGCACTGTCTTTAGAATGAGCAAGTTTTAACTTCGCCAACAGAAGTAAATCAAGAAAGTCATCACAACCCAGCACATCAACTTTCTCAATGTAAGAGCCAATGGATCGTGCCAACCCTATGGCATTATATCCATTATATCCATCAATCAATCATCAGTCAGTCATATGGGTAGGGTATACATTTTGTTACTGGTACCGGTTTCACTCCTCCCTATCTATGTGTCTCCACCTTATCAAGATGGGAGGTTTGTGTGCTCCAGTGATCCTGAGAACTATACCGACGGTAGCATGGCTACCAGCAGGTAGTCTGAAAGGTCAAAGGATAGGAGCCAGATAAAGAGAGACACACTAGTCCTCCAAGTTGGTGGTTTTGGCATTTGCGACAATTCACTTTCGCCAAAATTTTTTAAAATTTCACACAACATCAGCTGGCAAGGTAATGCTCATTCTTTTTTGAGACCATAAGAATCAATTTATGGAATATTATGTACTCAGAGGATCAACGCTGAACAGTGAGTCATGTTGTGACCTGCTTCAGAACCATTCAACGCCAACAGTGAGGTCCAAACAACATGGTTTGCTCATTTCTTGCATGATATTGCAGCACAACAATGTGCGACTGCACATTTCATGCATGATAGTTGAAAAGATCTTGAATCTGCATTTTGAGTATTTCTACATCCACTTTATTCACCTGACCTCATGTTGAGTGAAGTCGAAGTCATATCTTTGAGTCCCTTGAGCAGCAAGCACTTGATGGCAAGAAATTTTCTACAGACAGCAAGGTGAAAATGGGAGTGAATGCTTGATGTACAGTGAACCAAACAAATTGTTTCCATAGAATTAAAGCGCTGATGAACATAGATTGAAAGTTGGGGATATTATGTTGAAAAGTGGGGAAGTTGTATCATTCATATATATTTGCATTTTGTCAATAAAAGTAATGTAGCCTCACTTTTTAACTCACCCTCTTATATATTATATTAACATTATATATATATATATATATATATATATAAGATAATTTTAACATATAATGCATATAAATCAACAGTTTTAGACACAGTCATAATTTTTTTTCAGGTTTCCTTGCATGTCTGACACTGTTTTTCCTGGTTAGTGATTGTGCGCATTTCCTGTGCAATTTTATAGGCTTTGCATACCCAGCATGTGTTATGTACGTATATGTTTCATACATTTTATTAAAATTCTATTTCATCAGTCCATGATTTTGCATATTTTTCAGCTCTCAAGTTTTAATTATCGTTGGATTAGCAAGCATTTCTTAAATATTCAGATACATCAGAACAATGAGTTCTATATCGTTAAGATATTTAGATTTTATAAAAGTAGTTGACCTATGAGGTAAGAAATACATTTTCCACATTTGAATTCATGAAAAAGTATATTGTTTGCTGAATTAAATAGAAAATTACTTTTGTCTTATCTGTCTTTGTAAAAACTGAGAAAAAAATAATTTTAGCCATCTTAAAGTTTATTTTTGTTTAGCTAAAGAAGGATATAAAAATACTTAGGGCTGCAGTAAAACTGACAACTTGCAATACTAAAATTACATTTTTAAATGTAATAAAAAGTTATAGTACAGTACAATCTGGTGATCTCACAATCACAACTGATGCCATTTGCACAACACTTAAAAGGTCACACAACACTGCTGCTGGTCTAGATGGTGTTCGGCACGACGACATAACCTATTTAGCTGATGGTGACTTGAAAAAAACTGGCCAAAGAGTTTAATGCTAGCGCTCAGAGTGGCCAGATTAAGGAGGAGTGGCTATACAACTACTTACTACTGCTACCAAAGCCAAACAAGGACCATTCTCAGATCAGTGCCTACAGAATCTTCACTATGCAGAACACTGCGGGCAAGCTGCTAGAGAAACTAGTTGCCCGTGTCCTCACCTGTCACCTTGAACAAAAACGTGCATTCCCACCCACACTCGGAGGTTATAGATATAACAAAGAGACATGACTCAATGCAGCAGTCTTCGCCTATAATGTTTTCGAAGGCTTCCACAAACGAGAGGAGACATGTGCTGATGCAGCAATATCTGGAGGATGCATACAACAGAGTACCATTTAAATACCTCATGCACATGCTCCTCAAACTGGTGGTGCACCCCTTCCTCATTAGATGGATCGTTGCGGCACTGTTTCAGAGGAAAGTGATACTCAGATGGGGAAGTTGGTCATCAAAGCCAACATCCATTTGTCCAGGGCTGCCACAAGGGTCACCATTGTCACCAGTTATGTTTAACGTGTACACAATAACAATCACGGAACAACAACTGGATGGGAGGCAAAAAAAACTATGACTTTTGTTGGTGACAATCTGGTATATCGACGGGAAAGAGATAGATGGGAAATCGCCCCCACACTGCAAAACGAACTTGATCGCATCTCTTCCTGGTGTGGAGTATAAAGTGCATTGATTAATCCTAATAAAGCATCAGTTGCATGGTTCTCCCTTAACAATCACATCATTAACACGAAAACACCAGTGGTACGAATGGGAGCTGATGAGGTGACCAGGGACAGGTTTGTGACGTACGTTGGAGTTAACTTTGATCGCAGCCTGTGTTTTCAGGACCACATAAACCATGTGATAACAAAATCCGCAAAGGATTTGCCGCCTTGAAGGTCGTGGCAGCTGCCAATATCGAGCAGAGGCTAACTTACCCTTCTGTTCCAGGGATTAGCCCTCGCACCGATTGAGTACACTCTGGCAATTCTTACTGTCAGTACGATGCAAATTGACAGGCTGGAGAAAATACAGAATGAAGCTATGCGCATTATCTTGGAGTGTACTAGGGACACTCCCTGTATAGTAATGAGGTATCTTCTTGACTTTCCAACCATGGATGGCAGGATCAAGATTTGGGGGGCACGAGCATACCTGAAGATAAGTGCAGATAAGTAGCATCCATTGCACCACGAGCTCAACACAAAGAAATGTGTCAGGCCAAAAAGAAGGAAATCATGGATGGGCTGAACAGAAGATGTCATCAAACAGGTCTGTGGGCTTACTAATATCAACGCTGGCAAGGATAGGATATCAGTGCCTACATCATTCAGGGGAACATTCTCGTGTATTGTCACATTCAACAGGAAATGTAGGGAACAGAACTCAGTCGTGGTCAATGCTGAGGTCAACTGTCTTATCTGGGATAACACCGATGAGAAAGATGCAGTCATCTATACAGATGGATCTGTTATATGACACAAAAGGAGTGCATGGGTATTTACAGCACGCTCCGCAGGCAGAATAGTCAAAGATGATAGAATCTTCGTTGGTGTATAAGAAGACTTATCAACCAACACAGAGCTAGAGTCGTCAATTTCTGGACATTGCGGGACTTGCTGAGGAGGGGATCTGAGCACCTATGGACATGTTTGGAGTGCAGTGATGATAACCTGCAAATAACTCAATAACTCAATCTGGTTATAACAATCCGGTTATAACAAGACTGAAATATTGTCACTATAACTGTTTATTACTTATGGGTAGAATTGGATGGAAAGAAAAGAAAACAAACGATGAAGTTTTAAAACAACTAAAAATAAAAAGAGAACTACTAAATACAATTAAGACAAGACAAATGAAATTTTTGGGGCACATTAAAAGACACAAATATTAAAAGTAATATTGGAAGGGAAAATACAAGGTAAAAGAGGCAGACCAAGACTAACATTGGACGAGTAACATCAAAAGATGGACAAGTTAATCTATGACAACCTGCACCATCAAAGCAAGAAACAGCGTGGAATGGCGATCCATGGTTGCCTACCTTCGTTGCGGAGACGGCACTCGATGACGATGAACTGCTTATTATTATATCCAATTTATATTTATAGCGGAGTGTACTGGGTAAACAAAGAAATCACACACGTTAAATGTGGATGAGCTGAGCAATTGTCCACAATAAACACAATACTTCTTCCCTGTAACAATAATTTCCTGTACAGCTTGCCACTGTTAAAATATTGATCCTGTTGTCCATAATTTTTGTTAACCTTGTACTTTGTCAGCATTGTTCTTATATTTTTAAAACTACGTAGCTTTTCTAATTTTCCTATTGTGGGCAGGAGCAGCTTGTCATCATTTATATTGGCAGCGATTAAAATAGAAATTCTGTCTCTAGGAATCTTGTAACTACCTCATGCTACTCCTTTTTTTTAGCAGGTATTCAGTTTGAGACACTATGCTTACCCACTCCTCTACTTTGTATATATTTATTGGTTCAACTTGCTTGAGAATTTCCTGTAGTTCACTTTGCTTCCACTTATTGTTTCTTTTGAAATTGACCCAACTTCACCACAGACCACTTAATTACAATTTCATGTCGCACTTTGAATCGATTCAGCCTATAATTAGGTTGAAGTTGGTATGATCTAGACTCTCAGCCAATTTTTCCCCTTCTCAGTAAAGATAGGTCCTTTTTTTTTTCTGTTTGCCAGCTTTCAACTCTGACGAAGTCCCTAGAGACTAGGAACTGAATTTTGCGTGTTAATCTGTTTTTTCCCTGGCAGCCATGTGCACAGGGGTTTCTCGCCGCCCAGGCAGATAACTCTGTCTGGAGGTACTCATATTTTTTTCCACCATTGAGTAATTGACTTTTCAAGCCAGGCCTCACTGCTGAGACCAGGGGTGATTGCCACAGAGAGAAATCATAAATAAAAATCCTAATTAGTGTAGCCGGGATTTCGAGGTCGACGTCTTGCCTTGAGAACAACCAGTCCCCCAGGATAGGCCCTGAAATCGGGATATTCTTTTTGGAACCATGTATGCAAAATGCAGTCAAAATATTCATAATTGGCTTCCTAATTTTCTTTCAATTCTTGGCCTTGGCCCTAAAGAAAGTGAGATAAAACCTACTTCCACTGTATCCTTCTGTCAGTAACACCCTACATGTGACCAAACCTCATCATGAGCAAACTTTTATAGCTTGACATTACTACCAAAAAGGGATAACTCGCAGCATCTAATTATTAGGTAGATGGAATATTGTGACTTTAGTTTTCATCTGTTTAGACAAGTAATGAATTAAAATATAGGAAACATATACAAGTCAATTAAATTTCAAATTGTAAGTTGATAACTTAGCTCATGATATACACTGATCATGTTTCTTTTTCAAGAAATAGCTACTTACAAGTTCTCATCATTTAATTTATAAGTTTTCATTATACAGTTTAAAGTTTTCATTATACAGTTTATAAGCTCTCTTTATACAGTTTAAAGTTTTCATTATACAGTTTAAAGTTTTCATTATACAGTTTAAAGTTTTCGTTATACAGTTTAAAGTTTTCATTATACAGTTTATAAGCTCTCTTTATACAAGTCATAAGTTCATATTACATATTTTGTAAGCTCTCATACAATTTACAAGTTCTCCTTATGCATTTTATATTTTTCATTCTATAGTTTATCTCTATAATGCAGGAGGAATAAGTTAAAAGAATTAAGAAAATATATACAGTTACAACTTTATATCGAACAACAACAGAGATAGTTACATAATATTTAACTGCACCTTATTTTTATTATCTACTGCATTTGATGTGAATTAGTTCTCAACGAATTGTTATGGACTTCATAATGAAGAAATGCTGCACTGGTAATAAAGGCATCGAATGGATACAATGAGACCATTTGGAGGACCTCGACTTTGCTGATGACATAGTTCTCATCAGCAGCCAGATAAAAACGGTGCAAGAAAACACAAATTAACTATCATCAATAGCCAGCAAAATTGGGCTTGAGATCAATCATGAAAAGTTTAATTCCAACAGTTGACAAAATATACATGGAAACAAACCAGTAGAAGAGATCAATCACTTTATCTATCTTGGAAGTCACATTGATCGAGAAGGGGATACAAGCAAAGAAATTAGAATCAGAATAGCTAAAGCAGCAATGTCTTTCAGAAGCCTTGAAAAGTTGTGGAAATCAAAACTCATCAGCGCAAACACAAAACTTAGGCTATTCAAATCAAATGTACTATCAACCCTTACGTATGCGTGTGAAAACTGGAAAACAACAAGAGATATAGAAACAAAGTTGAACGCATTCGAAAATAAATATCTAAGGAAAATACTTGGTATAGCGTGGAACAAATTCAAAACAAATGAGGAAATTAGAGAAATCGCCAATCAACCACTAATATCTTCAGTAATAAAGAAAAGACGATGGTAATATGTTGGATATGTGATGAGAAGAGATAATAACCGAATAGCAAAGCAAGCCCTCATATGGGAAACAACAGGTAAGAGAAAAAGAGGAAGACCCAGGGAGACACTGAGAAGAACATTGATGAGAGAGGCAAGAGCAGCAGAATTCGGCTCCCTCAATGAGATAGAGCTGCTTGCACAGAACAGAGACAAATGGCGAGATTTGATAAAATATCTTTAAAAGAATTGAAAACTGCTAGAACAAAATTCAGATGGAGAAGAAGTATCTCGGTCTATGCCCTATGGGCCGGCTACGGCTCGAAAGGTCAATAGATAGATAGATGGATAGATCTCAACTTAGTAAAGTAAGAAAAGAGCTCCATCATGCCAAGTGGCATATAGAGAATATGGTGTTAGTGACCATAATTTTTATAAACCTTCGGAACATGATTTTTGAGGTAATGTGGTCAGTACGCCCGTGCCACTTTACTTTCCCAGAAAAAAATCTGGTACCCATTTAAGCTGGGTGAACCCAGAAGTCATCGATCAGGATTGAACCTGACCTCTTGTCCTTTGTTGTCCAGTTCACTAACCACTGAGCTATTGCGGCTCCCTTTCTCAACTTAGCTGTAATAATAATACATATTTTTGGTCACAGATTAGTGAGATTCGATGTATAGCCCTCTCAGATAATAACAAAAAACTGGAGGTCCAGTCTGCAATCTGGACACATTATAAAACCCCTTTGTAGTTAAAAGTAGTAGACCAAAATGGCTGCTGCATGAGCAAAAATGTTAAGCAGTTAATAATTTACCTCTGCCAAAGTGAATGTGTTGGCTGAAAGGTGCAGATATTGTGGCTTGTTTTAAATTATAATCCACAGCATCTGCGCCCATTCAATTGGTGAAAAAGAAGAAGAGGAAGCATAACACTTATAATTCAAATGATCTTATGAAATAATCATAATTCATTCTTTTTTTCTTTTTTTAAAAATTTCCTTTGGATTCATTTTTCTATTTATCCTTCTCGTTTCCACATCATTAAAAAAAATTCTTTATTTCTAAATAAGCCTTCATGTTCAGAAATAATCTTATAATTCTCTTCATACAGTCCTCATGTTCAGAAATAATCTACTAATTCTCTTCATGCAGTCTTCATGTTCAGAATAATCTTATAATTCTCTTCATGCAGTCTTCATGTTCCAAAATAATCTAAAAATTTTCTTCTTGCAGTCTTCATGTTCAGAAATAATCTTATAATTCTCTTCATTCTTCATGTTCAGAAAAAAAAATTACTGGTCTCTTTATACAGTCTTCATAATTCTCAATACATTTTTCACACAACTAAAGAAAAATTGTTCAAAACACAAACTATACAGTTGTCTGTTACAAATATAGTAGCATTTCATATTTCAGTGTTATCCTTCTACATTTTCTTCAAGTGCACAAATATCTTGCAATAATTACTTCAATAATCTGAATAAAATGTCTGGTTTGTACTAACTTTGTATAACTTTTCACAGTATATTGGCTGTTGAGCAAGGCCGTGTGCAGCTTGACAGCAAGAAATGGTTAACTTACTGGACAATCTACAATGCGTTCAGTTTTGTAGACAATTTTCTGCCATTACAGTCTTCTATTTTGAGGCCATATGCACTTGCAAAGGTGATATTTTAATAGTATCTATAATATGTACTTTTATGTAATTAGGTAATTAATTTATTATTTTTTGAGTTTCTGTTTCATATTTTCTAATCTGGTTAAAAACAATTTGCTAAGAAATTATTTATTAAAAAACATGTATTTAATTCCATGTTGAAAAATTGTCTTTTAAGACATTCTGTACTGCAAGCTGCAGAAAGTGGTTCTAGTTAACCAACATGCTGAACTCTGGAGAGAGTTTTTGTGGCTTTTAATGTATTGACATTTCCACTGTTATTTCTACTGAAACCTTCTAATTCACTTTTCCAACTTCTTGAGCAAATCGTCCAAAAAAACCATGTTTTAGATCAATTTGAAATTTATTTTCTTTCTGTTATTTCAATTTTTTTTTAAATTGCGAAAAACGGTCATGCCACAATGTGTTAAACCCCTTGGTAATAAATGTATTTATATATATATATATATATATATATATATATATATATATATATATATATATATATATATGTGTATATCATCATCATCATCATCATCATCGAGTGCCATCTCCGCAACGAAGGTTGGCTATTGTGTCTTTTAACATGGCCCAAAAATCGCATTTGTCTTGTTTGAATTGTGTTTAGTAGTTCTCTTTTCATTTTAGTTGTTTTAAGACTTCATCGTTTGTTTGTTTTTCCTTCCATCCAATTCTACCTATTAATCTATATATCCATATTTCAAAGGCTTCAATTCTCTGTTCTGTTTTCTTGTCTAATGTCCATGTTTCTGCACCATATAGGAATGTTGAGAAGACATAACATTTTGCTATTCTTAGTTTTAGCCCTGGTGTTATTTGTTTTGATGTTAGTATGTTCTTCATGACATTAAAATTACTTTTTGCCATTCCTATTCTTTTGTTTATTTCAGTTGTACATTTTCCATCACTGGTTATAGTATGTCTAAGGTAGTTGTAGCTCTGAACTGTCTTCAGGTCTATTCCTTCAATTTTGATATCCACTTGTGGGTTTTGAGTATTACTTTTGTTTATGATCATAGTTTTAGTCTTTTTTATATTGATATCTAGTCCATATAGTCTATATATATGTATATAAATATATGTATATAAATATATATATATATATATATATATATCTATATATGTTCTTCCTCAGTGTGCAGTGTTGGTTCTGTGTTTCCTGCCTGTGCCATGGAATGGCTCTGAAAGGCTGTACAATGATCTTGTCCATCCAGTTCTTCAGAGTCACCACACCACAATTACTGCACGTGCTTTACAAACATGGGAAAGCATCAATAAAGGTGAGCAATAAAACCAATACCAATATTTTGTATTTGAGTTTGTACATAGGACCATGTTCATTGTGTGAAAATAGTGTCCATTATTAATATCTTTTATCATTCATAAAGATCTTAGACTAGTTTACTATCTTCGTAATACAAAGAGGTATCTAATACCAAGACAAAACCCAGACCATGAATAAATATTCCTTTTTTTTAATATAATTTAATTGTATATGTTATCTTTTCTTATCACAATAATTGCAGCAAATTGTAAATTTCAAAGAAAATGACACAGTTATAGACTGTGCTCTGAACATGAATATAGAACTTTTAATTCTATGTTTGAGTCTTAATCTGTTTTCTTTTTTGCTGCAAAAAATTGTTCTTTTTTTTTAATGAGTTATAAACTGGTGTTGTCTATATATTGTGGATTTTATTTCATTTCTTTCTCTTCATCTAAATTTATAGTAAATGTTAACATTTAATTTGTTTGTTCTAACACCTATAATCTTTACAATCATTATCCTAGGGAAGAGTTATACAATGATTGATATCAATCTCTTCTTCTTGAGCTGGCAGTTTTGAAGGTCATGGTTTGTCCTCTCAGTATAATCACATGTATGCTTTTCCCATTATTTAGCTTATTGTAAATTTGATAGTATATGTTGAACATGTGATGAGAAGAGGTAATAACCGAATAGCAAAGCAAGCCCTCATGTGGGAAACAACAGGTAAGAGGAAAAGAGGAATACCCAGAGAGACACTGCGAAGAACATTGATGAGAGAGGCAAGAGCAGCAGGAATCAGCTCCCTCAATGAAGTAGAGCTGCTTGCACAGAACAGAGACAAATGGCGAGAGAGATCTTTATAAGGATTTAAAACTGCTAGAATAAAAATTTAGATAAGAGAAGGAGTATCTGGGTCTACACCCTATGGGTCAGCTACGGCTCGAAAGGTCAATAGATAGATAGAAATTTGATAGTTGAGTTTGCAGTTGCAGGTTTTCAATTCTAACTCAAATTATTAAAGTCATGGCAACATCTATAATCCTCCTAGAAAATGTTATAAAATGCCTCAGATATTGATACATGTACTTCAGCAACCAGTTTAAGGTTTTTTCAGATTTGGAAATAATGATTTTTTGGTCAATCTCCAGAAAGTGCAGTACACATTTCCCTTTTTGTAACATGTACAGTTCAGTAGAGACAGACTGTTATGTCAGGGCAAAATTGTTAACAAAAATCTGCCCACACTGTAAATTCTAGGCCCTGCTACAGAGTTTGTGCACATGGGCCAGGATTCTCCTCTGATTTTCTTGAGATTATCAAGGGGCACCTATGGGTTCATTCAGTGTGCAGTGATGATGATCCCAACAACAAACAAACAGATACAGACTCTAACTTACTGAGACTGTCTGGATTCATTCAGTGTAATGATGATCCAACAACAAACAAACAAACAGGATACAGACTCTAACTTACTGAGACTGTCTGGATTCATTCAGTGTAATGATGATCCCAACAACAAACAAACAGGATACAGACTCTAACTTACTGAGACTGTCTGGATTCATTCAGTGTAATGATGATCCCAACAACAAACAAACAGGATACAGACTCTAACATACTGAGACTGTCTGGATTCATTCAGTGTAATGATGATCCCAACAACAAACAAACAAACAGGATACAGACTCTAACTTACTGAGACTGTCTGGATTCATTCAGTGTAATGATGATCCCAACAACAAACAAACAGGATACAGACTCTAACATACTGAGACTGTCTGGATTCATTCAGTGTGTGGTGATGATGATCCCAACAACAACAAACAAACAGGATACAGACTCTAACATACTGAGACTGTCTGGATTCATTTAGTGAGTGATGATGATCCCAAATGAGTGATGTGCAGGAAAACCAAATGAACTATCATCAATAGCCAGCAAAATTGGGCTTGAGGTCAATCATGAAAAGACTAAAGTCATGAAAAGTTTAATTCCAACAAGTGACAAAATATACATGGAAAACAAACCAGTAGAAGAGATCGATCACTTCATCTATCTTGGAAGTCACATTGATCGAGAAGGGGATACGAGCAAAGAAATTAGAATCAGACTGGCTAAAGCAGCAATGTCTTTCAGAAGCCTTGAAAAGTTGTGGAAATCAAACTCATTAGCACAAAACAAAACTTAGGCTATTCAAATCAAATGTACTATCAACCCTTACGTATGCGTGTGAAAGCTGGAAAACAACAAGAGATATAGAAACAAAGTTGAACGCATTCGAAAATAAATGTCTAAGGAAAATACTTGGTATAGAATGGAACGAATTCAAAACAAACGAGGAAATTAGAGAAATCGCCAATCAACCACTAATATCTTCAGTAATAAAGAAAAGACGATGGTCATACGTTGGACATGTGATGAGAAGAGATAATAATCGAATAGCAAAGCAAGCCCTCATATGGGAAACAACAGGTAAAAGAAAAAGAGGAAGACCCAGGGAGACACTGAGAAGAACATTGATGAGAGAGGCAAGAGCAGCAGGAATCGGCTCCCTCAATGAGATAGAACTGCTTGCACAGAACAGAGACAGATGGCGAGATTTAATAAAATATCTTTAAAAGAAAACTGCTAGAACAAAAATTCATATAGGAGAAGGTGTATCTTGGTCTACGCCCTATGGGCCGGTTACGGCTCGAAAGGTCAATAGATAGATAGATAGAATGATGATTCCAACAACAAACAAACAGGATACAGACTCTAACATACTGAGACTGTCTGGATTCATTTAGTGTAATGATGATCCCAACAACAAACAACAAACAGGATACAGACTCTAACATACTGAGACTGTCTGGATTCATTCAGTGTAATGATGATCCCAACAACAAACAAACAGGATACAGACTCTAACTTACTGAGACTGTCTGGATTCATTTAGTGTGCAGTGATGATCCCAACAACAAACAAACAGGATACAGACTCTAACATACTGAGACTGTCTGGATTCATTTAGTGTAATGATGATCCAACAACAAACAAACAAACAGGATACAGACTCTAACATACTGAGACTGTCTGGATTCATTTAGTGTAATGATGATCCCAACAACAAAACAAACAGGATACAGACTCTAACATACTGAGACTGTCTGGATTCATTCAGTGTGTGGTGATGATGATCCCAACAACAAACAAACAAACAGGATACAGACTCTAACATACTGAGACTGTCTTGATTCGTTCAGTGTGTGGTGATTATGATACTAACAACAAACAAACAGGATACAGACTCTAACTTACTGAGACTATTTTGAGGGAGAAACATCTTTAATTTTAAGGGGGAGCTGTAAACCACAATGAAGTATGTTGTTGCTTGCTTGTGTTCACTCAATATCTAAAGGAATACACCTCTTCGTCATCCACCCTTAAAAGGATGTAAAGTGGCTGTGTATGCCTTGTGTTGTAGTTTGCAGTGAAACTGTGATATTTGGGCTTTTGGTCATATACATCTGACTTCTGCAAGGCATTTTTTAGTATTTGGACTGACCTCCCTCTTGATTCCTACTCCCTTGGCCACACTAGACTGGTTAGTTTGTTACTAGAGGTACCACAAAGAAGTGCAGTAGAGTCTGGATGGTTCTGGTTCACTGATCCTGGCACAAGCCATCAGCTATAATTTGCTGGCAACGTCAGCTCTGGTGCTGTCAGGTGCCCAGACCTCCAAGCAAATTTGTTGGAATCTGCATCTATTTTTGGAGTTCTCAAAGAATAAATGTTGAAGAAACAAACTTTTTTAAATCACTACTGGGTTTTTTTTGTTTTTTTTTTTTTTGTTAGGAGGCGTATACTTCAATTGCTTCCATCTGCCTCTGGGTGCTTTTTCTTTCCTTTCAAATGTTTTTGGTTCCTTTTAATTAATTTGGTGAAAGTGTCAACATTTTGAAAATCTATCTATTATCCTTTTGAGCCAAAGATGAAAAGAAATTCTAGATTTTGAACGTAAACATTTTTTTTTTAAAATCAGCCCAACTTACCTTGGATATTCTGTGGCAGTGATAGTTGATTTGATCTTGCACTTATTTATCTTTATATTGTTAGTTTGGGCAACTGGTTGGTTTCACAGCAAGACGCAGGTCTCGAGACAGAGAGGTTGTGAGTTCAAATCCTGGCTACATCAGTTGGAATTTTTATTTGTGATTTCTCTCTGTGGCAACCACCTCTGTTCTCAGCAGAGAGGCCCATCTTGAAACGTCGATTACTCATTGCCGAATAAAATATGAGTACATCTGAATGTAGTTATCTGCCCTTGTGGTGAGGGACCCCTGTATACACATCTGCCAAGGAAAAACGAATTAACACACAAAATTCATTTCTCTAGGAATTCACCAGAGGTGACAGATGGCAAACGAAAACAAAAAATAAAGGTTTTCATGATATTTCCTGTTTTTTTCATTATGTATCTATTAATTGTTGGTATCTATTAAGTGTTGGTATCTATTAAGTGTTGGTATCTATTAAGTGCTGACTTTTAATATTTTTATATCTTAGGTTTACTTGCAGTTATTCTTCTGTATTGGACCTACATGTGGGGTTTTTGGTTTCCTTGCTACATCGTAGGCTTCATATACCCAGCTTATATTTCGTAAGTTGGATGGATACATTTTAAAAAAAGTATTTCTTCATTTCTATATGTGTGTGTGGAAGTGCGTGCATGCATGTTTGTGTGTACATGCATGCATGTTTCTTCCTCGCTCTTGTTGTTGATCAAATTAATAGGATAGTTTTGTTTTTTTCCTAAATTTTCATGCTTAACATAATTCTGCTCATAAACTAGATTGTAATGTCATTTAATAGTCCTTTATCCGTCTAATCCAAATAGAAATATACAATCCGTCCTTTATCCATCTAATCCAAATAGAAATATACAATCCGTCCTTTATCCGTCTAATCCAAATAGAAATATACAATCCGTCCTTTATCCGTCTAATCCAAATAGAAATATACAATCCGTCCTTTATCCGTCTAATCCAAATAGAAATATACAATCCGTCCTTTATCCGTCTAATCCAAATAGAAATATACAATCCGTCCTTTATCCGTCTAATCCAAATAGAAATATACAATCCGTCCTTTATCCGTCTAATCCAAATAGAAGTATACAATCCGTCCTTTATCCGTCTAATCCAAATAGAAATATACAATCCGTCCTTTATCCGTCTAATCCAAATAGAAATATACAATCCGTCCTTTATCCGTCTAATCCAAATAGAAATATACAATCCGTCCTTTATCCGTCTAATCCAAATAGAAATATACAATCTATGTCATCTTGAATTTCACTATATATGTGTACTACCCCTACCCCACCCCACCACCACTGTTTATTACATACATGGACTATATATGCAAGTTAGCCAACCCATCAGAGAGAGGAGATCAATGAGCTTCTATTTGGAGATGATCAGGCACTAATACATGGGAAAATAGAAGACATACAAGAACACTTAAATAGACTCAACAGCACAGGCACAAAATACAACATGAAAATCAACATCAACTAAGCAAGTCATGAATATTGCAAAAGAGAAACAGAACATCAACACAACTATAGACATCAGACAACTAAAACAAGTAGAGGAATTTAAATACCTAGGAAGCAGTCTAGTAACAAATGACAATTCACAAATAACAGAAATAGACTCAAGATGCAACAAAGCTTGTTAAGTCATTGACAGCTATCACCACTATTGTCCAAAGAAATAACTCTAGAGGAAAAATGGGCACTCTACAATACACTCTTCATCCCAACTTTGTGCTACCAATGCCAGTCCTGGACCCTAGATACAAGAACAATAAGAAAAATAACCTCTACTGAGATGAAATGTGTTAGACGAATGACAGGAAACAGCCTGAGAGATAAGATCAGAAATAAAGAACTGAGAAAAAAGCTAAGAATAATCCTCGCCATAGAATATATAAAGAAACAACAGATAAAATGGTTTGGCCACGTGACAAGGTAGAAAGATCAAAACACAACACAATGAGCCATCAATAAACATTGCAAGAACACCAGACCCAAGGGCTGACCATGAAAAAGATGGATTGATGGAATATTGGAAACACTAAGAAACAACAGCAGCAGAGGCAAACAAGAGCAAAATACCGCAAATTATATCTCCCTTCGACCTGAAAGGAAAATGAGGAAGGAAAGAAGAAAAAGAAGAAGCTTTATGTTCTTAGCATGATAATTCTTCTGAAAGACTTAATAATGCTGTGGCTAATATTATTAAATTTTCTGTATATTTTTCATTTAGTTCAATACATTTGTGTATATACCTTTGTTTGATTTGTTGTTCAATAAATCCACCGGGTGTTAGGCAAGGTTATGTACTGTCACCAGATTTATTTCATATGTATAGTGAGATTATTTTAAGATCCATAAGGGGCATACCTGGAATAGCAATCGAAGGTCATATAAATAATCTGAGGTATGCTGATGATACAGTCTTAATTGCTAAAAGTGAAAAGGAGTTACAAGAAATGTTAGACATTATAGTGAAGGAAACCAAAAATAAAGGACTCAGCCTTAATAGCAAAAAGACAGAAGTAATGGTAACAACAAAGAAAAAGACATCAATGCAATGCACAATAAAGACTAGTGGAACAATATTAAAACAGGTAAATGAATTTGAATATCTAGGAGCAATGTTAACCTCAGATGGTAGATGTACAACAGAGGTGAGATGCAGAATGGCTCAGGCAAAAGCAGCTTTCCAAAAAATGAGGAACTATACAATCCATTTTTGACAATATAAACAAGAAAAAGAGTTCTTAAATGTTATGTAGAGCCAGTCTTAACATATGGATGTGAATCATGGACAATATGACAACAGACAAGAAAATCACTGGAGGTTGTAGAACAGAAGAATGTTGAGATTACCATGGATAGCTAAGAAGAGTAATGAAAACATTCTGAAAGAGGCCAACGCGAAAAGAGAGCTGATATCCATTATTAGGAAGAAACAATCATCATGTTTTGGCCATGTAATGAGAAGGGAACAGCTGGAATAATATATTGTAACAACTGGGAAAATTGAGGGATGAAGAGATAGAGGGAAACAAAGAGAAAAGATACCAGACAGCTTAAGAGAAGGACTTAGCAGAAGGTCAGCAACAGAAATGATAAATAACTGTCGAGATCGAAAGTTGCGGAAAGACATGATCACCTATGCCATCAGGCATGGTACTTGATAATGATGATATTCCTTTGTTGTATAATGTTGTTTTAGAAAACAAAGCTCACTTTATGAAGAAGTGTATATTATGGTTCATTATTGTTTAGTTCTAAGGATAAGCTCAGATGATAATTGCAGTTTTGTTTATGCCCTCAGGATGGTATCACTGATGAATGATTCAGAAATGGATCAGAAGTGCTGGCTGACATATTGGATTGTTTTCAGTAGCTGCATCCTTTCTGAATATGTATTTAGTACTTTTCCACTCTACTATCCTTTGAAGGTTAGTTAGATTTTGTGCGTAATTATGTGTACAATATGATAACAAACAAGAAAATTGTTGGAGGCCACGGAAATATGGTTTGACAGAAAAATATTGAGAATGTCCTAGACTATTAAATAGTAAAGTGGATCCTTCAATGCAATGAGATGTTAATTTGGATGAATCCACTGGCACGTGCGGTTGAAAATTATGGATTTTAATTAATTTGCAGTGATACTGGGGATGATGCAGTGATACTGGGATCAGTGAGATAGAGCTGCTTGCACAGAACAGAGACAAATGGCGAGATTTGATAAAATATCTTTAAAAGGAAACTGCTAGAACAAAAATTCAGATAGGAGAAGGTGTATCTTGGTCTACACCCTATGGGCCGGTTACGGCTCGAAAGGTCAATAGATAGATAGATACTGGGGCCTTTGACTAACTACAACTATTAAATAGTGTAACAAGGAGTTTGTTCTAAACGAGGCCAAAACAAAAAGAAAAACAAAACTGAACATCAAGAAAAACAATCATCATTTTTTGGCCATATAATGAGAAGGAAAGAGGTAAAATATATTGTGACAACTGGGAAAATTTAGAGAGGAAGAAATAGATGGAAACAGAAAGAGAAGGTGTCAGACAACAATTTAAGAGAAGTCAAGAAGCCAACAACAGAAATGATACATTTTAGAGATAGAAAGTTAAGGAAAGACAGTATCATCTATGTCTACAAGCATGGTACTTGATGATGCCAATGTCTATTTTATGTTTAATAGAATGAATTTTGTTTTGTTCTGAAGTAAAAGAGTAAAGGCACCAAGATGTATAGAGATACGAAACTGCTGTAAACAGAACTGCAGATCTATGTTCTGAAGTAATCAAATTCTTAGATTTGAAGAATTTAAAATAAAACTATGTGATAATAAGAATGATAGGTTTAAACAAAATTAACACAAATTAAGAAAATAAAAGAATTAGTGGTGATGATGATGATTAGACAGAATGGCTGGAATTATTTTAGTGTTGTGCTAAAATTAATAATGTTCTTATTAAGTTGTGAATAGATTTTTGTTGGTATTCCAAAAATACATGATATATTATGGGGATTATTTCAGTATAGCCAAGTATTTATTCACAATTAATGCAATTTCTACTTAGAACAATATGCAGTTAAATATTGTGTATTGTCTTATGCTGTCATCATAGTTCCCTCAAATTTTCCCACCACTGAGCGAAACGTTTAGTAAAAATAAGTTAAGAGCCCCGTCACGCCAAGTGGTGTATAGGGGATATGGTGTTAGTGACCATAATTTTTACACATACATCTTCTGCACATGAGTTTGGGGGCAATGTGGTCGGTATTACACCTGTACCGCTTTACTTTCCCAGAAAAAAATCCGGTACCCATTAAAGGCTGGGTGAACCTGGAAGCTGTCGATCAGGATCGAAACCAACTTCTTGTCTTTTGTAGTCCAGTTCACTAACCACTGAGCTATTGCGGAACATGTAGTAAAAAATTAAAGTAGTAAAGTACCCCCGTCACGCCAAATGGCGTATAGGGAAATATGGTGTTAGTGACCCTATATTTTACAGACCTTCAGCACATGATTTTTGGGGTAATGTGGTCGGTATTACGCCCGTGCTGGTTTACTTTCCCAGAAAAAAATCCGGTACCCATTTAAGGCTGGGTGAACCCAGAAGCCGTCGATTGGGATCGAACCCTACCCCTTGTCCTTTGTAGTCCAGTTCACTAACCACTGAGCTATCACGGCTCCCTGGAACATGTAGTGCTTGGAGCAAAAATATTTCAAAATCAAATCTGCTACCTGGCTTTTAAACTTTCATGCAGCTTATCCAGCACACATTTTCAATTGAAAGTACTTTTGTGTTTATTGTATTAAAATTTATAATAAATTACAAATGTAAATTTGCACTGTTTCAACATACAATTTCATGTGAATTAAATAACATCTTTTAGCCGGTCCTACTAGTAATTAAATCGCAGTTTTAAAACAAAACATATATTAAATAATTAAATAGAATACTGTTCTGCATAACAAGGACAAAGATTAATTGACTGTGTGAATAATTTAAATATCTGTTGGTGTTAACTTACACATTTTAGATGATCAAAACTCAAGGCTAAGAATAGAGAGAACCGATGGTTAATACATTAAAGCCTAATCTAAAGGCATAGGCAATGAAATTATGCAGCAGAATCATGAAAATTTGTAAAAAAAATAATGGTGCTCAGAGTACTAGAATCCTAGTGTTTTGATATATCAACCTACTTAGGTTTTGTTATAGTATATTTTAGCTTAGAAATGTACTTGCTTGTGTTTAAGCGATGACTAAAGGAATACAACTCTTTGTCATCCAGCCTTAAATGGATGTTAAATGGGTGAGTATGCATTGTGTTGTGGTTTACAGTAAAACTGTGATATTTGCACCTTTGTGCCCAACACATCTGGCTTCAGTGTGGCATTTTTGAGAATTGGCCCTCTTCTATCCCTACTTGTTTGGCCAGACTAGACAGATTAGAATGTTTCTAGACTAGACAGGCTAGTCTGTTTCTAGACTAGACAGGCTAGTCTGTTTCTAGAGGCACATGAAGAGGTGGAGTAGGGTCTGGATGGTTCTGGTTCACTGATCCTGGTGCAAGCAATCAGCTGCGGGTTAGTGACAGCTTCCAGCTGTGCTGCTTATGGACGCAGTGCCTCTAGAAATGTCCTGAATTTGACCACAAGCTTGTTATGTACTTTTCTTTGCATTGTTATATGTTAATATTCAGTTTCCATTTCTCTCAACAGTTTATACTACTTGGAACATATATGCTTGAACCACTGGTTAAAAGTGGCCTGTGCCATTGTGGACAGAAAATTATCCTGTGGTATAAACCAATGAACTACGCCAGCAGATTGTGTCATAAGATTGCTTTGTTTTTTGTGACCCCACATCAAGCTTCACATAATGACAATGTCAGAGTTAATCAGATCAAAAGATTTCCACCAGGCATCCTAAATCTTCAGAAAATTGCTTTAAGGAAGCTCCAGGATACAATTGCTAAAGGTAGTAATGTGCAGGCCTGACCTGTAGACATCTGCGTGTTTTCTTATACACAACAGTCAGAAACATAAACATTAAAAAAGAAAACAGAAAAGAAAATGTAAGCCTATTAACATATTCCCTACCAGGGGGTTTAACACATTGTGACCAGGCTGTTTTTTTGTACATCTTTTTTCACAGACCTCACTCAATTCATGGGGTTTTAATGACCACAAACAAGGACAATGACCACTGTATTATACATCATTGAAATGTGAAGAATATTTCCTTTTATGAATAAATAACTCAACACTTTTTGCTAGACTTATATATTTGCTTAATGGGAGAGAAAGAGAAAGGTGACAACTTTGTACCTAGGAAAAAGTAGAATTCCTTACGTTTGGTTTGATAATATCCAAAAAAATGTATCTGTGTTAATGGGAATAGTTCATAAATATCTATAATCCAATTGCCATTATATGTTCAAAATTTCACATGAATAACTTGAAGAATTAAAAAGTTATGCACATAATTCTCAATGTAACATAATATATATGAAAAAAGAGCTGCAGAGATTAATTTTTAAAATTACTGTTTGTTTCCTTGAATGCCAAATTTTAAAGCAAGGCTCAATGCATAAGAGTGGTTGTCCAGGGCAGACAGCATATATATTAGTAGTCATTTTCCTACCTCCTGCTTGACTACAGACTTGTCTCTTCCTGTCTTTACCAGCACTTTTTGCATAATGGTTGTTTGGTGCTATTCAGACTAACAGATTATCTGTCACATTCTCCTATCCGGTTGCAGTTCACATCTTCCAGAGGTTTGTAACTGAAACTCATCTACAAGTACCTCATGTCAACTGTGAGATTAATTTTGCTTTTAACTGTTTCAGTGTTATTTTCTCTACTGTGGGACTTGATAAACAATACAGAGTGCAGGAATCTATTTGTGTTATCTCTAAAAGCAAATGAAAATTTTGTTGTCCACCATCTGTGAGTTTTCCCTTTTGTGCCAGCCATAGTAGCCAACAAGTTGATCAGCCCCATCTCAGCTGTTCATATTTTTTTTGTATTATCATGACTGTAGGTTTTTCACCTTTACCTGTCTTTACTATTACTGTTGAAACATCCCCCATGCTGGTAACAACTACTACATTCTTTTTTGCTTTCTTATCTCTAATAGCAAGACCCAAAAACTTAGTTTCATGCCTGAACCATTTCATTTGTGGATGGTCTAAAGCAAGTGTTCCTATTTGTGGTAGGAAGTATTTCCTTCTGACATCTATCATCTCTGTATAATAGTTGACTGCATAAAAAGGGGAATGGAAATATAGAACCTGTCAGCGAATATATGGTGACCCTTTTCAAGTGGCATTAGTAATTTTAAAATATTTTGTTCTGCTTGAGAACATTTAACATCATCTAAGCCTAGATGGTGACATGTTTCTGAGCCATAGTATGTAAGCAGATTGACCGCATAGCCTATCTCACTGTCACAGAGTCCAAAAGTGGTACTTGGATGGCTGAGATACATTATATCGTTTGTTCTTCCAGCTTCTATTATATACAATGACCATTTCATTAACTGAATTATTTTGACCAGTGTAAAGTGTAGATTGAAAAGAACTGACAAGATTTTCTAAGAAGGATTTTATTTTTTTTTATTTTTTCTCGGCATTTTCACTACCAGCATGTAAAAATGTATGATATATTATTTTGAATCTTCTCCGCTTCATCATCTGTCTATACCATAAGGTAAACAAATCTCTCTCTCTCTGCGATCAGGACTCAATCAGAGTAGGATTCCAGACTCTCACATGAAGTCAGCTGTCAGGTTAAGTATGTTGACACTTCTGTTGCCTCAACAGACAGAACATCACAATTAGAGTCTGCCAGATCCACTCTGATTGAGTAAGTAAGTACCCCCCGTCACGCCAAGTGGCGTATAGGGAAATATGGTGTTAGTGACCCTATATTTTACAGACCTTCAGCACATGATTTTTGGGGTAATGTGGTCGGTATTACGCCCGTGCTGCTTTACTTTCCCAGAAAAAAATCCGGTACCCATTTAAGGCTGGGTGAACCCGGAGCCGTCGGTTGGGATCGAACCCTACCCCTTGTCCGTAGTAGTCCAGTTCACTAACCACTGAGCTATCGCGGCTCCCACTAATTTTTAGGGAATTAGTAAAACCCAGGTGTCCTCGCCAGGGTACGAACCCCGGCTGTTGCCGTAGTAAGCCAACCGCACTCTGATTGAACACCCGTTAAAACATTGCACTGTGTTCTGCGCCAGTGGCCCAGTGCATCCGATTTCAGCCAGCATTTTTATTCAGGTTTGCTTTCCTTAGCCTTTGATTGTCCCCAATCTTCCTGCAAGGCAGCAGTGTCTTTTCTGTACGGGGATTCTGCCCTTAAATGGTCTGCCCTCCCAGGTTTACGAGCACCATCTGCCCGAGTCACTAGTGGTGACTAACACAGACATGCACACACAAAGAAATGAGATATGACTAACACAGACATGCACACAGCGATACGAGGCATGACTAACACTGACACACATCAAGATATATGACACATGACTAACATAAACATGCACATAAAGATATTAGATATGACTGACATAGACATGCACACACAAAGATATGACACATGCCTAACATAGATTGCACACAAAGATATGAGATATGACTAACATAGACATGCACACACAAAGATATGAGATGTGACTAATATAGCCATGCACACACAAGGATATGAGATGTGACAAACACAGACATGCACACAAAAAGATATGAGATATGACTAACATAAACATGCACACAAAGATATGAGATATCACTAACCCAGACATGCACACACAAAGATATGACACATGACTAACACAGACACACACTAAGATATGAGATATGACTAAACACAGACACACATAAAGATATGAGACATGATTAACACGGACACACCAAGATATGAGATATGACTAACATGACACACACCAAGATATGAGCCATGGCTAGCACACACATACACACAAGCTAAGATATGAGCCATGGCTAGCCCAGAAACACACCAAGATATGAGCCATGGCTAGCACAGAAACACATTAAGATATGAGCCATGGCTTCACGGAAAAACACCAAGAAATGAACCATGTCTAGCACAGAAACACATTCAGGTATCCATATACTTGGGTTTATTGTAGTCGGCAGATTCTTCTTAACGTGGGAATCATCGACATACGAGACGCAGGCCCCGATTAATTGTTCACAGGTTTCGGTCAAACAGTTGTCCGGAGATTTGAGAGTTCAGTCTGACCCGTAGAATGTTCCCTTACATGTACAGTTCCCGGTTGACTGGTAAACAAATAAGGCTCTTCTTTTACAAAGAAATAACTCTGTATAGAATCCCTTTTGTCAATACCCATTGTTATAGGCAATGCAAAAAAAAAACACATGTTTTGTAACAGGTTGACAATTTGAGGAAACTGAATACTTAGATTGTTTAACCCTGTACAGTTCCATTATTTGTGTAGCATTGCTGTTGATATTTGCTAGAAGTTCATTCAAAATATCCACATTGAGTTATTTGCAGGTCATCATCATTGCACTCTGAATATATCCATAGGTGCTCAGATCCTTCCCTCAGCAAGTCTTGCAGTGTCCAGCGACTGATGACTCCAGTTCTGTGTTGGTTGATAAGTCTTCTTACATGCCCATTAAGTTTCTCGTTTCTGGCTATGCCTATGTTAACTTACATCTCTTTCATCCAAAGGAGTGACGTGGACTCATGGTTGTCGAGTACCTGTGCCCTTCTCACATCTCGGAGGGCTTTTATGATGTCCGCCCGATCCATTGGTTGACCGTCTTCAACAACAGCGCAGCTATCCAACCTGTCTGCTCTTTCTTTTTTCCCTACTCCCGCATGTCCTGGGACGTAGACAAAGGTGACCTTACGTATTTTTTACTTCTGCAATGAATCTACCCATTGCACGCGTACAAAGCTCACATCCCCTTTTTTTTATCGTACTAATTTGAATCACTCAGTATACAGGCTTGGGTGTAGTCTTGTGACTCTAACCAGAAGAATTCCCTGGACATTGCCATCACCTCCATCGTCATGCTACTAGTGGTCATAACATATGCATCACTGTCTTCCTTGACTATTCTGCCTGCCGAGCGTGCTGTAAATGCCCATGCACTCCTTTGGTGTTGTATTACAGATCCGTCTGTATAGATGACTGCATCTTTCTCATCGGTGTTATTCAAGATGAGACCGTTGACCTTCGCATTGACTACGACTGAGTTCTGTTCCCTACATTTCCTATCGAGTATGACAATATACAAGAAAGTCCCCTTGAATGACGTAGGCACCGGTATCAACTCCTCACCAGCGCTGATATTGGTAAGCCCACAGACCTGTTTGATTACATTTTCTGCTCGGCCCACCCATGATTTGCCTCTTTTTAGCCTGGCACCTTTCCCTGTGTTGAGCTCATGATGCAATGGATACTCTTTATCTGCACTTATCTTCAGGTATGTTCGTGTCCTCCAGATCTTGATCCTGTCATCCATAGTTGGAAAGTCAAGAAGGTACCCCATTGCTACACAAGGAGTGACCCTCGTAGACCCCAAAATAATGTGCATAGCTTCATTCTGTATTTTCTTCAGCGTGGCAATTTGCATCGTACTGACAGTAAGAATTGCCAGGGCATTCTTGATCAGTCCACAGTTTGACATGCGAGTAAAATGATATTCGTGTTCTGTTTTTTTCCATGAGCAAACACTTCTCAATGTGTAGCCATCTTTAGTTATGCTACTTTCCTAGTCACCTCCAGCTGCAACATCTTCTATAGTTAATTTCTTACTTGTTTCCTACTATTGGGATTTGTTCCATCATCACTAAATGCCTTTTCATAGGTACCTTTCCTTTTCCAGCAGTTATCAATTTGACCATGCCCACCGATAGCATTTTCAATTTTAGTTTTACTATCACTCGTTGCATCCTCGTTGCTTGTATTACATTGATACTCATCGTCTGATGATAAACAAGAATGTTTGTCTTCATCTTCCATATTTATTATTCACTCACTAAATTAATGGCTTTCTAAGTAGAAAATTGTTTCGCCTGACTATTTTCAGAAGGACCAGCTTCCATTTTCTAAGTAGTACTGGTGAAAATTTTGAAGTTACAGTGAAAAAGTTAATGAGAATTGATCTAACACACATGCTACATTCAAACAAAATACTCTGGAAGTTGGAAAAGAAGTTAAACATTATTAAACAGGAGAGTTACAATGATTTCTTTAAAAGTTGGAGTGAAAATGATGCTACATCTACAAAACAAAAGCCGCATTTGTGGCTTTTGGGTTCAATGCGTTAGTAACTTGAGCCGCAATTTGTGGCTTGTGATACAGAAAGTATTAAATGTGGGATAGTTGGAAATTAAAACAAATAATGATGTTTTGAGACTGAAAATGAAAAAAGAATATTTAGAACATTTTAAAGGAGACAAATTAACATAATTTGAACATAATTACTTACTGAATGTCATCATGGAAGAGAAGATAGAGGTAAATGAGATTGAGACAAACAAAGACTAAAATGGACTGATAGCATCAAGAAAGGGGTAGGAAGACTAGTGACATTGGGTCAAGACAAGAGACAGAGCAAAATGACCCTCATTGTTAGACATCTTTGATGTGGATATGACACAAGGTAGTGATATGGAGACTTGTCTTAAATTCTTATTATTGTTTATTGGTGACTTGAATCAACTTCTGTATACAATACACATACATTTCCTTAAACATATTATAAATGTGATATACAATACATTACATTTCCTTAAACATATTATAAATGTGATATACAATACACATACATTTCCTTAAATATATTATAAATGTGATATACAATACACATACATTTCCTTAAATATATTATAAATGTGATATACAATGCACATACATTTCCTTAAACATATTATAAATGTGATATACAATACACATACATTTCCTTAAACATATTATAAATATGATATACAATACACATACATTTCCTTAAACATATTATAAATGTGATATACTATACACATAATTTCCTTAAACATATTATAAATGTGATATACAATACACATACATTTCCTTAAACATATTATAAATTGGATCTTTTATTGCAGCAGAGCAGCAGTTGGTTGATCCACAGGAAGTAAACCTTCATATGTCAAGTCCCATGGTGCAGGCAGTCTTGGAGATGGATGTTGATGAGGAGTTAATACAGAAGACAATAAAGCTTAAACTAGCTAGAGATGGTACGTTAGTGAGAAGTAAATAAAGAAGGCAATAAAGCTTAAACTAGCTAGAGATGGTACGTTAGTGAGATGTAAATAAAGAAGGCAATAGAGCTTAAACTAGCTAGAGATGGTACGTTAGTGAGAAGTAAAAAAAGAAGGCAATAGAGCTTAAACTAGCTAGAGATGGTACGTTAGTGAGAAGTAAATAAAGAAGGCAATAGAGCTTAAACTAGCTAGAGATGGTACATTGGTGAGAAGTAAATAAAGAAGGCAATAGAGCTTAAACTAGCTAGAGATGGTACGTTGGTGAGAAGTAAATAAAGAAGGCAATAGAGCTTAAACTAGCTAGAGATGGTACGTTGGTGAGAAGTAAATAAAGAAGGCAATAGAGCTTAAACTAGCTAGAGATTGTATGCTAGCGAGAAGTAAATAAAGAAGGCAATAGAGCTTAAACTAGCTAGAGGTGGTACGTTAGTGAGAAGTAAATAAAGAAGGCAATAGAGCTTAAACTAGCTAGAGATTGTATGCTAGCGAGAAGTAAATAAAGAAGGCAATAGAGCTTAAACTAGCTAGAGGTGGTACGTTGGTGAGAAGTAAATAAAGAAGGCAATAGAGCTTAAACTAGCTAGAGATTGTATGCTAGCGAGAAGTAAATAAAGAAGGCAATAGAGCTTAAACTAGCTAGAGACTGGCAGAAAAGATGTCATTTTTGTTTGATGATATTTAATAATGTTGTGTATTGTGGCTGCTACTACAGACTAGAATGTTAAATGTGATTACAAAGGAAAAGATGACTTTGACACTTATCAATGTCTTGACGCAGAATCCTTGATTAGATTTAGTGATCTGTGTTTAGATAAGATGTATAGTAAGTAATAAATGCATTAGCTCTTTCTGTACGGAAGCTTTTTATCAATGCACCGGAAGAGATTTCAGATACAAAATTTTTCATGGTTTTAAGAATCAATCTACATAGTTATATATATCTAACATATAAGAGCTTTTATATAATTGAACAAGGTATTAGATTTCACCAACACCAAGATGATACAAAACATGTAAAAAGAATATGGTTTGATGACGGTTCACACTAATCAAATTGAAAGTGGATCAATATGCGGCTGAAATCGACATGGCACGCAGTGCAGAAAACATACAAAAAGAGTTAAAGATAGTAACAAACTAAATTAAATGGCATTTATCTTCACATTTATTTCTCCACTATTATTTGATGTCTTTAATCTCATTATTTAACATATTTAATCTTATTATTTAACATCTTTAATCTCATTATATAACATCTTTAATCTCATTATTTAACATCGTTATTTATCAACTAGGTCCCGGTCATAACTTTACATGTGCAGAAGATTTATTGGAGGCTGTATATGACCTCACAATGAGTTATGACATTGAGGAGGAAGGTAGTTCTGTAGACAAGAGCGACTTCCTGGATGGAGTTAAAAGTCTCCTGAAAGTTCCCCATTCAGTCACCATTAGCGGAGACAACCAAGGTGAGTAGAGCAAATGGGTAAATATCTATCAAAGAAAAGTAGAACAAATGGGTAGATATTTAATCAAGGTGAGTAGAACAAATGGGTAAATATCTAACCAAGGTGAGTAGAACAAATAAGTAAATATCTAACTTCAGAATAAAGAGCATCCTATGAACCACATCCTTTTTAATGGAATCAAAAAAGTTCCTCATTGTTAGAAATTTTCAGTTTAAATAATAGAATGCCAGTCATGGAAGAGAATTAGTAGGCAAGCAAGATTACTGGAAATTGCAGAGATGTGGTTTTATAGAATTTGTTGAGATGTGGTTTACCTAGGAGGTAAAAAGACTAATGATTATGTGCTAAAAAGATAGTTTGTCACAATTTTAATGAGGTGCAATTTTTATCTATTTATTTTTTTTTCTTGGGAAGGCACACAGAGGGAATTTGGTATATATTGTGAAAATGGATAACATTTCTTTGAGTATTGAGAAAAAGTAAAATGTGGAGCCAGTAGTAGGATGTAACATACACTCCTACAAGGTGTGGTGACAGCTTTGCCAAAAAGGAAGACAACAAAATACCAACGTTTCGGCCTACATGTTGCCTTCTTCAGAAAATAAGAACAAAATTAACAAACAATGATAAACAGATAAATTCTACTACATCTATTATGATCGGGCAGGTTAGACAAGGAGAGGTAAACAGAGGGACAAGAGATGAAATGAGAGAAAGAGATATGCTAAATTTCAGAGGGCAAAAATAAATATTATGTGAGTAAAATATATATAAAATTGAAGCAAGACTTAGCTGATGGCAAATCTCGAAAGCACAGCTCACAGCGAGAAGGAATTTCAAATGTAAGTAAAATGTGGCCGAAGGATCAGAGGTTGATGGGAAAACAGTCAAGTGATAGGAAGGGAGGCCAGTTTTTCAAAAAAGGAACACAACAAAATACAATAAAAAGAGGAACAATATTCTTTGTTATTTTGTGTGTGGTTTGGAAAAAAGGTCAACAATAGAATTGATAGACTACAATAATTAAATTTGACTAAGACAATCAATGTTGGTAACCACCTTTCAAATTCTCTATCTTTACTTCTGTGTTTTGGCAAGATTTATTTTTCCTCTGATAATGTACTTTTTGCATTTGTCCCGGAACTCTTCTGTTTTTCCACTGTCCATTATTACAGCTGTTTCATCACATTGTTTCTTCATTAAAATCATTTCCTTTCAAATAAATCTTGATTGGTGGTTCTGCTATTTGAATTTATTTTATACAGATTTATCATTTAATTGGGCAGAAATTTGATATAGAATGGCTTGCTTTGGACAGGCTTGAGAAATTTGAATTGGCTCAATCTGCATGGTAACAGTGGCAATATCTATTAGTGGTCTTATGTGCAAAGGACATGAAGAGGATTGATTGATTGAAAAGCAGAAATCTGGTTATTATTGTGAAGATTACAGAATGTGGATCATTTATTTAGCAGAATATGAGCCTTATGTGGCCTAGCAAAGACCATTCTGCCAGGAACTGTGAAAGGTTTAAGGAGAGGTAGGCAGAGAAAGAGATGGGAAGATAATATTACAGAATGGACAGGCTTTGACTTTGCAAAGTCCAAAGAATGGCTGAAGATAGAAATGGAGAAGGCTGACTAAATGGCAATGTTGTGCTGATGATAGAAATGGAGAAGGCTGACTAAGTCTGTCAATGTCGTACTGAAGATAGAAATGGAGAAAGTTGACTAAGTCTGTCAATGCTGTGCTGAAGATAGAAATGGAGAAGGCTGACTAAGTCTGTCAATGCTGTGCCAATGAGCCCTGGGTTATGGGATGAAGAAGATATGAGTCTTGTTTTAAATGTGTCAGAACAATGTCAAACTTAACATTGAATGATAGTATCTTCACATGTAGCCACAAACTCATAATTCATTTATTATTGCCTGTGCTCTATTCGTCATAGTTTTTAGTGTTTAGGTTAAACAATAGAAGTGTTACAGTATGTGTTTAAAGATGACCTGAATCAGTTACATTAGTAATACTCTAAAAACTGATGTTTCCTGGAAATTGTTCCAGTTTGTGACTCTCAAGAGAATGTGAACATTCTAGTTTGATTAGATTTTGTATCATTTTAGTAGATCACTGCTACTGGACTCAAGAACAATAAGAAAAATAACCATTGTTGAGATGAATTGTGTTAGACTTATGACAGGAAGCAGTAAGTGATATAAGATCAGATATGAAGAACTGAGAAAAAAAAAATTAGGAATAATTCCCACCATAGAATACATAAAGAAACAACAGATAAAATGTTTTGACCACATGATAAGACAGAAAGACCAAAACACAACACAATGAGCCTTTAATAAATGTGAGAACCTGACCACGAAAAAGATGGATTGATGTAATATTAGAAATACTAGGAAACATAATAACAGAAGAGGTCAACAGACGATTAAAAGACTGCAAATTATATCTCCCCCAAAGACAAACGAGGAAGGAAAGAAGAAGAAGACTGTTCGTGAGAAAGAAAATTTGCCACTTTGTCTAGTTTGTTACTTTGAGGTGCTGAATACAGCTTGTTTTTTCTTTTTCTTTATTATGTTTGGCTGACAATTACTCCTCATCATCCTCCTATAAAAGGGAGCATAGTTGTACATAGACAAATCTAGAAAAAGAATATGTGTGGAGCTTTATAAGAGAAAGTAATAGGAAATTTATCAATCATGTGCTGATAATGAATGAAGAAAGACATCAGGCATTCTGGTAAAAGACAACAAGGAAGACCAAGAGAATCGTTACACAAAACAGTTACTAAAGAAAGCTCAACCATGCAACTAAGAAACCACCAAGACCTACAAGAACTAGCTGCAAATTGTCAATCGTGGAGAATTATGACTTCCACCCTGTGTGTTATCTTCAGCACAAGAGGAAAATGGATGAACAGATGTGTTGGCGTTTGTCACTTGCTATATTTGTTCTTTTTGGCCCATCACATCTGTCTTCAGCATAGTATTCTTGAGTATTGGGTTACCAACCTTGTTCGACCGCTACTTAATTGAGCAGACTGGTTGGTCTATTACAAGAAGCACCATTGGGAAGTGGAGAAGGATCGTGACCAGCTATTGTTTCCTCTGATCCCAGCACAAATAGTCATCTTTGAGTCATTGACGACATACAACCCTGGTGCTGTAGAGACATCTTTGCTTCCTAGTTTATACATTTTTTCAACTACAAATGTAATATTTTTGCACTAATTTGTTCTATTTAAAATGTAATATGCTATAAAGAAATCCAGTTTATAAACCACATCAAGCTTCATATAATGTCCATGTCAGAGTTAATGAGATCAAAATATTTCCACCAGGCATCCTAAATCGTCAGAAAATTGCTTTAAAGAAGTTCCAGGATACCATTGTTCGATGTAGTAATGTACAAGACTGACCTGTAGATATCTGCATGTTTTCTTATCATTATTTATATTTATCACTCAATATTCCTATATGGTGCAGAAACATAAACATTAAATCAGAAAACAGAAAAGAAAACGTAAGCTCATTAAATGAAGAGTGACTGGAGAGTAAAACAAATAATAATCTTTTGAAACTGAAAATGGAGAAAGAACTATTTAGGACAATTGAAACATTCATTATGTTCCATCTCCACAACGAAGATTGGGTACCATGGAGTGCTATTTTACTCTATCTCTTGTCTTGATGGTGCATATTGTCATAGGTTCACCTGTCCACCTTTTGAAGTTATTCTCCCACTTCAGTCTTGGTCTGCATCTGTCTCTACAATCTAATCAAGACAAATTAAATTGTTTGGACATAATTACTTGATCGCTATTGATGCTGGGACCCCAACACAAGTAGTCAGTTGTGAGTTATTGACCACATACAAACCTCGTGCCATAGAGGCTTCTTGGCCTGCCAATTTATACAATTTCTGAATTACAAATGTATTATTTTTTCCACTTATTTCTTTTCTTAAAAGTGCAATATGCCATAATAAAATGCAGTTTATACTCCCAACTGTTTAATATAGGTTTTTTCAATATTCTCTAGCTAAATATTTTGTTTTCAGATCCCCTAGAAGTGATTGCAGAAAACCGTGTATTAAAAGACCAGAGGATGTGCAAGATTTGCATGACAGGGGAAGTTGAGATTGTCTTTGTGCCCTGTGGCCATCTTGTTTGCTGCAATGATTGCTCAACAATGATGACTATATGCCCCATTTGTAGAATGGATATCAAAAGTTCTCAACGTGCTTACATGTCTTGACATTCCTAGCCATACTTGTAGGAAGAGTTCTACAGTGAAGTTAAGCTGCTACTTGAGGGCTATTTTCCAACTTTTTGTTTGAAAATTATCAATAAAATCAACCAGAATGCTTGTAAATGGTAATAACTTTGCACGTGACAGAATATCTTCAATGCATTTCGCTTTGAAATTGTGAACTTAGCTTCCTTATTAATGTAAAAAAAATTTCAAATCAGCTTTTCCACTTTTTATAATAAATTATCAATAAGCAAAGTGCTATTTTAATAAATCACTTACCACATGAACATGTAACTGTCTTCATGTTTGAAAAGAAACAAAAACCAGATATTCAAATTAGTGTAACGTGTCACCTCTTTATTATTAACAATGCATATTGCATTAATTTCTAGGTAGATATTATTTCTTTATTAGTATTATAATCCTGATTAAATCATTAATATATAACATGTTTTTACCGCCATATAGGAAATACAAAATTATTTATTTTGAGATATGTCAAAGTTTCATCCTTGGTTTCAATTACTTTATTTTTCTTTGCAGTAAAATATATTTTGTGAATTTATAAATGTTTTCCAAGATAACAGAACCATATATAGATTATTATTTTAACATAATAGTTAATACATTAACTTCATGAGGCAGAGATTATTAATGTGTTTGTTTGTTGGCATCCTTATCCTCCCTTAAAAGGAGAGGCATTAAATAAGTAAGTTGCACTATGTTATCATTTGCAAACATACTGAATTATCTGTGCCTTTTTTTTGCCAACACAACACACATGCTGTTTTTTTTTTTTTTGTAGTGGACTAGTCATCCCTTTTCTGTCTCTACTCACCTGGACAAATGAGCTAGTGTGCTTCTAGGCTCACAAGAAAGAGATTAATTTTAATCTTGGTCAGTTTTGGTTCACTGATTCTGACAACAGAGCTCAGCATACAATAAACAGAACATGTAAAGTCAAGCACTCAATAACAGAACATGTAAAGCACAATAAACAACATGTAAAGTTAAGCACTCAATAAACAGAACATGCAGAGCAGTGTATACAATAAACAGAGCATGTAAAGTCAAGCACTAAATAAACAGAACATGTAAAGTCAAGGACTCAATAAACAGAACATGCAAAGCAGTGTACACAATAAACAGAACATGCAAAGCAGTGCACAATAAACAGAACATATAAAGTCAAGGACTCAATAAACAGAACATACAAAGCAGTGTACACAATAAACAGAACATGCAAAGCAGTGTACGCAATAAACAGAACATATAAGTCAAGGACTCAATAAACAGAACATGCAAAGTCATGCATACAGTAAACAGAATATGTAAAGTCATGCACACTAAAAGCAAAGCACACACACACACAAATAAAATAAATTGTAGTATTTTGAAAGCAAGTATTTTCTGTATTAAACACTTGTCATTTGTGAGATTATTGATGACGGTGTAGTTTTACGATTCAGAAAATCTGAAGTTAAGGATGGCACAAATAAGTATCTGGGAGAACTTCACAGAGGTGTGTATAACCAGCAAGCTACATGAATTCTCAGCAAGCATTTTTAGCATCATCTTTTCAAAAGGACTTGGTACCTTTAGGTCTGCCAATAGTGTAGTGAGATTGATTCTCTTAATCAATAATTGTGAGATTAAAGTTAAATAAAATAAATGTAAATAAGTAAAAATATGAGAACACTTGCAAAATCTCACATTTGAAGATACTGATTAATGGTTAGTAGAACTGACCTTATTGTATTCTCGGCAATCTAGTGCCATCATTTATAAATTTAAATAGACAGTTAGTGATATGCATGTTGATGGTTCCTGAAGTGTTTTCACAATCAACACCTCTTATTTCTGCTTCACAAAAATCCAAATAATGGAGTTGGATGTGACCATCATCAGAACAGGTCTGGAAACACTCATAAGAACTATATACAATGGACTACAGAGAGAAGATGAGAGAAAGAAACAAAATAATGTGACAGAGAACAGTGAAAGCAGGGTTGAATAGTGTGGGCCAGAATGAAAATTATTGCTGCCTACCAAGAGTGTGTGTCATGGATTACTTTGTTGGTCCATGGCCAAGGGAAAAAGAAATTAAAAATTCTTGTAATCTCTAAATTAAAGTTTTTTCTTTGATCCAGCGCATCATATGCCTCCTGTCTTGTCCAGAATTCATGTTTTTGCTGCTGGTGTCATTAAAGGTAGCCTGTAGATGTTTCATTGCCCTAAAATATTACATGTTCAAGATTATGATTTCACAAACTCTTAAAGTTGTGTATTCCATTTATTGTAGTTAGAGTTGACATCACAGCACTCAAAGCAAACCCTGGGTGCTCTCACACATAATAGATGATGAACTGTGCACACACTGATAGTTCTAGTAGCTAGCTGGTTATGCACACCCCTAGCTCATTCTTACAGGATGTCATTTCTACACGATTGACAATAATTTATAATTTACACTCAAGACACCCCCCCCCCTTCTCTCCCCCCCCCCTCCATCCCTGTGTATGTCTGTCATCCTCCACCACAGGCGTACTGGAAGCCAGTCCATCAGCTCTTTCATTGCCACAAACTCCCATGTGACCTAGACAATAAATTGGAACAAGTTTCTTCAGCTTTGAAACTTCTCTATATGCCAGACACTCATGCTAGAGACATTGATTCAGTAACTTCTAAAGCATTGATGGAGTGTCAGTGCTGAAGAACACACAAATAAACAAATCTTAAAGCAATGAAAGTGTGAGAAGGTTCTTTTATGGAGGGGTTAAGGTAAATCAGTATTATTTTATATTAACATGAGTGTTGGATAAAATGAAAAGCATATAAGAAATATGTTACCGCTAAATGTTGGTTAATGTATCTATCTATTGACCTTTCGAGCCGTAACCGGCCCATAGGGCGTAGACCAAGATACACCTTCTCCTATATGAATTTTGTTCTAGCAGTTTTCTTTTAAAGATATTTTATCAAATCTCGCCATCTGTCTCTGTTCTGTGCAAGCAGTTCTATCTCATTGAGGGAGCCGATTCCTGCTGCTCTTGCCTCTCTCATCAATGTTCTTCTCAGTGTCTCCCTGGGTCTTCCTCTTTTTCTTTTACCTGTTGTTTCCATATGAGGGCTTGCTTTGCTATTCGATTATTATCTCTTCTCATCACATGTCCAACGTATGACCATCGTCTTTTCTTTATTACTGAAGATATTAGTGGTTGATTGGCGATTTCTCTAATTTCCTCGTTTGTTTTGAATTCGTTCCATTCTATACCAAGTATTTTCCTTAGACATTTATTTTCGAATGCGTTCAACTTTGTTTCTATATCTCTTGTTGTTTTCCAGCTTTCACACGCATATGTAAGGGTTGATAGTACATTTGATTTGAATAGCCTAAGTTTTGTGTTTGTGCTAATGAGTTTTGATTTCCACAACTTTTCAAGGCTTCTGAAAGACATTGCTGCTTTAGCCAGTCTGATTCTAATTTCTTTGCTCGTATCCCTTCTCGATCAATGTGACTTCCAAGATAGATGAAGTGATCGATCTCTTCTACTGGTTTGTTTTCCATGTATATTTTGTCACTTGTTGGAATTAAACTTTTCATGACTTTTGTTTTGTATCGTGTTCGTATCAGACGGCTATTTACCGGTTCCCATTCTAATAAACTTCTTGCAGCTTTGTCTGTCATCATTATGCCTACTCCTTCACGGTGTTTTCCATCTTCCCTTCCAGAAAAAACTACTATTTTATTATCAATAGATCTCCTACCTGTTCCAGGCCAGCGCATTTCGCTTAATCCTAAAATATCTAGATCGTATCTGTCCATCTCGCTCGCGACCTGTGCATGTTTCGTCGGAGCGGCCATTGTTCGCACATTCCAGAATCCTATTTTTGTTGTTGTTTTAGGGCCGAAAAAACTATCACTACTATCTACTGCTAATTTACACATTCTGTATCAGGTCTACGTTTCATTAACAACATCGTTTTTACGATAGCGGCTTGTTAAACCTCTGATCAACGGTTCTATATCCGGTTATATATATTAAGAGGTTAATGTATAGTTTATGATAATATTATGTACTGATTTATTATTATTATTATTATTATTATTATTGATATGTTCAAATGTATGTCTCAAATTTTGTAAATAATTATCATATCAGTGAAACATTACCTTCTGACATCTTGTCAGTCAATGGTTTTAGTTTTTCTTTCTCCCTCATTTGCCTTTCAGCGTCACGTCAATGGGAGATATATTTTGTGGTCTTTTGCTCTTAGCTTGATTTCTCCTATTATGCCGTTATGTTTCTTAGAATTTGTAATACTCTATCAATCCATCTTTTCTGTGGTTGGTCCTTGGGTCTAGTGTTCTTGTAGCATTTATTGAAGGCTAATGTGTTATGTTTTGATTTTTCTGTCTTTTCACATGGCTTAACCACTTATACTGTTGCTTATTCAATGGCAGGAATTATTCTTCACTTTTTTCTCAGTTCTTAACTTCAGATCTTATCTGTAATACTTGGGGTCTGGATGATCTAGGGTAAGACATCAACCTTTGGACAAGGAGTTAACAGGTTTAAATCCACCATAGGCCGTGGGAATTTTTAACTTTAAAATTAGTAGTTTCTTCATGGTTTTACCCTCTCTTGATTTCTGGGTTGTAAGATCCAATGTCTAGCTCTTTTGCATAAAAACAAAAAACAGCAGTCTCTGTGTGCATTATGTACACTTTAAAGAACCCTTGGCAGTTGGAAATTGAAAAGTGAAAATCAAAATTGGCCGCTGCCTTGGCAAAATTGTATAGGAAAATTCTACCCCAAAAAATATCAAAACTCTCAATGGTAAAAAAATTGGAGAATTTATTTTTTTTTTTTTTTAAAAAAAAGAGAGAAAAAGTGGTATGGTAACAAACAACTTTACGTAGGTGAGAAACAAAACAAAAGTCGAACGGCGTTTTGGTCAAGTAGGCCTTCAGCTGGAACAATAAACAACAACATAAAAATATATATTATATCAGGTGTATATCTCCTCTTCCCCCCCCCCCCCCGGATTTTGCTTTACATATAAAGCTGGTGTGTGCAAACAACATTTCGAGAGAATGATTTTAGTAACCATGAGAAATCTTTATCTGAAATTGTTTCTGCCTCCTTCATGAGTTCCTAGAATTGACATTCTCTTACATTTTGGTTCCATTAGTTCACAGAAACCATTGTAGGTTGCTTCCAACTGGATTTGTCCAAGATAAGCTTGTATCAGTGAGTTGTGTTCATTTCTAGCATCTTTATGAGTGGAGAAACTATTTTTTGTGGTGTTACTAGAAGAACCACTAATATCTTCAGTAATAAAGAAAAGACGATGGTCATACGTTGGACATGTGATGAGAAGAGATAATAATCGAATAGCAAAGCAAGCCCTCATATGGGAAACAACAGGTAAAAGAAAAAGAGGAAGACCCAGGGAGACACTGAGAAGAACATTGATGAGAGAGGCAAGAGCAGCAGGAATCGGCTCCCTCAATGAGATAGAACTGCTTGCACAGAACAGAGACAGATGGCGAGATTTAATAAAATATCTTTAAAAGAAAACTGCTAGAACAAAAATTCATATAGGAGAAGGTGTATCTTGGTCTACGCCCTATGGGCCGGTTACGGCTCGAAAGGTCAATAGATAGATAGACTAGAAGAATCAATTCTCCATATTTTTGAGAATCTTTTTTATCTTCATTTTGTCATATTAACCCAGCCGTTGATTCACAAGAGTTATCAGTGAAGGAATTCAACAGAAGAGTTATCAGTGAAGGAATTCAACAGAAGAGTTATCAGTGAAGGAATTCAGCAAATGTACAAATACATCCATTATTTTCATGCTTCAAACCCACCTTCTAAATACCATTGAAATTGATAATAGGCTACAATGCTGAACTCAATTTCTGAAGAATCATATGTCTGTCTTTAGTCTGTTTCAATAATCAAACTATTTACGTAGCTTCCTCACAAAATTAGAGTTAGTAAGACAAAAGAACAGGTTACCTATCACTTCAGTACTGATACCTGTTAGCCTGATCGAGCACTTCACATCAAATACATTTTTAACCTTTAAATTAGTACTTATCACTTATAATTGTATTTTGATTGTGTATTTTTGACATAATTTTACTTGGCAATATAAGAAGGTAGTTTGCCATTCCTTTCCATCTTGACAGCGACTACTAGTCAGAGATTGCAGCCCTTTTCTCTACAACTGAGATCCTCTGCCTCCTATCACAGAGTGGGGACCATTACCGGCACTACTAGTCGGCTGCTTCCACAACACCATCCACCACCTGCTGTAATAGCTTCACATAACCCTGATAGGGGGGCTAAACGTGAACTCCACCTTGCCCAAGGGTGTACCAAAGACTAGCAAAGGAATGGACACGTCTTATTCCACCTTTGGTAGAGAATAACTCTACTCCACAAACCCTTAAACAATTCAAACAAAGACATAGGACCACCAATAATGCAAACTGAAATGGAGGGGGCAATTCAACACATGAAAAGAAGCAAAGCTCCAGGTCCCAACAATATAACAATCAAAGAGATAGATGCATTAGGAGAGCTGGGAGTACAAGTCATAACAAAACTACTCAATGACATATATAACACTGGACACATACCCGAAGATCTACTAAAATCTATCTTTGTAGTCATACCAAAGAAGTCAGGCACCACTGCCTGTGAAGACCATCGCACTATTAGTCTCATGAGCCATATGATCAAAATATTGCTAGAGATTACTTATCATCATGAGACTTGTAAGAAACAAAAGGAAACCAGAAATAAAAGAGAAACAATGTGGATTTGTGGAAGGAAAGGGCACCAATAATGCAATAATGTATACATCCTGAGAACATTGATAGAAAGAGCTCTAGAGGTAAAGAAAGATCTGTATATGTGCTTTATAGACTACATAAAAGCATTTGACAAAGTAAAGCATGTGGAAATAATCAATATACTGGATAAACTGAACATTGATGGCAAGGATTTAAGAATATATAAAAAAAATATATAATCAAAGGTCACAACATAAGCAATTTGCGATATGCAGATGACACAGCCTTAATACCAGAGACAGAGGATGAACTACAAGAAATGATAGACATAATAAAAGAAAGCAACAAGAAAAGAGTCACACTAAATAGTAAGAAAGCAGAAGTAATGGCCATATTGAAGAAACAATCATCACCATCATGCAGCATGAGAATAAACAGGACAAATCTGAAACAAGTGCAACGCTTATAATACTTGGGCACAATAATAACATCAGATGGAAGATGTACATACTAACATTAAAACAAATAACACCAGGGCTAAAACTAAGAATAGCAAAATGTTATATCTTCTCAATATTCCTATATGGTGCAGAAACATGAACATCAGACAAGAAAACAGAACAGAAAATTTAAGCTTTTGAAATGTGGATATATAGAAGAATAGGTAGAATAGGATGGAAGGAAAAGAAAGCAAACTATGAAGTCTTAAAACAACTACAAATGAAAAGAGAACTACTAAGCACAATTCAAACAAGATAAATGAAGTTTTTGGGGCATGTTAAAAGACACAACAGCCTAATAAAAGTAATATTGGAAGAGAAAATACAAGGTAAAAGAGGCAGACTAGGACTAACATGGACGAGTAACATCAAAAGATGGACAAGTCAACCTATGACAATCTGCACCATTAATTCAAGAGACAGAGTGGAGTGGCGCTCCATGGTAACCAACCTTCGATGCGGAGACGGCACTCGATGATGATGATGGAAGATGCACCACAGAAATCAAAGGTAGAATAACTCAGGCCAAAATAGCATTTCAGAAAATGTAAAATGTCTTATGCAATAATTCTATGTCAATAGAAGTGAGAAAGAGAGTTCATATGTGCTATATAGAGCCAATTCTGATCTATGGAAACAAATTGTGGACAATAGATAAACAAATTAAAAGATGATTAGAGGCCACAGAGATGGGACTTTTCAGAAGAATGTTGAAAGTTCTGTGGAATGACGACAGCTAAAAAAGATCTAAGAGGAAATTCTCAAAGAGTCCAACACAAAAAAGGAGCTCCGAAAAAACATCAGAAAGAAACAATCAACATTTTTCGGGCACATCATAAGAAGAGGAAAGTTGGAATACTTGGTTACAACTGGCAAAATACAGGGAAAGAGAGTTAGCAGACGATAAAGAGAGAAGATACTAGATAGCTTGGTGTTATGGCATGGAAAACAGTCAAAAATAGAATTGATACAGTGCACTGTGGATAGAAGATTGTGGAAGGACATGGTTGCCTACACCAACTGACATGGCACATGATGATTATGCCACTTATCAATTTACTTTAAAAGTAATTAACATGTTGCAAACGTTGCATGCAACTAATTTTAAAATTGTTACAACAAGCATTGATATGATTTGCAACTAAAATATCTTTAGAAATATGTTTAAATCAAACGCATTACCTAGTGGGAAGTATGATAGTAATCATTGGATATATTGCACTATGAATTGTAGAAAAACTAAACGGGGTGAGCAACTTAAAACCAACCCATTGCATACAACTCACTCAACTAAGAAAATGAAAACACGAAAACCTCTTTAACATATACCTTTTTATTCATGGAAGTTATATATGTATATATAACTAGTTATAACATATAGTTATATATATATCATGGAAGATATATTTACTCCTCCAAAAGAAGTTGAAAATATGCCTTGCGGTAAGCAGGTTTAGAGGAGTTTGTATCTTTTCATTTCTGTGCCATATGAGTGGCTGTGTGCATTGGGCTGCTTTTAAAATTGTTCATTGTGCGTTAGTTGATAATGATGGACAACACTGAATTTTAAATCTAAATAGTTTTATTAATGATATCTCAAATATGTTTATGTGCATCACAAAGGTTTACAAATAAAACATTTATACCCTAATTGTTGTGTTGTCTCAAATGAACGACATGCATGGCCGGACTTAGACGCGATGAGGCCGTAAACTGGCTACGCTAAGTTAAATTTTGAGGCCCGCTGTTAAAAAGTTCCATTAACAGGCTTCTTTCATATAGTGTTAATTTTTTAACAGGGGGCATCAAAGTTTAATTAATAAGTCTCTTTTATATGGTGTTAATTTTTTAACAGAGGGCATCAAAGTTTAATTAATAAGCCTCTTTTATATGGTGTTAATTTTTTAACAGGGGGCATCAAAGTTTAATTAATAAGCCTCTTTTATATGGTGTTAATTTTTTTAGCACGGTGGGTCAAAGTTTAATTAATGTCTCTCTCATACGATGTTATTTTTTAACAGGGTGCCTCAAAGTTTACTTAATTGGCCTCTTTCATATGGTGCTAATTTTTTTAACAGGGTGCCTCAGAGTTTAATTAATAGTTCTCTTTTATACGGTGTTAATTTTTTAACAGGGTGCAACAGAGTTTAATTAATAGTTCTCTTTCATATGGTGGTAATTTTTTTAACAGGGTGTCTCAGAGTTTAATTAATAGTTCTCTTTCATATAGGGAGCCACAATAGCTCAGTGGTTAGTGAACTGTCTACAAAGGACAAGAAGTAGGGTTCGATCCCAACCGACGGCTTCCTGTTTACCCAACCTTTAATGGGTACCAGATTTTTTTTCTGGGAAAGTAAAGCGGCATGGGTGTAATACCAACCACATTACCTCAAAAATCATGTGCCAAAGGTCTTTAAAATTTATGGTCACTAACACCATATTCCCTATACGCCACTTGGCGTGACGGGGACACTTTACTTTTTTTTTTTACTCTTTTATATGATGTTAATTTTTTAATAGGAGGCCTCAAAGTTGAATCATCATTCACTGTAAAAGTTGGTTATGTTATTCAGATAAATCAGTCTTAAAGTATCTTCTACAGTGAGGATATATGGATGTACTGCATCCTACCAGTCTAGGAGGCGATGTTGACTCAGCTATTGCTATCAGGATATCGTTATTTATTATTTTTACTCATAATTCACAGCTCCTTCAACTGTTTCTCTGCATGAGACTAAGAAATTAGCAGAATTTTCATTTATTTGGATTGGTCATATCAGGTCATATGTCCTTTATAGAAAGTTGCAATCACCAAAGCCTGTCTGAAAGAATCTGTGACTCTCCCCCACTTCTTTTGTTGTCATGTTCAATGTCTCTTTGATGTCTTGAAACCACCTTCTTCTTGGTCTGCCCCTGATGCGGTGCCCAGGAACCATGCCTTCAATTATTGTTTGTCCCAGTTTGCTGTATTTTTTTACATGGCTGTTGTATTTTAATTTCCTCTGTAGAATGGTGTTTATGTCTTTTAGTTGTCTTCATTGCTTCTTTTCATTATCAAAGGTATCTTAAGAATTTTTCTGTAGCATTTTGTTTCAAATGAATCAGTTTTCTTCCTTGCTGTTTGTGAGATTGTCCATGATTCACAACTATATGTTACTATCATGAAGATACATGTCCTCAGTAATTTTAATTTCACTGCCTTATTGGTATTGTGCCACAAGTTCTTCATAGCATTTAATTTTTATGTTGCTTTTGCTAGTCTTATTTTGATCTCTTTCTGACAGTCTCCATTGTTAGTTACTATAGATTCCCTGGTATTGATAGTTTGTTACAATTTCAAGTTCTTCTCTGTTGATAGTGATTTTAGTTGGTTTTTTTGTTTAGTCAATGGACATTATCTTTGATTTCTGTATGTTTAGTTAGAGGTGTTGCTCTTCACTATGTATTTTAACACACTCATTTGCCTCTTTTAATCTTTTTGCACTGTTTTGAGAGGAAGGCTGTGTCTTCAGTGTATCTTAGTTCTGGAGTTATGTTGACATTTATTGTGAAAGGTTCGAACTTCACAAATCTATCATCGTTTCTGACATTTCTCATGATGTTTCCAGCATGGATGTTGAACTGGTATCATGAGAGAATACATCCCCTTTTTGTACTTCAAACCAATTTGATGTTTTGCCCACTATTCTGATAGCTGCTTGCTGTTTGTGATATAGTGATTCAATAATTTTTATTAGGTGTGCTGGAAAGCACATATCTTTCATGATGCTCCACAGTTTCTGATGTACGCAGTTAAAGGCCTTGCCCTAATCTATGATGCATGAAATTTATTCTTTTTGGCTGTCATGATTTCTTGACAGACTACAATCATATCAGTAGTTTGTTGTTGCTTTCTGATATCAGGATTGGTACATCTGTAATTTTTGTTACATCTTTCTGGCATCCTTGTACATCATCTTCTGGTTTCCAAGTGATTGCCTGCTCTTTACTAATTCACCATGCAGCAACTTTCTTCATAGATGTTTGTAAGACATACACCACAAGAGCAGCTAATCTTATCTGTGATTTGCATAACATCAACATCATTGAGTTACATCTCCGCATCAAAAGTTGGCTACCATGGAGTGCCATTCTGTTTTGTATCTTGCTTGAATGATGCAAGTTGTCATAGGCTGACTTGTCCATCTTTTGGTGTTACTCATCCATGTTAGTCTTGGTCTGCTCTTTTAACTTGTATATTATACTTGTATAACTTCCAATATTAATTTTTTTAACATGCCCTCATTTGTCTTGTTGGAATTGTGTTTAGTAGTTCTCTTTTCATTTTTAGTTGTTGAAGACTTCATCATTTGTTTTCTTTTCTTTCCATCCAATTATTCATATTCTTCTATAAATCCACATTTCAAAGGCTTAAATTTTCGTTTTTTTTCCCCCTATCTAATGTCCATGTTTCTGCACCATACAAGAATGTTGAGAAGATATAAAATTTTGCTATTCATAGTTTTAGCCTTAGTTTATTTGTTTTGATGTTAGTATATTTTTCATGACATTAAAGTTACTTTTTTGTCGTTCCAAAGAATGGCCTTTTGTTTATTTCAGTTGTACATTTCCCATCACTGGTTATAGTATGTCCAAGGTAGTTGTAGTTCTGAACTGTCTCCAGGTCTATTCCTTAAACTTTAATTTCCAATTAGGGTTTTTAGTATTATCTTTGTTTATGATTTTAGTTTTAGTCTTGTTGATATTCATATCTAATCTATATTTTGTGCTTGTCATGTTAATTTCATTCATTAAGTAATTGTAGATCTTTAGGATTTTCTGCTAGTAATACTGTATCATCAGCATATCTTAGGTTATTGATTATCTTTCCATTAATATTTAGGCTTAGCATATCTGTGATGTTTTTAAAGATTTGCTCAGTGCATGGATTGAACAAGCTTGGTGATAGGACATATCTTTACCTTACGCCTCTTTTTATATCAATGGGTGTAAAGTTCTCTCTCTAATATGTTATTATTGCTGTTTGAATTTTGAAATTACATGTATTATTGCTATTTGTCCCAGTTTGAATTTTGAATTGAGTTAAAATGGGCACAGCCAGAAACGAGAGGCTTGGTGGGCGCATAAGAACATATCAATCAACACAGCTGGAGCTGTCAGCCGCTGGACTCTGAGGGACATGCTGAAAAGGGTATCTGAGCACCTATGGACATGTTCAGAGTGCAATGATGATGACCTGCAAATCACTCAACTCAATAGGATGATAAATAAATGGTTTAATCACACAAACATATTGAGCTTATTAGCTTTACTATTCTTCAGTGAGAAAACCCATACATAATTTTAGGTAGACGTAGAGGTAAATTGCTTTGTTCCACGACCATACGTGAAGTTATAAGGTAGTCACACTAGTCAATTTTGCTCATTAACACTTTCTCATAAAACTTGTAACAATATGACACAAGAAATAAAAAAAATATAAAGGGTAAGATTTTTAAAAATTAGAAACAGATGAAAAATTTGCATTTTTTTTTCAATTGGTAAGAGTTATTGGTAGGAGGTTGATCGATGGCTTGACAAGCTGTCAGTGTAAAAAGTATTGTTATACTGCTTATAAAGTCTCACTACACTTGGTATCTAGGTCAATTTGAAAAAAAAATGTTTATGACGTCATCACAATATGTGCTCCCACTGTCAATGAAATTTGTTGAATAAGTTTATTGCTACTGGAAATGTGGAAGATGCTCCACGATCTGGTAGGCCTGCTGTGAATGATGAAATATGTTTAGATATCCAAGACAGAATCCTTAAAAGTCCAGACAAGTCATTAAGAAAACTGTCGCAACAAGTGAACTTACCATTGAGCACATATTGTGATGACGTCATAAACATTTTTTTCAAATTGACCTAGATACCAAGTGTAGTGAGACTTTATAAACACCCTATAGAAACAGAACCATAAATTTTAGAAGCAATGATCTCTGCAATATGTGCCATTTTGGCACGCAAGTTTCTGTTTTTGAGATTGTGGTTCTGCCCTATGTGCCGTCTTCGGCTTGAAAGGACAATAGATAGAAGAGTTATTGAGTTATTTGCGGTCATCGTCATTACAATCCGAACATGTTCATAGATGAGGAATAATAGAACAAAGAAGTATGTGTTAGCACTCGGAAAAATTGACAGACAAACAACAATAGAAAAAAACGAAGAACAATATATGGTCCGAAGTGGGATCGAACCCGTACTCAGTGGCACCGCGCCTTGCCACGAGAAGCCGAACGCTTGGCACACTACCACGCAGCCAACTAAAAAATTGGCTATTGCAGTAGTGTCTTACAGTAGTGGGTTCGATCCCACTTCGGACCATATATTGTTCTTCGTTTTTTTCTATTGTTGTTTGTCTGTCAATTTTTCCGAGTGCTAACACATACTTCTTTGTTCTATTATTCCCTATTATCGCCTCGGAAGTTCCCCATATAATAATATTTATGTATTATTATTTGTACCCAGTATATAATCACTGGGAACTACTATTCGTGCTGTTTCGTCCAATAAATGTTTGTCTACAACACAAGTATTCAGCCCTACTGGGAGATACTTGCATTAATAGGAAAGTACAAATATACAATTTATTTCCGGTCTGTGATCGTTACCCTATGCTATAGTCATTGAGAACGTCATCGTGTAAGACACTACTGCAATAGCCAATTTTTTAGTTGGCTGCGTGGTAGTGTGCCAAGCGTTCGGCTTCTCGTGGCAAGGCGCGGTGCCACTGAGTACGGGTTCGATCCCACTTCGGACCATGTATTGTTCTTCGTTTTTTTTCTATTGTTGTTTGTCTGTCAATTTTTCCGAGTGCTAACACATACTTCTTTGTTCTATTATTCCCTATTATCGCCTCGGAAGTTCCCCATATAATAATATTTATGTATTATTATTTGTACCATGTTCATAGATGCTCAGATCCCCTCCCCAGCAAGTCTCGTAGCGTCCAGCTCCAGTTCTTTGTTGGTTGATAAGTCTTCTTAAACGCACACTAAGTTTCTCGTTTCTGGCTGTGTCCATCTTAACTCCCATCTCTTCCATCCGAAGGAGTGACGTGAACTCATGGTTGTCGAAGTCCTACACCCTTCCCACATCTCGGAGGGTATTGATGATGTCCGCTCGATCCATTGGTTGACAGTCATCAACGATAGCGCAGCTAGCCAACATGTCCACTATTTCATTTGCTCGTACTCCCGCATGTCCAGGGACTAGACAAAGGTGGCCCTACGTATTTTTCACTCCTGCATATACTCTACCCATTGACTGCGAACAGAACCCGCCTCTACTTTTCATATCATGAATAATTGACAAGCATTCGTTTGCACAAAATCTGTGGCTGTTACATGCAATATTATAAGCTACAAGAGTTTCACTTGCTGCAGTTTTGCCGCTTTCACTATCACTGTCACATCTCTTAATAAACGAAGTGAGGGTCCGAATTTAAATCAGGTAAGTATCTCTTGGATTATGTCACTTCCGCCTCCACGAGCAAATGGAAAATGGATTGCATTCTTTCTGGAGATGGTCTTTGCAACTGCAGTTTCGCCTCTTTGACATTGTAAGGATAAATAGCCTTGGGGAAGAAGAAAAACACACTTGAAATAATTGAAATACAGTAAATGGTATTTTATTGAAAACGGAACTAAATTGATATCTTTAAGCCGAAGGGTCTACTGAGAAATGTGAACAAAGTAGGCATGGTCATTCTGTGCTGCAGTGACATGGGTGTGTCGATCTATAGAATATATGTGTTTGAACGTCAACCAGTTTGTAGTGATCGCTTCAGATGGATGTTATTTATTATCCTTCGTCCCCCATAGATTGTATTGAAGTGAAGACCTGAAACAAATTTTAGGAATAATTTCCTCCATAGAGTACATAAAGAAATAAATGATACAATTGTTTGGCCACGTGAGAATACAGAAAGATCAACACAGCCATATTTCTATAAAAGCTACGAGAACATCAGACCCAAGGGTCGATGACTGAACAGATGGATCGATAAAATATTAGAAACACTAAGATAGGAGAGGCTGACAGAAGAGAAAAAAGACGAAGAGTAAGAGTAAAGAAGTTTGAAGAGCAAGGCCAGTCCTACAGTATGGAGTCACAGCCTGGGCTACAGCTTCCAAATCACAGCTTAGCAAAATGAACAGAACACACAAAAAAACAGGCTGCCCGTATCATCACTGGTGCTATGAAATCTACACCTATCGAGACTCTAGAAACAGTAACGGGTTTACAACCTTTAGAAGACAGACGGAAAACCAAAGTAATGCAACAAGTGGAGAAATACAAATGGCTCCCTGACCAACCCTTGCACCAAAGAATAACTGGTTTCGGAACAGGAAGTCTAAAGAGGAGTAACTTCGCTGCAGTCGCCAAAGAACTGACAACTAGTGACCCAGTACTGTCCCAAACAATGCCGAAACCTAAAAGCCCATCTGATACGACTTCTCATGGAAAACATACAATAGCAGAATTTAAGGAAAACACAACAGGAATCATGAAAAAGGCACCAAAACAGACACAGAGGAAAAAGTACAGCAGAAAAACACATAAAAGACAACTACACACAGGACTCCTGGTCACACATATACATAGATGGTTCTGCTACAAACGCCACCAGAAATTGAGGAGGGTGTGTGTTCTTGAGGCTGAATAACCAGGAAGAGATCACAAAGTCAATAGCTACTGGGAAATTCTCAAACAACTATAAAGAAGAAACTGAAGCCCTCGAAGACGCTGCCAAACTGGCTATCCAACATATAAATAAAGTGCACACGAAATTGGTGATACTGACTGATGCACTGTCAATCCTAATAGCTCTAAAAACCCACAGGAACAGCGAGCTAATTGACTTGTGAACAACCCTAGACCAACTGTGCAATAACTTCCAGAGAGTGGTCATCCAGTGGATACCATCACACTGTAATATAGGCCTACACGGAAACGCGCAGACAAATTAACTAAAAAAAAGGGGGGGGGAGATTACCACAAGAGAACCATCTGATCAGCTACGATGAAGCCAAATCCATCATCAAAGGCCAGTACTAAAAAATGGAAACAAGAACATCCAAAGTATAATGAGAGGTATAATAATACCTTCAACTATCAAGGAGGGATCAAGTCATCATACTTCGCCTACGCACTGGCCACAATAGAATGAGAAACCACATGTTAACCAAACTCAAAATAGGAACTACCAGCCAGTGCCACTGTACCTAGGATGACATGACAACAAAACACGTTCTACATGATTGCCCCCAGTACACAGGCCTGAGAAGGACGATGTGGCCCACACCCACCTCCCTGGAAGAGAAACTATACGGGGCAACCGAATCACTTAAACAGACAGCTGCCTTCATAAGAGAGTCCTAGTCTGAATAAGCCATGATCGCAGAAGAAGAAGACCCAGGGTCGATGACTGAATGATAAAATATTAGAAACACTAGGAAACATAACAGCAGGAGAGACCGACAGATTGAAAAAAAAAGACTGCAAACTATATAGTCTAATTAGGAAGGAAAGAATAAGGGGAAAAAAATGAAGAAATTGTGGTGCTTTTATCAACCTCACGTTGCATTGTGGAACGAAAAGCAGCAGTGTTTTCAGCCACCGACACGACAATGATTCAATGGCATATTCAGTGTGGCCTTTATTCTTTTATTTATATCTATAGTCTATTTATCCTGTGTGTTACCGGGCATCATTATGAGGGAGTAAAGAATAGTGACACTGTGACCTTCCAGGCATGTCGTAAGAGGCGACGAAGGAGGTTGATCGATGGCTTGACAAGCTGTCGTTGTAAAAAGTATTGTTATGGAAACAGAGCCATATATTTTAGCGCAGTGATCTCTGCAATATGTGCCACTTTGGCACGCAAGGTTTCTGTGTTTTGAGATTGTGGTTCTGCCCTATGTGCCGTCTTCGGCTCGAAAGGACAATAGATAGATAGTCTATTTATTTTCTATTCTATTTTCTAAGATCCATTTGTATTAGTGTGCTCTGAAGACACAATGTCCTGTCTTAAGATCTATATATGGAGGCGAAGGCGCGCCTCCCAGCACCAGAGCTGGAAGTTGTCAGCGACCCACAGCTGATGACTTGCGCCAGGATCGGTGAACCAAAACCATCCAGACCCTGCTCCACCTCTCCGTGGTACCTCCAGTAACAGACTAACCTGTCTAGTCTGGCCAAGCGTGCAGGGATCGAAGACAACCCGGTACTCAAAAATGTCATGTTGAAGTCGGATGTGTTGGGCCGAAAGGCGCAAATATAGCAGTTATACTGCAAACCACAACACAGCGCAGACACATCCACTACGTCCTTGTAAGGGCGGATGATGAAGAGGAATATTCTAGTCTACCACGATACTCTAGAATACTTTAGTCATCGGGCGAACACAAACAACCATATCTATATATGCTCATGTATTGTGAGCCTGTTTATGTCTTGCTCAGGATCACAGTGTCTGTTCAATTCTCTCTCTTCAACTTTTGTGGTTAGTATTGAGGTAATTTGTGTGTAAAGTAATAAGATATTTATGACATATGAATGTAAAGTTGGAAACTCTACACAGAGCTGCGCAACAGGAGGTCATTTGCTGATCATCAGAAATAGCCCGACGTCGAGAAAAAGTTTCGGCCTATTGGCTTTCCATGTAATTAATTATGTACATATTGTGGCCTTATATAATTCTAGTCTACCGTTTTTTTTTAAATAGTGATTTCCCCAAATTATGAAGTTCGCTGAGTGGCTTTTATGCACTTAGAATAAACTATGTATGTTCCTGATGTCGCCACGCAGTGTATTTGCTGGCCTTTCGTCCCGTAAGTCAAGGGACATCCAACTTGGACGTTCTGAATCAGCAGCAGGCGATGTAAGGGTCAAGGCCAGACGATCGTTGCTGAAATAAACAGAAAATAGGAAGCGGTTGTTGTTTGTGTTAGACTGGACCAACAAAAAGGTTTTGATTTATCGTTTCTGAATAGGTGGTAGGTAGGTAAGCATGCAGATTATTTTACTGTATTCTTAATTTATATGATGGCTACATGTTAACAGGCCAATTGGGTAATTTATCATAAATAATATTTAATTATTATAACTGTTTCTCAGTGTTGTTTGTTCGTTCCCGACCCGACGCGAACAGCAGAACTTCTGATCACAGAAGAGAACAGTCACTGAGTCAGTGTGAGTTCGAATATTTTATTTACTCTTACATTTGAATGGGAGCCGCGATAGCTCAGTGGTTAGTGAACTGGACTACCACGGACAAGGGGTAGGGTTCGATCCCAACCGACGGCTTCCGGGTTCACCCAGCCTGGGTACCGGATTTTATTCTGGGAAAGTAAAGCAGCACAGGCGTAATACCGACCACATTACCCCAACAATCATGTGCTGAAGGTCTGTAAAATATAGGGTCACTAACACCATATTTCCCTATACGCCACTCGGCGTGACGAGGGTACTTACTTTTTTACTTTACTTACATTTGAGTAATAAAGTAATTTACATTAAATTTTCACTTACTTGAGCGTCGAGCGTCATACTTTAGCTGAACTCAAACACAGATGACTATATTATATATTTTTCTAATATACAGTAGTACTCTTGATCTTGATTCTTCCCACGGTCTCATCTAATACGACTTTTTCAGTGGATTCCCTTGTTACGCCCTCAGTAGCACTGTAGGCCCATTTGTAGGCCCTCGGCCGGACAAACAATTACTTTGGTTAGCCTCTTTATTTTCTATGTTACTTCTATAAAATCCTTGCCAGCCCTAATATCATTCAGGTTACATACTGCCTTATGGACTCTTATTACGCCTTGGCCATCCAAGATTTTCCACACGGCTGAGGCACCCGCCCTTTGTTGTACCAAATTCTGAATGCTATGGATGATTTATGTTCCTTACCACATTCAGGATAGAGACATTAGCGGCAGTATTCCTGTCTGGTAATGTGATTGTGTCTAGTTTGCAGGATACATTTTATGTTTAATGTTGTAATTTTAATATAGAGCTTTGGTGGCAGAGTGAGGGATTGGGTGGTCTAGAGGTAGGAGGTTGACCTCTGGACAAAAAGGTTCAGAGTTAGAAACCTTCAGTGGGAATTTTTCACTTCAAATCTGTGGTTTCTTCATGGTTTTACCCTTCCCTGGTCACTGGGTAGTGAGATCTGATGTCTAGTTCTCTTGGATAATGACAAAAGAACTGGAGATCCCATGTGCACTCGCTCATGTTAAAGAACTCTCTGCAATTAAAAGTAAAATAAAGAGTATGTCAAAAATGGGTGCTTCCCAAGCAAAAATTGTTAAGCAAATATGTCTTTGCCGAAGATGGATGTGTCAGACCAAAACAACACAGATATCGCGGCTTTGTTAATGACACAACACAATCATGCTCCTCACATAGCAGGTTAACGCTAAAAAGAAGAAGAGAGAGTTGGTTAGTATGCTCGCTTTCTTATCAGAAGGACCTGAGTTCAAATCCTAGAAGTGGTGGGAGTTTTTTTTGTTTAGATCAGCAAGCCTCAGTGGTTCACCCACCTTTAAAATTGGGTACCAGAGAGTTTTCTTGGAAGTAAAAGCAGCTTAGCATGACCACATCACCCAGGAGTGTATTGTTATAGCTCGTTTCAAATCACTTGCCCAACTTCAAAAGGCTATTACTCTCTAACCGTTTGTTAAAAACTTTTGAAATTTTCCAAATGTTATTAGAATGCAAAAGACCCTTTAAATGTATATTTAACAAATATCTTGCAGCTGCAGTTTTCTTAAAGCGGAGATATTTCTTTGATGTTTGTCAAAATTGTAAATTGTGAAGCCCTAAAGAATAGAAATTACCGTAGTTGCTGGTCTATGATTAATTTTCACTAGGTAAAGGCGTGGCCGTAATGGGGAAATAACCTAATAAGACAAAACACCAGGAGAATTATTGTCTGCTCAGTTCGAGGACGGCTTCGCCGCTGAATGAACGGAAATGGAACACACAATGCCTCGTGTTTTCTACAAGTGTCTAATTGTGTCAGAAAGCCCACGTGGAATGCGTGCAAAATGTCAATTGTACAGTGTATGGATTTTTAATCGCTATTTTTAACTTAAAATACTGTAAACACTAAGTTTTGACTACATCAATGGGTCGTTATAAATTTATATAAATCAAATAAGCAACAGTAATAACCAAATGTTTTTTTTTTAATGAAATTAATTCCCTGTTGGGTTCTAATCATTATAACTTTACATGCAAATTTTGAAAAAATTACAAAAAGAGATTAAAAAGATATCGATTTTAAAAGTTGGGCATATGATTTGAAACGAGCTATAGTCATGAATGTATGTGGTAGCATACACTAAATTCCCCATATGTCTAGCAAGGCAAGGAGGGAGATTTCACTTACCTAATTTTAATACACAAAATTAAATTGTAGAGTTTAAATTTGTGACTGATTACAGAAATCCACATTCTAATTAATTCCTGTGGAAATAGACTCTTCCAGAAATATTTATTGTTATTACTAATTTTACTTGTTTCTCAGTTGTCCAATTAGTATTTCCCTTTAAACTATTCATAGTTTATTGGCTACACATTTATAATCTTTTATGTATATATTTCTGCAAAGGTTTTAGTGCTTTTAATTATACTTTGATACTTTGCACAAGTCAAATATGGAGCAGTATGCAGAGCCAACACATTATTGTAATTACAAACACAAAACTTAGATTATTCAAATCAAATGTTCTATCAATCCTTATGTATGCATGTGAGAGCTGGAAAACAACAAGGGACATAGAAACAAAGTTGAACACATTCGAAAATAAATGTCTAAGGTAAATACTTGGTATAGCGTGGAAGGAATTCAAAACAAATGAGGAAATTAGAGAAATCTCCAATCAACCACTAATATCTTCAGTAATCAATAAAAGATGATGGTTATATGTTGGACATGTGATGAGGAGAGATAATAACAGAATAACAAAGCTAGCCCTCATGTGGGAAACAACAGGTAAGAGGGAAAAATGCCCCCAGAGAGACACTGAGAGGAACAGCAGAATCAGCTCCCTCAATGAGAGAAGCAGGAATCGATAAGATAGAGTTATTTGCACAGAACAAAGACAAATGGCAAGATTTGATAAAAGATCTTTACAAGGATTGAAAACTGCTAGAATGGAAATTTAGATAAGAGAAAAAGTATCTGGGTCTATGCCCTATGGGCCGGCTACAGCTTGAAAGATCAGTAGATAGATAGATTATAACTACATGTTTATCCATTAATAGTTTTTAGATGACTTATTACAACATGAAGAAAATAATGAAAAGACATAAATATTAGCAATAAATCACAATCCAACCCAAACTATTTTTATAACAACTGCAAGTTTCTAAATAAAGTGTACGAATAATTACATAGACAATATTTTTACCAGCAAATGGAAAAATAGATAAAGAGATATAAAAGCAGAATCCAGAAAGCAAATAATGTAAGTTTCCAAAGAGCACCAATTTTGAAACATCTGAATGTTACTGTGCAGATGAAGAAGAAATTAATAGAAACATTGTTTATGCCTACATCATATGAGTATTAGACATGATCAATTCTTGAAAGGCACAAATGTAAAATAACAACATCTGCAATCAAATCAGTATAAGAAAAGCTATAAACAAAAGTAGAAAATATTAGATTAGAAATGAGGCCTTGAGAAAAATGGTGGGTGTAATACCAGCTGTAGACTACATTGAACAACAAAGAATCAAAAAGGTTGTACGTCTGACCAGAATGAAATCCAACCAATCTGCAGCTTAAGCTTATTACATGAATACATCCAGCTACAGAGCAAAAGAGAAACCCAGAAAGATATGGATAGATGAAATCAAGGAAACAATTAGTAAATTTAATGTGACAACAACAGAAGCTATACAACTAGTGAAGGCCAGAAAATTGCACATGCCTTCCATAAAACTACTGGCACAAGCAGCAAATTAAAAGAAAGAAAGAGGTATTTTCAAATTAGATGTATAAGTTTTTATACAGCAAACCAATCATCCTGGTTATTAATGTGTACTTAACTTTAAATGTTTGTGAGATTTTTGTCATTGCCACAAAAGCTACAGTGTTTACAGTAATAATCAGCTAGTGATAACTGTTGAAAGAGATGAAACATCTAATGGGTATAAGTGGCTACGAATGAAACAATGTGAATGCAACAATGTGTGCATATTTTATTCTTTTCCCCTACATGGGTACTAACAGTAGTCTATAATTTGCTACAATATATGTAATAGTTTTTTTTTTCTACAGATAAAATTGGACTCTGATCTCCCCAGAAGAGTTAAGGATGTCCTTTCCACAAAGGATGAGATGTGATCCAGAAACAATCATGAGAATAATTTATGGGTAAGTGCTTGATTATTTTCTCAATAACAATTCTAGAGCCATTTAAACAAAAAATAATAATAATTTGCTGTGACATTTATAAGTAAGAATTCTTCTTTCCTTCCTCATTTGCCTTTAAGCTTTAGGGGAAATACAATGTGTGGTCTTTCATCTGTTGGCCTCTGCTGCTGTTATGTTTTCTACTGTTTTTAATATTCCATCAAGCCAAGAATAAATGGCTAATAACATTTTGTATTGAGAGAAAAAGTTAGAAAAAAGTATTTGATATTACAATATAAACCACATTAATGAATTGGCAGATAAAGGGTGCTGTCATATATTTTAGTTGTAGGCCTTCTTTTTAATTATTGCAACCTTGTCTGGAGATCACTTTTATAAATCTTATTTGTATCATCAAAAAGTGACCAACAGAAATATTACATTTTCAATAATGTGATCTAGTTTCCTGTTGTCCAAGATGATGGTTTGTTTTAATTTTGGAGTGTGGATTATGTGATAAAAGTGGCCAAAATAGTGTTTCTAATGGATATAAAGGTTTTTAAAAGTTGTGTGTAAAGTGTTCTATTCAAGAAGGAAGTAAGATCAGATAAGTACTTTTAAAATGTAATCATCTAAAAATTTACAGTGAGACCATAAAAGATTGCATGTGACACCTAGCGATCTAGCACGTGTGGTAGCAATCTCCAACCACTAACGTGTGTTTTTAAGTTAAGTCCTTAACTTACAACAGACTCAGCAGATCGGTAAGGGATAAACATTTTTTACTCAAAGAAATCACAGAAAAATGGAGATAGACTACAAATATAAAGTAGCAACCATCAATTTATGCAGAATAAAAAAGAAGTTGAACCTAAAGAAGAAATGACAGAGGAAAATTAAAATACTAGATTTAGCGGACATCAGAGTAGAAGAACAAGAGATAAAGAAAACACACACAAACTACACGATAATATTCTCAGGAGTCGACAACACAGAAAGAGCATAACACAGAGTAGGCTTTATCATCGATCCAGAACAACAAAGAATATTCTTAAAATAAAACACTTCTCAGAAAGAATAATCACAACCAGACCACAAGAAGATGACTGAAAAACAACTTACATACAAATTAATACACCATGTAACAACAATGAAAAAGACAGCAAAGAATTCTATGAGACACTAAATTAAATTGTCAACAAGCTTGATGAAAGCGATGACATGTTAGTGATGGGAGATTTTAATTAAAAGCTTGGAAAATGCAAGAGCAAATACAGAGGTATTCTAGGACCCTTTGGCGATAAGATAGCTGAAATAATGAAAATGGAAGCAGACTGCTGGAATTATGTAATTAAAATTATTTGTTTATCACCAACACTTTTTTGAAACACAGAGATTTGCAATTATACACCTGGTACATGTGGAATGACACAACATGCAGAGGCCAGATAGATTTTATACTAACCAGAAAACAGAACAAGAATAGAGTAAATAACAGCAGAGCTATCCCTAACATCACAGATGACACGGACCATAGAATGGTTATGATTACACTCAGACAGCAAAAAACAAATAGAAGATACACCAAAAAACAAAAGAAACAAAAAGAACAGACAATAAAAATAAAACAATTTAAAGATCAAGAATCAAGGAAAACCCTAGAAGAAAAACTAACAGAGCAATTCAAGAAACTCCCTAATGAAGTAAGCACAATAGAAGAAAAGTGGAAGCAGTATAAGAAAACTGTAATCATCTCAAAAACAATTTGTGGAATGAAATTAAGGACAAAAGAAGGGAAAAAAGAACACTCCGTAGTGGAACAATTCAATCAGAGAAGCAATCAAAGAAAAGAAGAAACTTCAAACTGTGATCAGGGACTTGAAGTCAGCCACAAGAGACTTCTACAAAGCAGTGAAAGCAACAAGAGCAAGAAAACAATGCAGCATGGGATCAACAAAAAGCCCCAGAAGACTGGCAACAGGCAATCATCATTAATAAACACAATCATCAAAATAAAAAGGCTGAAACCAAAATAATAGAACTACAGTTAAGCAATTCTCAAATGGGGTTCCAAAAAAAAAACATAGGATGTACTGACGCTCTATTTACCTAAAAACAGCTAGCAGAAAAGACAAAAGAACACAATCAAAATTTGCACATGGTTTTCATTGACCAGGAAGAAGCATTCGACCAAGTAAAGAGAGCAGCTGTGGGAGATATTAAGAACATACGGAGTAAGCCAACATCTAACCAACCTAATTAAAAGTCTCATCAACAGCAGCTGCACAGTCAGTACAGCAGCAGGCTACACAGTCCACTTCAAAGTTAGATGAAGAGTAAGACATGGATGCATACACCCCCCCCCCCCCCCTGTTAGCCAACCCATCAGAGACAAAGGAGATCAATGAGCTTCTATTTGCAGATGATTAGACACTAATACATGGAAAAATAGATGACCTAAGAGAACATTTATATAGACTCAACAGCACAGGCACAAAATACAACATGAAAATCAACATCAACTAAACAGAAGTCATGAATATCGTAAAAGAGAAATAGAACATCAACATAACTATAGATGGTAGACAACTAAAGCAAGTAGAAGAGTTTAAATACTAGGAAGTCTAGTGACAAACGACAATTCACGAACAGCAGAAATAGACTTTAGATACAACAATGCTTGTCAGATCATTGGTCAACTATCACCACTATTATCCAAAAAGGAAATAACTCTAGAGGCAAAACGTGCACTCTACGATACAATCTTCATCCCAACATTGTGCTACCAATGCCAGTCCTGGATTCTAGACACAAGAACAATAAGAAAAATAACCTCTATTGAGATTAAATATGTTAGACGAATAACTGGGAAACAGCCTGAGAGACAAAATCAGAATTGTAGAACTGAGAAAAAAGCTAGGAATAATCCCCGCCATAGAATATATAAAGAAACAACAGATAAAATGGTTTGGCCACGTGATAAGGCAGGAAGATCAAAACACAACACAAAGAGGTTTCAATAAACATTGCGAGAACACCAGACCCAAGAGACAACTGCGAAAAAGATGGATTGGCGGAACATTAAAAACACTAGGAAGTATAACAGCAGCAGAGACAAACAGAAGAGCAAAAGACTGCAAATTATATCTCCCCTCGATGCTGAAAGGCAAATGAGGAAGGAAAGAGGAAGAATATGTGTTAATTATTTTTTGTTAAGTGATATTTTTGTTAAATATTGAACTACTGGTTAAGTAATTTAAAAGATATAATAATTTTTCTAGACTTAAAAAAGTTACCTTAATATATATATATATATATATGTATGTATGAGTGCTCGTGCATGCACATGGAAGTTGCACAGACTTGCATACATGTGTATTTATAGAGAAGGAGAGAGAGAGAAAGTGAAAAATTTGATGACTTGACAAATGAATTAAGCACAGAAGTTAACTATTACATAATATTTATCCTGTGTTTGTTCATCATCATCATCATCATCATCAAGTACCAAGCCTGCTGGCGTAGGTGATCATGTATCTAGCCACAACTTTCGATCACGACAGTTATTTATCATTTCTGTTGTTGACCTTCTGCCAAGTCATTCTCTTAAGCTGTCTTTTCTCTTTGCTTCCCTCTATCTCTTCGTCCCTCAATTTTCCCAGTTGTTACAATATAATCTAGCTGTTCTCTTCTCATTACATGACCAAAAATGATGATTGTTTCTTCCTAATATTGGAAATTAGCTCTCTTTTTGCTTTGGCCTCTTTCAGAACGTTTTCATTACTCTTCTTAGCTGTCCATGGTATTCTCAACATTCTTCTGTAAAACCACATTTCTACAGCCTCCAGTAATTTTCTTGTTTGTTGTCCTATAGTCCATGATTCACATCCATATGTTAAAACTGGTTCTACAAAACATTTAAGAACTCCTTTTCTTGTTTCTATTGTCAAAAATGGATTGCATTGTATCTTCCTCATTTTTGGAAAGCTGCTTTTGCCTGAGCCATTCTGCATCTCACCTCTGTTGTACACTTACCATTGAGGTTAACATTGTTCCCAGATATTTAAATTCATTTACCTATTTTAATATTGTTCCACTTGTTTTTATTTTGCGCTGAGGTGATGTCTTTTTCTTTGTTGTTACTATTACTTGTCTTTTTGCTATTAAAGCTGAGTATTCTGTCTTTTTGCTATTAAAGCTGAGTCCTTTATTTTTACTCTCTTTCACTATAATGTCTAACATTTCTTGTAACTCATTTTCACTCTTAGCGAATAAAACTGTATCATCAGCATACCTTAGAATATTTATATTTTGACCTCAGATGGTTATTCCAGGCATGTATATGGATCTTAAAATAATATCGCTATAAATATTAAACAAATTTCTTTACAGCACACAACTTTGCGTGACACCCTGTTTTATTTGTTGAAACATTCCAAATTAGTTTCCAGTTCTTATGACCGCTGTTTTTATTGCCAGTACATGTTCCTTATTATTCTTAGATCTTTGCTGTCTACGTTTATGCTTTCTAAAATTGTGATTATCTTGGTGGTGCTTTACTTTGTCAAATGCTTTGGTGTAGTCAATGAAACATAGGTATAGATCCGTTTTCATCTCTATGGCTCTTTCTACTAAAGATCTTATGATGTATATGGCATTGCTTGTTCCTTTATCTCTAACAAAATCATATTGTTCATCACTAATTTCTAGACTGATTTTGTTTCGCACTCTACGCTTGATAATTCTTAGTAATATCTTAGTTATGTGACTAATAAGACTAAATGTGCGATGATCATCGCATTTAATCGCACCAGATTTCTTTGGTAGGGCTATGAATATTGATTTGAGCAGGTCGTTTGGTATATATCCGGTGTTGTAGATATCATTATTATGTTATATTAAAAACAATATTTTTGTTATTATATCTATTCCAAAATCACCAATGGCTTCATTCTCTTCTTTAGTTATATTATCTGGTCCAGGAGCTTTTCCTGCTTTCATATTGCGCAAGGCATCTTCCACTTCTTCTTTGAGTATTTCTGGTCCTTCTCCATTATCCTTAATATTTACTTCTGTTAGTTCATCATTATAAAGATCTTTAATGTATTCTGTCCATAGTTCCTTTATGCTTTCTTGTTCAATCAACAGTTCTCCTTCCTTTGATCTTAAACATCCAGTTTTTGATTGTGTTTTTCTTCCTGATAACTATTCAATTTCTTTGTATATAGCTGTGGCATCTCCTTTTTGTTGCATTTCAATCTCTTTAGCCATGCTTCTTTTGCTTTATTGCATTTTATTACAATTTCTTTATTTAATATCTTATACTCATCTTTATTTTCTTTATTTCTTCTTCTTGTATCCATTAGCTGCAAAATGTCATCTGTTATCCATTTCTTCTTTGAATTTGTCCTCACTGGTGGTATGAACTCTTTTGATGTTTGTTGCATTGATTCTTTTAGCATTTCCCACTTTTGTATCTTCTCTATTGCATTGTACCGGTTGTGAATTGTGATTTTATATATGTCTTGCAACTTCTTGTCTTATTTGAGTAAATCTAAATTTAACTTGATGTTAACTGAGGCTTGTTTTGTTGCTTTTAATTACTCTAATCTTTTCAACAACTGGCACATGATCACTATTGCATCTCTCCCTGGTGTAGTTTTCACACATACCAGACTGTTTCTAAATCTTTTGTTTATCACTATGTCGTTCATTTGATTATGTGCATTGTCTCCTGGGCTTTTCCACATTAACAGATGCCTTGGATGTTGCTTACACAAGGTGTTTCCTATCATCATGTTGTTTGTTCTTGCCCAGTCAATAAGTTTGTCACCTCTTTCATTCCTCTCCCTAAGCCATAATAACCAACTACTCACAATCACAACCGATACCATTCGCACAACACTGAAAATGTCAGACAACACTGCTCCTGGTCCTGATGATGTTCGGAACGACTACATAGGCGATTTGGCGGCCGACGGCGACTTCCAAAAGCTGGCCAAAGATTGTAATGCCAGCATTCAGTCTTGCCAGAGTAAGGAGGAGTGGCAACACAGCTACTTACTACCGCTACCGCATCCAAACAAAGATCATTGTCATATCAATGCCTACAGAATCATCACGATGCAGAACACCGCGGGAAGGCTACTGGAGAAAATAGTTGCCCGTGTCCTCACCTGTCACCTTGAACAGAAGCGCATATTTCCACGCACACTCAGAGGTTATAGATATAAAAAAGAGACATGGCTCAATACGGTAGTCTTCGCCTATGACGTCTTCGAAAGCTTCCACAGACGAGAGGAGACATGTGCTTCTGCTATAGATCTGGAAAATACATACAGAAGAGTACCATTTCAATACCGTAAACTGACGGTACACCTCTTTCCCATCAGACAGTGAGTGCTGTTCAATGGCCGATGTGGGATTTTTGACGCAAGTTATCTACTTGCTGAAACGCATTAATGGATTGCTCCGTCAAGTCGACCGAAGATTTTCCTCTTTGGGGATTTGCACCGTGTTGCGTTCATTGTACGCTAACCGCAGAGTCTGTTGTTTGATGTGTGACAGGGATAATTCGACGACTACCTGTGTGTTTCTATGTTCGGTTGGTGTCAAGAACGATGTCTTATCATCATCAATCGCTATACATATTTTGTTCTCAATATGACTATCATCATTTTTGGGAGGACGTGAACTTCCATGGTATATGGTGAATAGGCGGCAGGAACCATTGAAGGCTATGTCTGAAGGGTGTTCCTTGTTGCAGTTTCCTCATATTCCAAGTCCGGCTTGTTGCAGGAGCTACTGAGTTAAGTGCTCTGTGCACACTGTGAGCTGTGTGTTTCATCCGTTTTGATCATGTTTCGATGTTGCAATTGTTTACGATGAAGGATTATATCGTATGACAGGGAACAGTTGACTGTGTTCACTTTCTGCGCATTTCGCCTTATGTCTTTTGGCGTGTGCTGAGACTTCTACGATGGGAACTACAGTTACCTTTCTTTGTTTGGGAGATGAGTTAGTAATTCGGATGATTCCACTGGCACGGGCGGTTGAGCAATTATGGATTTTGATTCGTTTGCAGTGATACCGAGGCCTTCCATAACCAATAACGAACTACTTGCTCAACTCTTTCCTTTCCTGCTTTTGCGTTAAGATCCCCTAGAACTATGGTGTTTTCAAGTGGTTTGCATTCACAAAGTGCCTCTAAGGCACTTTGTAAGTGCAAACCACATGTTTGTTCATAGACATAAAAAAAAAATTAATTGCTGTGTTACAAAACTCAATGATTTATGTCCTAATTTTTATTATCATTGTGTATCTTTCAGGAAATATGTTATCTTTTAGAACTGCTCAGCCGGAAATGGAAGATCCACCTAAAAAAAGATGCACAAAGGGGAATCATCATCTGACAGCCATGCTGGGACTGAAGTGATTGATGATTCTAAAGCTTTTGTGGAGCGTTTTGCTATTCTGTTCAACAGTTCATGTTTCAGTGATGTCAAACTCAAGGTTGGAGACCAGACATTCTATGGCCATAAATTCATCCTGGCCTCCGCTAGTAAAGTATTTGAGTAAGTAATCTTCACCCTTACATATGCATGTGAGAACTGGAAAACAACAAGAGACATAGAAATAAAGTTGAATGCATTTGTGTCTAATGCTAAGATGTCTAAGGAAAATATTTTTCAATAGCGTGGAACGAATTCAAAACAAATGAGGAAATTAGAGAAATCGCTAATCAGCCACTGGTGGTCAGTAATCAAGAAAAGATGATGGACATATGTTGGTCATGTGATGAGAAGAGATAATAATCGAATAACAAAGCAAGCCCTCAAGTGGGAAACAACAGGTAAGAAGAAAAGTGGAAGACCCAGAGAGGCACTGGGAAGAACATTGATGAGAGAGGCAAGAGCAGCAGGAATCGGCTCCCTCAATGAGATAGAGCTGCTTGCACAGAACAGAGACAAATGGCGAGATTTGATAAAAGATCTTTACAAGGATTGAAAACTGCTAGAATAAAAATCTAGATAAATGAAGGAGTATCTGGGTCTATGCCTTATGGGCCGGCTATGGCTTGAAAGGTCAAAAGATATATAAATAGTTCAGTGATTACATTAATCACTGATTGTAATATAAGTAGTTCAGCGATTACATTAAAAACTGACTATAATAAAAGTAGTTCAGTAATTACATTAAATGCTGGCTATGATATAAATAGTTCAGTGATTACATTAATCACTGCCTGTAATATAAGTAGTTCAGTGATTACATTAATCGCTGCCTGTAATATAAGTAGTTCAGTGATTACATTAAAAGCTGACTATAACATAAGTAGTTAAGTAATTACATTAAATCATCATCATCGAGTGCCATCTCCGCAACGAAGGTTGGCTACCATGGAGTGCCTTCCTGCACTGTCTCTTGCTTTGATGGTGCAGATTGTCATAGGCTGGTTTGTCCATCTTTTGATGTTACTCATCCATGAAGTCTTGGTCTGCCTCTGCTACCTTGTATTTTCCCCTCCAGGATTACTTTTAGTAGGCTGTTGTGTCTTTTAACATGGCCCAAAAATAGCATTTGTCTTGTTTGAATTGTGTTTAGTAGTTCTCTTTTCATTTTTAGTTGTTTTAAGACTTCATCGTTTGTTTTCTTTTCCTTCCATCCAATTCTATCTATTCTTTTATATATCCACATCTCAAAGGCTTCAATTCTCTGTTCTATTCACTTGTCTAATGTCCATGTTTCTGCACCATATAGAAATGTTGAGAAGACATTACATTTTGCTATTTTTAGTTTTAGCCCTGGTGTTATTTGTTTTGATGTTAGTATGTTCTTCATATGTCCTGTGTGTTACAGGGGCCTCATTATGAGTAAAGAATAGTGACACTGTGACCTTCCAAGCATGTCATAAGAGGTGACTAAGGTGTTTGATCGATGGCTTGACAAGCTGTCATTGTAAAAAGTATTGTTATGGAAACAGAGCCATAGATTTTAGAAGCAGTAAAAAAAAGTAAAGTAAAGTACCCCCGTCACGCCAAGTGGCGTATAGGGAAATATGGTGTTAGTGACCCTATATTTTACATCTCTGCAATATGTGCCATTCTGGCACGCAAGGTTTCTGTTTTTGAGATTGGTTCTGCCCTATGTGCCGTCCTCGGCTCGAAAGGACAGTAGATAGATAGATGGATGGATGGATGGACGGACGGATGGCAGACATTAAAATTACTTTTTGCCATTCCTATTCTTTTGTTTATTTCAGTTTTACATTTTCCATCACTGGTTATAGTATGTCCAAGTTAGTTGTAGCTCTGAACTGTCTCCAGGTCTATTCCTTCAATTTTGATATCCACTTGTGGGTTTTGAGTATTTTCTTTGTTTATGATCACAGTTTTTGTCTTTTTGATATTCATATCTAGTCCATATTTTTTGCTTGTCATGTTTATTTCATTAAGTAATTGTTGTAGATCGTTAGAATTTTCTGCTAGTAGTACAGTATCGTCAGCATATCTTAGGTTATTGATTATCTTTCCATTAATTTGAAGGTCTTAGTTTTTAAAGATTTGCTCAGTGTATAGATTGAACAAGCTTGGTGATAGAATGCATCCCTGTCTTACTCCTCTTTTTATATCAATAGGCGTAAAGTTCTGTTTGTTATATCTTATTATTGCTGTTTGCTCCCAGTATAGATTACATATTAGTTGTATGTCCATGTCATCTAGATGTATCTCTTTAGGCATTCTATAAGTTGTTTGTGGTGTACTCCATCAAAATCTTTGGTGTTGTTTATAAAGCAGGCATATATTTGTTTGTTTACCTCTGTGTACTTTTCGATTAATGTTCTCATGCAAAATATGGCTTCTTTTGTCCCGCTATTTTTCCTAAATCCAAATTGCTGCTCGTCTAATTCAGTATTTTTTAAATTCTGAATCCTTCCTTGTATAACTTTTGGCAAGATTTTTGTAACATGGCTCATTAGACTTATTGTTCTAAAGTCACTGCATTCAACTGCACCATTCTTTTTAGGCAATGTGATGAAAGTTGATTTTTTAGTTCATTTGGTATGTATCCTGTGTAGTATATGTCGTTGCATATGTCTGTAATCACTTCAATGCCAAAATCTTCTAGTGCCTGTATCATTTTTATCTGTATGCTGTCAGGTCCTGCTGTTTTTCCATTTTTTCATTGTTTTTATAGTTTTTTCCACCTCAGATTTTAAGATTTTATAGCCCGTTGTCCATTTTATAATTGGTTTCTTGTCCCTTTGATCATGAAATAGTTCTGTTAAATATTCCTGCCATCTTCCTATAATATCTTTATTGTCTGTTAGCATTTTTCCTTTTTTGTCTGCAATGCATCCACTTTCTGTGGCATTTTTATTTTTATTAGTCATTCTCTTTATTTCTGTGTTAATTCCTCTTAAGTCTTGTTTGCTTTCCATAGTTTCTATTTCTATACATTTTTGGCAGAGCCCAATCTTCTTTTGCCTTTTTACACATTTTGCCTATTTCATTATCTATTTTAATGTATTGGGCAGTGTTCTTCGCTTGTCTCCTTCCTTCCATTTTTTCTAAGATTGTGTTTGTTATCCATTTTTGTTTTTTGTTCTTTTCTCTTTTGGGTAAGGTGTCACAGGTTTCTTGTATGCTTTTCTTTATGCATTGCCATTTGGTTGTGACTTTTTCATCAGGATTTTCTCTTCTGTATTGCTCAATTCCTTCTTCTAGCAGCTTCTGATAAGTGTTTTTTACTTGTGTTGTGTAGGTATCTTTAATATCTTTTTGATTTAAAGCTGTTATATCTAGTGGATTTGTTGATAAATTAGACTTTTACCTGTTTCTCTTTAGTTTGATTTTCATTTTATCACTACAGGATTGTGATCTGAATTAATATCTGCTCCTGGATAGGTTTTGGCTTTCTTGACGCTGTTCCGGAACCTGTCTTTTATCATTATGTAATCTATTTAATTCCTCTTCTTGTCTCCAGGACTTTTCCATGTGTATAGTTTCCTTTTATCTTGCTCAAAGTAGGTGTTACATATTATCAGCCTGTTTTCTTCACAGAATTGTTTGTATTAATCTTTCTCCTCTGTCATTTCTTTTTCCTCTCTCTCTCGCTGCGATCAAGACTCAATCAGAGTAGGATTCCAGACTCTCTCATGAAGTCAGCTATCTGTTTAAATCATAATTAGAGTCTGTTAGTTGTTAAAATGTTGCACTGTGTTCTGCGCCAGTGGCCCAGTGCATCTGATTTCAGCCAGCATTTTATTGAGGTTTGCTTTCCTTAATTTCTTTTTCCTAAACCATGATTTCCTATAACGGTCTTATATCTACCTTTTCTTACTTTAGCATTGATGTCACCCATTACAATCAAGATGTCCGAAGATTTCACTTGCTTCATAACTTTATTTAGGTCTTCATAATATGCCTCTATTTGTTCATCTGTGTAGTCTTGTGTATGCCTCTGTTTGTTCATCTCTGCAGTCTTGAGTAGGTGCGTATGTCTGTAAAAAAAAGGTAAAAGGTAAAGTACGAGACTTGAACCGGCGTCTTAACACGCGAGTTATATATACGCACCATATGTGCTGGGCCACCTATCCAGAAATGTTAGGAGATTTCTGTATAGTGTCGCCTCAAGCATCGAAACTCAGATGCGTGGCAACATTCCTCACCTTCCCAAGGTAATACCCTGGTAACCATTTCTGCCAATGGCTGGGATGGGTTGTGTTTCCTGAGTATATAAATGTATATTTTTCGTCCTCTACCCACATTCTTTCCATCTTGTCTCTGATATGCCTAAAATATCTGTGTTTATTCGTTCTGCTTCTTGAATCAGACCAATTTCGCATCTTGATATAGAGTCTACTCTGTCACATCCATTCATTGAGTGGTTGTAGCTATGGATGGGTGATGGCTTCCTGACTTTACTCCTACCTTCATTTCTGACCTCATATGTGACACTTCCATGTGTTGTCACCAACTGGCAGGGCTTTTTAGATTTTTTATCTCTCCAGCTGACACACATAACTTGCTCCTCATAATTGATGACCCACTTTGCCTCATTCACTGATATTTTTTTATTTTTGACTTCTGCTGGAAATCCGCGTCTGTTGGAATTTAGCGTTCCAGTGTAGTTGTGATTTTTCTGCCGCAGAAATTGAACAAGTGGCAGGGAAGTATAATACCGGTCATCAAACACATGATGATGATCTGTGATGCCTTCCAGTAACTTGTCAAAAACTTTGACAGCATGTGATGAATGTGGGTCTGTTTCAGGCCTGTAAGCTGTGTCCGTACCAAAATATACCAGGAGGTTGAAAACGTATCCGGTGATTGAGTCGCAAAGTCCGTATGATTTGATATGATATTTTTTTGGCTTACTGGCATTGTACTGCTTGTACTTAAATCTTCCCTTGTAGCCTATAACCATCTCATCGATGCAGATATTTTCAAACGGATAAAACGCTTCTTGAAATTTTTCGATCAATGAATTGATGAACAGCTCAATCTTACATTTTCCAGCTGCATCAGGACCAGCCGCATGAAGCATAGATTGATAAATGAGTAAAAATCTTGTCCGACTAAACATGCACCTAAACCAAGGACTACTTTTAAATGATTGAATGGACCAGTAATCCTTTATAGAATTTTTTGCATTCATTCCCATGGCAATCAGGACTGCTAGAAACTGAAAAAAAGTATTACGGTCCAGCGGTGTCCATTTAGCAAAACTTGAATACCTGCGTACAGGAGTACTTAATTCCATTTTTTGCTGAGCATAATTGTTAATATTTTGAATCAGACTGTCAACAATTGTGTCAGTCAACAGGCTCAGAAAATACTTGGAAGGTGAAGCATTTTCTGGAAGATCTAACTTACATCCAGAATTTATATTTTGGAAGCTAGATTTTCCTATGGTATTTCCATCTCTGGCTTCATGCCACCCATCAACAGGCTTCCTAGCCACATCTGTCCTGTCAGCTTTGGCTGACAGAATAGTATCAGTTTCATCGTCAGAATCACTGCCACTAAATTCCTCTGAGTCACTGATAGTGCTGGACTGGAGGCATCGACCAGCTAAACCTAAACAAGAGTTAGAGAGTCTTGGTTTCTTACCACTCGACTTACCACTCGACTTACCACTCGACTTACCACTCGACTTACCACTCGACTTACCACTCGACTTACCACTCGACTTAACACTACGATTATCATGACTATCACCACAAAAACTAAAACTCTCGTCTGAATCTGAATAGTCCATTTCTGATTCACTAAATAACAATGTTTCGAACATAGATCTCGCTTGTTCTGCACTATATCGTTTTGGCGAGATGTACTGCAAGAACTACCAGCAGTGGGCGTGGCCATTTTGTGATAGAAATTTCAGAAAAATAAACAATGAATATAAAAGAATATTTTTCAATCCAAACGTCAAACCACGGGAAGATCAAGGAAAAAATACTCTCACGACCTGAAATCAAGTATTGGTTGAAACAAAAACTAAATTCGTGTAAACGAAACAAATATTCAGCTATATCCAAAATATCCGACATATCGGTGTTTGTCCAAACGGATCACGCCGAGGACTCGGCGCCGGACCTGAAAGAGTTAAAAGATGACTATAATATAAATAATTCAGTGGTTATGTTAAAAGCTGACTATTATATACATATTCTCAAAGAGTTAGGTGTACTTTAATCAAAATATTGTTTCATATGAAGTTTGTTGTGCTATAATGTTTTTTAAAATGTGTTTATCTTGGTGTGTTCTTTTTTTCGATTATTTCTGTATTTATAAATCTTCATTTTAAATTTAATAAAAAAGACTATAGTTAAATATTACACTTCTGAACACTATGATTATATATTATATCATATAACATTATAATTATATTATCACTTAATTTCAGGGCTATGTTTGGAGAGTACTCAACATGGGAAGAGAGTCGTCAGCAAGAAATTCGGTTGGTGGAGGAAGAGGCTTGTCAAATAGTCTTTTATGACTTCTTGAAGTGAGTAAACTTGACAGCTTGTCTAACTCTTTTAACTCCAGACCAATACTTCTGACAACTCAAAAGTATAATGACCATATATTATTATGCTCCATTGGAAATACTTTCATATTGTGCAACATATTCTTTTTTACTTTTACTTATTGTGTGACATTTTTTTATTTAGAAACCAGTTTTTAGAGGGGCTTGAATTTGATGACATTTTAGTGTTAACAGAAACAATAAATAACAATGGTTTGCCCATCTAGAAACGATGCCATGCGATTCCTTACCATACAAATCATATATTAACTCTATCCAGACTTTGGTGGGCTTTAGGTTTTATTTAGGTTTGGACCAGATCAATTTTCAATTGAGAAAAATTCCATCACTTCTTTTTCATTTGACAGTTTCATGCAATCATATAATTAAGCATGGTACATGTTACACATCACCGGGAAGGAAAATGGTTTGAGAAAATGAAAATAGTAATCTATTGATGACATCTGAAGGAAAAAATATATTATTTATTATAAAAAGTTTAAAAATATTCAAAGGCAGACAATTTTCAATTTAAAATATCATATTCCAAGGCCTCTATTTTACCATGACAAGAAGCGTGTTGCTATCCATTCTTCTAGAAATTATACACAAACTAATACAAAATTCTTCAAAATAAACTTTATTTGATGCATTTATGTTCACAAATAATGAAATTAGGCACAAGAAATGGTGTGGCCACTATTTGTCTGAAAAAAAAAAAACTTTTACATTGATAATTCAACCACAATATCTACATAAAGAAAATACCATGTGGTAATCTAAGGAGGTAATTATAAAGCTTCTTATAGATATCGAATACAAGTATTGGTGAATATTTATACAGATTTGTTTGTTACTTTACTTTCAAATATTCAGCTGTACTCGGTTCGAGCTGATGTGTCCGTTTTGGTCCGGTAGTGCCGTCATAAGTGCAGCTGATGTGTTGGTTAGTGGTCCGGGAAAAGTTAAAAGAGAAGAGGGCGGAAAAGCAAGAGGTAGGCATAGAGTAAGATGAACCAATAACATCAAAGAAGCGCAACAACAACATCAATTGACAATGAGTGAAGCCACCAAAAGTGTGAGAATATTATTCCCATTATTTTCCTTTCCAGCCTGCTGTGCCTTTTGACGTGGCCTTTAGCAATCTAATTTCCTCTCTAGAATGGTGTTGATAACCCAGTTTAGAAGCTAAGAATAGCTTACTACTTTTCTCACTTTTTTGACATAGTCATGATCTTGATCTTTCTAACAGATACTTTTACTGTGCAAGCATTCACATGAGCACAGATAAAGCATTGCCACTGTTACTGCTGGCTGACAAGTACAATGTCCAATCTCTTCGTAATGCATGTGTGGATTACATGATGAAGCACATAGAGGAGTTGCCAGACAAGAACAAGACGCTCACATGGTACGTGCATGATCTAAGCTAATAAACATATTTAGATCATTAATAGGTACATTGCCTTTGAATTTTCATGGATTAAGCTGGGATGCCAGATTTTTCTCATGACAAACCAATATAAAAAGTTGAATAAATGCTTCTTTAAAAAAAAAATGTACTAGAAAAGCTTGATTCAAACTATCCTTTCTTATCCACCCACTGCAAAACTATGTGTATCACCATGGTTATAGTGAGTTCATGCTGTTATCATAAACAATAGTTTTGTAAATAAATACAAATGTCTACTGTTATTATTTATTTTATTTTGTGCAAATAATTCACATGTTCGTTTACAAGCAGAAAATTAATTGTTGTCTGTTTGTTGATATTAATCCTACCATGTCCACCCTGGAAAGGCTATGAAATTGGTATTTACTGCATTGTGCCATCAACTTGTTCAAGCAGACTATGATTTTTGTGCCTTTTTGCCAAAAGCATACAACTTCAGAACACCATATTATAGTATCAGGTTTGCCTTCCCTTTTTGACACCTGCCTGCTTGTTCAGACTAGTTAATCTGTTTTTTTTTTGGTACCTCCACGACAGTGTGGCATGGAATCTTGATCAGCTCTGATTTGCTGATCCTGGTGCCATTTAGGTCTCCTGTGAGTCGCTGACTGCTTTGAGCAGATTAACTACATGCAGCTTGTGGTTTCAGTGTAATTGAAACACTCATTACTTAACATATAATTGGGTTGATTCCATCAAACTATGTTGAAACCTGTATTCACTGTTTTGCCAAACCAGCACAATGCTTCCACATTACTGATGCTCTTAATAAGATGTCAAACAATAGGAAAATTGTACAGATACATTACTGGTAATATGTGAAGATATAAAACTTCAATTTATAGTAAAACATCGACTGAACTATATTTTAGCATAGTGTCAGATCTGATAGGTACTAAAAAGATTGTTAAGAGCTGGTTCACACTGCATATAGTTCTGAAACTAGCTATATTCATAGAAGTTCACAACTAGAGGGTTTATTTAAAATGTTTGAGTAATAATTGCTATGATTACTTGTAGGTTTGTTTCCACCTCTTTATAACCCACCCTCATTTTCTACTTTGATCCGTAAATGTTGTTCTTTGAGTAGACATTTATTTGATACTCACTGTAAGCACTGAGTAAAGTATAATGAAATACTTGAAATACAATAGTATTCACATGAGTGTTGAAATACACTTTGCATAATTAATATCAACATGATAGAAACCCTAAAGTAGTTGAATTCATTTGAATGCGGTTAATAAAATTAAACAGTTACAGATAAGACATGTACATATTAAATCAATGAAATGTATCATATGGATGATCTACAATGGTTAATGAATATGGTCTTATGTACATATTATTTCCTTAAATTTTAGTATGTTATCATCATTATTATAGTGTTGAATCTTTGTGGATCACAGATTATCAATAAACTTATTTCATTTCTCTTGTTTTTGACTACCACTTCAGCTTTGTTCCAACATTATCCCTGTCACTCTTTCTAACTTTTCTCTGCCTTTACATGTCTTCCAATTTTCTGATTCTAAATCAAGATCCTTCATTGTAATGATTTGATCTGACATTTTCAGTGTGCGTTCTCTTATTTATGAGATCATCTTCTCTTAATTTCATTGTCATTACAGATGATATTTTTAGTGACAGTACTATAATAACTGTAGAACTAATTCCATATTGTTGCTGTTCAAGGTATCACTATTCAAAGCTGACTGGACCAGACAGGCTGAGAGATGCCTGTAAAAACTTTATAGTGTCCAACTTTAATGTCATCTTGGATGCTCATGATTGGGTGGAGATGGAGAGGGAGGAACTGGCAGACTTTATGGCAATGTCTGAGTTGTGTGTGCACTCAGAGAAAGTTCTCTGGGAAAAGGTGACGGATAAAAAAAAAATGTTGTTGCTAGTTAGCGCCAGTTTTATATTTGCATTCATGTAGAATGTAGAATTTTATTTTTTTATTAATTTAGTGTTTTATATTTGATAATTTTAGTGTTTTATATTTGATAATTTTAGTGTTTTATATTTGATAATTTTAGTGTTTTATATTTGATAATTTTAGTGTTTTATATTTGATAACTTTAGTGTTTTATATTTGCATTCATGTAGAATTTTATTTTTTTATCAATTTAGTGTTTTATATTTTATAATTTTAGTGTTTTATATTTGCATTCATGTAGAATTTTATTTTTAAAAATCAATTTAGTGTTTTCTATTGTCATCATTTTAGTGTTTTATATTTGCATACATGTAGAATTTTATTTTTTTATCAGTGTTTTATATTTGATCATTTTAGTGTTTTATATTTGATCATTTAATTATTGCAAAAATTAGTTGTTTTTATTTTAAATATGTGATTTGATATTGTTTCTTCTACATTATAGGTAGAACAGTGGCTACTGGCAGACAACAATGCTGAGCTGCGGAAAGAGAATGTTGAACTAATTATTCCTTTACTACGTTTTTGCAAGATGACACCCACAGAGCTTTTAACTATAGAGTCATCTCCCTTAATGGAGCAGTTTCCTAAAGTTTTGAAACCAAAGCTAGGAATAGGTAAGAACACCTTATATGTCATGCTCATAGCCTTCCCTGATAGTTTCTAATTTCCTCCAATCATTCTAAATGTTGTATGTCTTTCGTGAGTCAATATCTTGTCATTAAAAAAATATTTTAAAATTTGTACTTTTTACATTGTGATTCCCATAGTTATTGAGTTATTAGCGGGTCATCATCATTGCACTTCAAACATGTCCATAGGTGCTCAGATCCCCTCCTCAGCAAGTCTCATAGTGTCCAGTGACTGACGACTCCAGTTCTGTGTTGGTTAATTAGTCTTCTTACACGCCCACTAAATTTCTCGTTACTGGCTGTGCCCATCCTAACTTCTATCTTTTTTATCCGAAGGAGTGATGTGGACTCATGGTTGTCGGAGTCCTGTGTCCTTCCCACTTTCCGGAGGGCATTGATGATGTTCGCCTGATCCTTTGGTTGGTCTTCCTCAACAATAGCGCAGCTAACCAACCTGTCCGCTCTTTCATTTCCCCATACTCCCGCATGTCCTGGGACATAGACAAAGGTGACCTTACGTATTTTTTACTTCTGCAATGACTCTACCCATTGCATACGTACAGGTCCCACCTCCACTTTTCATATTATGCTCATTGAATCACTCAGTATACAGGCATGGGTGTAGTCTTGTGACTCTAACCGTTTGAATGCCTTGGTCACTGCCATCACCTCCATCGTCATGCTACTCGTGGTCATAACGTATGCACCACTGTCTTCCTTGACTATTCTGCCTGCCGCTCTGCTGTAAAGGCCCATGCACTCCTTTGGTGTTGTATTACAGATCCATCTGTATAGATGACTGCATCTTTCCCATTGGTATTATCCCAGATGAGACCGTTGATCTCTGCATTGACCAGGACTGAGTCCTGTTCCCTACATTTTCTGTTGAGTGTGATTATACACGAGAATGTCCCCCTGAATTCATGTAGGCACCGGTATCCACTGCTCGCCAGCGTTGATATTGGTAAGCCCACAGACCTGTTTGATGACATTGTCTGCTTGGTCCACCCATGATTTGCCTCTTTTTAGCCTGACACCCTTCCCTATGTTGAGCTCATGATGCAATGGATGCTCTTTATCTGCACTTATCTTCAGGTATGTCATGCCCTCCAGATCTTGATCCTGTCATCCATGGTTGGAAAGTCGAGAAGATACCTCATTGCTATACAGGGAATGTCCCTCGTACACCCCAAGATAATGCGCATAGCTTCATTCTGTATTTTCTCCAGCTTGTCCAGTTGCATCTTACTGACTGTAAGAACTGCCAGGGCATACATGATTGGTGCGAGGACTAGTCCCTGGAAAAGAAGGGTAAGTAGCTTCTGCTTGATGGTGGCAGCTGCCATGACCTTCAAGGCGGCTAATTTTTTGCGGGATTTTGTTATCACATGGTCGACGTGGTCTCGAAAACACAGGCTGCGATCAGATAAACTTAACTTTATAGTATGTCATCACCCTGTCCCTGATCACCTCATCAGCTGCTATTTGTACCACCAGTGTTTCCGTGTTAATAATATGATTGAGTTATTTGCGGGTCATCATCATTGCACTCCGAACATGCCCATAGATGCTCAGATCCCCTCCTCAGCAAGTCACACAGTGTCCAGCGACTGACGACTCCAGTTCTATGTTGGTTGATAAGTCTTCTTACACGGCCACTAAGTTTCTCATTTCTGGCTGTGCCCATCTTAACTCCCATTTCCATCATCCGAAGAAGTGACGTGGATCTGTGTTTGTCGAAGTCCTGTGCTCTTCCCACATCTCGGAGGGGATTGATGATGTCCACCCGATCCATTGGTTGCCCATCCTCAATGACGGCGCAGTTAGCCAACCTGTCCGCTCTTTCATTTCCCCGTACTCCCGCATGTCCAGGGACATAGACAAAGGTGACCTTACATATTTTTGACTTCTGCAATTACTCTATCCATTGCATGCGTACACTCTACTTTTTTTTATCATGCTCATCGAATCACTCAGTATACATGCTTGGGTGTATTCTTGTGACTCTAACCATTTGAATGCCTTGGTCACTGCCATCACCTCCAATGTCATGCTACTCGTGGTCATGATGTATGCACCACTATCTTCTTTGACTATTCTGCCTGCCGAGCATGCTGTAAATGCCTATGCACTTCTATATGATTGTTAAGTGAGAACCATGCAACTGATGTTTTATTAGGATTAACCAATGCACCTGATACTCCACACCATGAAGAGATGAAAATCGAAATTGTCTTACATTGTGGAGGCGATTTCACTTCTGTCTCTTTCCTGTCGGTATACCAGAATATCATCAGAGAAAGTCACTTCCCCTTCCATCCAACTGTTGTTCCATGATCGTTTTTGTGTATACGTTAAATAGAACTGGTGACAATGATGAGCCTTGTGGTAGCCCTGAAAAAATGGATGTTGGCTTGGATGACCAACTTCCACATTTGAGTATCACCTTCCTCTGAAACATTGCTGCAGTGATCCATCTAATGAGGAAGAGGTGCACCACCAGTTTGAGGAGCATGTGCATGATGTATTCAGAGTTTAAGGAGCATACGCATGATGTGTTCAGAGTTTGAGGAGCATATGCATGATGTATTCAAACGGTACTCTGTTGTATGTATCCTTCAGATCTATAGCAGCAGCACATGTCTCCTCTCATCTGTGGAACCCTTCGAAGATATCATAAGTGAAGACTGCCGCGATTAGCCATGTCTCTTTTTGATCTATATCTCTAACCTCCAAGTGTGTGTGGGAATGCGCATTTCTGTTCAAGGTGACAGGTGAGAACATGGGCAACTGTTTTCTCCTGTAGCTTGTCCGCAGTGTTCTGCATCGTCATGACTCTGTAAGCACTGATCTGAGAATGGTACTTGTTTGGCTTCGGTAGCGGTAGTAAGTAGCTATGTAGCCACTCCTCCTTAATCTGGCCACTCTGAATGCAGGCATTAAACTCTTTGACCAGTTTTTGCAAGTCGTCGGCTAAATCGCCTATATCACCGTACCGAACATTATCTGGGCCAGGAGCAGTGTTGTACGAATGGTATCGGTTGTGACTGTGAGATCTTCCCCCAGCACTACATCCTCACACAATTCTGAAAAGGACCCCGTATCCTCATTCTTACAGCCGCATTTCTTTGGTCAGTTTGCTCATTGTAGCGAGCAAGCAGGGCCTTCCCTTTGGCTCTCATAAGATTTGTGCCGTATCTGGCCTGTGGTCTGGAAGTCTGGTATGCATCTGTGTCGTGTTGTGCCATTCATGCTCTGATGAAGGCGCCAGAATGTGGCTAGTGATTTTTCTGAGCACACTTTTTTACAATCATCCCACTTGGCATCCTTAGCCTGCTTTGCGCATAGTTTAAAGTGCATAATTTTTTGGTTGACCTCTACTTTCAGACCATAGTCATACAAGCACTATATGATTCTACAACTGTTTTATAAGTTTTTATTAACTAACTTTGTGTGACTCCCTAATTCTTTGACATTATATGTTTTAAGTAATTTGTAACACTTCAAATGTGCTGAAGAATAGAGACAATATTTAGTTGTGGTATGTACTTATCTTGATTCAACCAATTTTTGCTGAGAACATGAAAATATATTTAGTCGTGGTATGTACTTATTTTGATTCAACCAGTTTGCAAAACCTTTCAGGTAGTGGTATTGTTTGTATGCTTATTTCAAATTTGTTAAAACGTATTTGCTGCAACATTTTCAAAATACGAATAGTATTGTTTTGACTGAAGCACACATCATTTCTGTCATCATTAAATACATGTATACATTAGGAAACAATTTCATGTTATCTGTAATCAGAATTGATTAGCAAAGAGACTGAATAGTTTATATAGATCACTTGTTATAAATGATCGGAAAGAAAGTTAATAAATGTTGGTGTATAGTGCTAGAATGGACTAGGAAACATTTGGATAATAATGATATAACCAAATGATAAAACCAGTTGTGTAATAGTGAAAGAACCAAATTGCTAGAAACATTTGAACAACAGTGCTAGAATCAAAAGACTAGATGCAACTGAGCTAAGATGTAGAAACAAATGACTCACTTTTTAAAATATTTTTGCTACAATCATAAAATAAATAGGTAGAAATCACTTTATAATACCTGAATTGGAAATATTAACAAAACAAACAGTGGTCACAGAATCATCATATCTCAATCATAATGATTGTGCCAACTTGATCTACAACAGCCAATTTAACCTGAAACAGACTGCAAGCTTCTTGCAGTGGACAGACCTGCACATTTAGCTAGACTGCAAATAGGACACAGAGGAACAGGAGACCATATCTCAAAATCTTTATTACAAAAAAAAAAAATTAATTAAAAATGTTCATTAAAAATTTATTCAGTGCCATTTTTTTTCCACAATTTACTACCAGCCTATAGATTTCACTCTCTGGCAAGTAATGGAGTGTTTCTGCACGGTGAACAAGTACCTTACCGTAACTTCACCTCAGAGATGTATGGCATGAGATTTCAATTTGAATTGAAGTCATATGCAAACATTCCCAAAATTGAGAGCAGGATTTGTCTTTCTTGTCAAGTACCATACTTGTCCTGTTTTGAGACTGAGACCTTGAAGGTAAGACTAGTCTGTAGAATTTGATTTATGAGATAGGACCTTACATAAACATATTGAGCAATTAGTTAAGTATGTAAATAAAGTGAAGGTCTATGTCTTGCTAAGCGTATGAGGAATATGGTGTTAGTTTTCCATATTTTTCCGTGACCATGGCACATTTTTGGGGACAAGAGGTCAGATTTAATCCTGTTTGAGGCTTCTGGGTTCACCCAACCTTAAATGGGTACCTGATTTTTTTCTGGGAAAGTAAAGCGGCTCAGGCATAACACCGACCACATTACTTTAAAAATCATGTGCCGAAGGTCTATAAAAATTATGGTCACTAACACCTTATTTGCCTATATGCCACTTGGCATGACGGGGCTCTTTACTTTTTTGTTTTTACTATGGCACATGATGTTGTGGTCAATATCATGCTAGGTCACCTTCACTTCCCAGAAAAATCATTGGTACCCAATTTTAGAGGGTGGGTGAAACCCAAAATCTTGTTGGTCCGAAAAAAAATTCAGTTTCTAGGGATCAAACCCAAACCATTCTGATCAGAAAATGAACACACTAACAATTCAGACTCCGAAGCTCCTTAAGCATGTAATTAAGCAACAAAAATGTAATATATGTCAATGTACATAAATTTGTTAAAAGTTATTTTTGCTTAGTGCTTAAAGGGAACAAAATAAACTGCTTGGCCAAATATGCACATATGTTTATGATGTTTCACCACAAGCATGAACTCATAATTGTTTTAATAAATAAAATTATCAAGGTAGGACCGATCACTGCATCCAGCTGAGAAGAAATGCATATTATCATAATAGATGTACATTTGAATTTGATTAACTGATTCTCCAAAATAGAGTTAGACATTAATATCAAAAGTGCCATGCTATTTATTTATCTGTTGTCCTTTCAAATCAAAATGACACATAGGGCAGAAATTCTAGACTCTTGTGTCTGACAATCTTTCAACTGTCAGACCTTGCACAGGACCTGCATTGTTTCTCAACATATGGCTCTGTTTTGGGCGAGTTGTTCAATCTCGAAGAGGGAGCTGATGTTGCCTCTTGTTTTAATGTTCTTTATAATGTTTCTCTAGGTCAACCTTTTTTTCTTTTACCCTCTGGTTCCCATTTGAGGGTCTGCTTTGAGATTCTTTTGTTGTCTCTTCTCATCACACGGCCATCATATATCACCTTCTTCTCTTGATTATAGTTGATATTTTTGGATGCTTTGTCTTATCTCTTATTTCTGCACCAGTCTTGAACTCATTCCATGGTATATGAAGTATTTTCCTCTGGCATTTGTTTTCAAATGCATCCATTTTATTTTCTGTTTCTTTAGTTTTCCAGTTCTTGCATGCATAAATAAAGGAAATAATACATTTGATTTGAAAATCCTGAACTTTGTTTTTGTGCTTAGTAATTGTGATTTCCATATTTTATCAAGGTTTCTGAAAGTCTTTATTTTCTTTGCTATTATAATTCTAATTTCTTTCTTTGTGTCTCCTTGATCAGCTTCCAAGATATACAAAGTGATCTACTTCTTCCATTGCTTTTCCTTCAAGGTATATTTTTTTCTTCTGAGCAAATTTGATTTTTCATTAATTTTGTATTTTCTTGGTTGATCTCAAGTCCAATTTTCCTAGCCTTGATGACATGGCTTTTGTTTTTTCTTGCATCATGTTCACATCTCGATTGAGAACTATGTTGTTCGCAAAATCGAGGTCCTCCAAGTGGGAACCAAGTGTCCATTCAATGCTTTTGTTACATGCACAGCTCTTCTGCTTAATGAAGTCGATAGCAATCCCAGATAACAAGGGAGATAAAATATATCCTTGTCTCACTCCGATATCAATCTGGAACCATTCACTCAGTCCTGCCTCTGTGTGAACTGCACATGAGAAGCTGTTGTACAGATGCAAATTTCTAATTTTCATATTTCTGGCAGTCTCAGCCATTGTCATTTCACAAACACAGACACATGCCTAAGTTTATATAACACACACTCTCTCTCTTTCTCATATTGTATGGAATCAGGCATTCGTTTCAGGTTGAAAATAACTCATTACTGTGGTGGCAAACATCTTCTGACTTGTCATGGATGATTATGTTTCATATCAGATGAACATACTTTGTATCAAATATTTTCTTTGGGCTAACAGACACTTATCATCTATTATTCTTATCATCTTTTTTTCTTATCATCTATTTTTCTTATCTATTTTTGAATTATTCTGTGTAAGGTATTGTAAAATGTACATTTCTTTGTGCATGTCGTAAGAGACGACTAAGGAAGTTGATCGATGGCTTGACAAGCTGTCATTGTAAAAAGTATTGTTATGGAAACAGCGCCATATATTTTAGAGCAGTGATCTCTGCAATATATGCGGCTTTGGCATGCAAGGTTTTTGTTTTTGAGATTGTGGTTTTGCCCTATGTGCCGTCTTCGGCTCGAAAGGACAATAGATAGATAGATTTCCAAATATTACATTATTTTACTAATTTTACCACTTTTGTTTCTCAGAAAACCAACTACGCCCAATTTCAAGTGAACTTTTATCCTAAGGGCCACTTCACTACAATATCGTTGTATGGCAACTTTATGGGACGACAGAATGACAATGTGACTCTAAAAATCATTAGACAGAACATGCCACATATGTTTAGTACTGTCACTGGAGGCAACAAACACTATCCACCTATGCTTGTGGAAGCCACTCTACAGCTATATAGCAAGAAAAAGGAGCTAAAATTTGTTGGCCTTACTGTGACCAAAGCCCACATATTTACTAATAAAACTCCTGACCTGGTGGTTGAGAATGTCTTGGATCTAGCAAGACTTAAGAGTGAAGACTCACCTTTTATTCTAGAGGGTTCATTATCAGGAGCTGTCTTCATCAAGATCCAGCAAGTTGGAGACCATCTTCTCGAAGGAGATTGCAGTAAGGATGTGGCTGAAGATGACATCTAAGACAGAGAAATGGGTTCTTTTGAATTATGAGATCAGATAGTTATTTCTACAAGTTCAATTAATTTGAAACAAATTTTGGTGCTTATTAAATAGATATTGATTTGTAGAGACACAAGTTATTCATATTTCTATGCTATATGACATGGCATAATGAAGTACTTTACAACCATTAATGGTTTGATTGAAATATATGTCAGGGTCAAATATTTGAATAACTATAATAATTTCATTTATTTATTTTTTATTTCTGTATGGACTGCTTCCTATAATTTTAGAAACACTCCTAAAAGGGAATATCTATGTCTGGATGAAATAACATTGACAATCCAAGAATAAGAAATGAGTAACATTGCAAAGGTTTCAGGTTAAAAACAACTGTTTGTAGTTGTTTTGTTACCATTATTCTAGAAATGGCCACAAGTAGTATAAGTTATATAGGCTAATTTAAACAATCAATTATCTTTGATGAAGAGAGTATTTTCCCTTGCCTTATTGATCAAACTGTTGACAATCCTTGGTTATCTTGAATGCTCTTTGGAAGGCATAAAAAAGCTTCTTTTTATGTGCCTGTGTATCTTAAGTGTTTCATATTTTGGGCAGGGGATAATTTTGCTACTTCATTATATTATTATGATTCTTACATCAGTTCTATACTATACACCCATTTTGTAATGCTGTTTTCTTACAGTTTTTTTTTTTTTATTATCTAAATGTTTGCAGTGTAACTTATTTTTTTATAATTTATTATTTAGAGACGGAAGCTCCAATAATTTGTAGTTAATAAGAATACAATAATCTAGTTATGTTATATATATATATATATATATATATATATATATATATATATATATATATATATGTTAATAGTCAACAAGCAAGTTGCCAGAATTTTTACAAGCATAACTTTCTTTAAATCATTAAGACCTCGAATTTTAAATATAAAACAAGTAAATGTAGAATAAATTAAGATGTTTAGAAACCTTAGTCTCTGGGCAGCCATTTGTACCTGTGATAAAAAGTATGCTGGGGGGGGGGGGAGCTGCAAAAGAACTAATAAGTTAAGCATTTAAGCATAACAAAGGACATTATTAACATTTCTTTTTGAAAACTGGTTGCACACATTTTTTGCAGAAACAGTTGGGGAGTGAAAAATGTGTGCAAAATTAGTCTTACATAAAAGATTTGTTGGAAGAAGGTTGTACTTTGTGTACATTGAAAGTTTGTTTAAACTGACTTTTATTTATGGCATGTTTCATTAATGACATCATTGGAGCTTCTGTTACTCATTTTTTTATATTTAAACAATTATATTTCAACAAATGTATTTTTAGATGGCTTCACCTTGAGTGAAATAGAAACCACCTTAAAGCTAATGACCAATAACAAGGCTGCTGGAGAGGATAAGTTAACAGCTGAGATCCTCAGGCAATTGATAGCCATAATTTAATACATCTCCAAAAAATGTTCAACATCATTGGAAAACAGAGAAGACGCCTCATAAATGGAAAAAAGGAATCATTGTTAAGATCCCAAAAAAGGGCAATCTTAGAGATTGTAACAACTGGAGAGGCGTGACACTTTTGTCAGTTGCCTCAAAGTTATTCTGTAAAATCATCCTAAATAGAATAAAGGATTCAATAGATACAGTAATGCGTGAAGAACAGGCTGGGTTTAGAAAAGGGAGAAGCTGTCTTGACCACATTTTCACTCTACGACTTATATTGGAGGAACATATTGAAAAGCAAAAACCTTTTGTACTTAACTTCATCGACTTCAAAAAAGCATTTGATAGTATTCATAGAGATTCTTTGTGGAAAATTCTGAAGCAATATGGTTTACCATCAAAAATCATAAATATTATCAAAGACATGTATGGTTACACATGTGCAGTTCGAACAGAGGAAGGACTGAGCGAATGTTTCCCAATAGAAACTGGGGTTAAACAAGGATGTATTTTATCGCCCTTGTTATTGGAATTGTTATGGACTTCATAATGAAGAAATGCTGCACTGGTAATAAAGGCATCGAATGGATACAAGGAGACCATTTGGAGGACCTCGACTTTGCTGATGACATAGTTCTCATCAGCAGTCAGATAAAAACGATGCAGGAAAACACAAATGAACTATCATCAATAGCCAGCAAAATTGGGCTTGAGGTCAATCATGAAAAGACTAAAGTCATGAAAAGTTTAATTCCAACAAGTGACAAAATATACATGGAAACAAACCAGTAGAAGAGATCGATCACTTATCTATCTTGGAAGTCACATTGATCGAGAAGGGGATACGAGCAAAGAAATTAGAATCAGACTGGCTAAAGCAGCAATGTCTTTCAGAAGCCTTGAAAAGTTGTGGAAATCAAAACTCATTAGCACAAACACAAAACTTAGGCTATTCAAATCAAATGTACTATCAACCCTTACGTATGCGTGTGAAAGCTGGAAAACAACAAGAGATATAGAAACAAAGTTGAACGCATTCGAAAATAAATGTCTAAGGAAAATACTTGGTATAGAATGGAACGAATTCAAAACAAACGAGGAAATTAGAGAAATCGCCAATCAACCACTAATATCTTCAGTAATAAAGAAAAGACGATGGTCATACGTTGGACATGTGATGAGAAGAGATAATAATCGAATAGCAAAGCAAGCCCTCATATGGGAAACAACAGGTAGGAAGACCCAGGGAGACACTGAGAAGAACATTGATGAGAGAGGCAAGAGCAGCAGGAATCGGCTCCCTCAATGAGATAGAACTGCTTGCACAGAACAGAGACAGATGGCGAGATTTAATAAAATATCTTTAAAAGAAAACTGCTAGAACAAAAATTCATATAGGAGAAGGTGTATCTTGGTCTACGCCCGGTTACGGCTCGAAAGGTCAATAGATAGATAGAAATGTATTTTTACTTTATGTAATTCATATGACTTGAAGTCATATGACTTGAATTTTAGATAAAACTGAAAAATCTGTTAAGTTGTTAAATTTAATTAATAGTGAAGACTAGAGAACTAGAAATGGTCACAGCAAATACAAATTCACACTGGAAGGATGACGACATTCGTACTATTTCTCTCATGTATTTAATGAAAGAAGAAAAGTGTATGATAGAATTTAATGATAATCAACATCAGGTTATGAAAATCATGTTATATTTTCAATATTTATTGTGTAAAGTTTTTTCTTTACATAGATGAGAAACAGTAATTTGTTCAAAGTCATCATTACATACATGGGAAATAGTAATTGGTACAGTCACATTTAGGTAATAGTAACTAATTGTTCCTGTCAGGAATATATAGAACAACAACAATTTAAATGGTTGGCCACCTAGTCAGAATGAATCCTTACCAATCACCATCAAGGGTGTTCTTCTCAAAAATGCATGGAAAAAGACCAAGAGGAAGACCTAGAAGAAGATGGATAGATGCAGTGACAGAGACATGTAACAACAAAGGAAAATCACTAATTCAGACAGATCGAGCAGCTCAAGAATTACAACTGATATAACCATGACACCTTTTAGGTATCAGGAAAAGAAGAAGAAGAACTAATTTTTTCAAAGTGATCTATTCAGAGATAAGAAACCGAAACTGTTTTGAAGTTGTTTGAAGTAGCAATTATTTCAAAGTTACTATTACACACATAATTATATATTTTATATTGGAGGAACACATTGAAAAGCAAAAACCTTTTGTACTTAACTTCAACGACTTCAAAAAAGCATTTGACAGTATTCATAGAAATTATTTGTGGAAAATTCTGAAGCAATATGGCTTACCATCAAAAATCATAAATATTATCAAAGTCATGTATAATGGTTACACATGTGCAGTTCGAACAGAGGAAGGACTGAGCGAATATTTCCCAATAGAAACTGGGGTTAAACAAGGATGTATTTTATCACCCTTGTTATTTGGAATTGTTATGGACTTCATAATGAAGAAATGCTGCACTGGTAATAAAGGCATCGAATGGATACAAGGAGACCATTTGGAGGACCTCGACTTTGCTGATGACATAGTTCTCATCAGCAGCCAGATAAAAACGATGCAGGAAAACACAAATGAACTATCAGCAATAGCCAGCAAAATTGGGCTTGAGATCAATCATGAAAAGACTAAGGTCATGAAAAGTTTAATTCCAACAGATGACAGAATATACATGGAAAACAAACCAGTAGAAGAGATCGATCACTTTATCTATCTTGGAAGTCACATTGATCGAGAAGGGGATACAAGCAAAGAAATTAGAATCAGAATAGCTAAAGCAGCAATGTCTTTCAGAAGCCTTGAAAAGTTGTGGAAATCAAAACTCATCAGCACAAACACAAAACTTAGGCTATTCAAATCAAATGTACTATCAACCCTTACGTATGCGTGTGAAAGCTTTAAATCAACTAGAAATATAGAAACAAAGTTGAACGCATTCGAAAATAAATGTCTAAGGAAAATACTTGGTATAGCATGGAACGAATTCAAAACAAACGAGGAAATTAGAGAAATTGCCAATCAACTACTAATATCTTCAGTAATAAAGAAAAGACGATGGTCATATGTTGGACATGTGATGAGAAGAGATAATAACCGAATAGCAAAGCAAGCCCTCATATGGGAAACAACAGGTAAGAGGAAAAGAGGAAGAGCCAGAGAGACACTGAGAAGAACATTGATGAGAGAGGCAAGAGCAGCAGGATTTGGCTCCCTCAATGAGATAGAGCTGCTTGCACAGAACAGAGACAAATGGCAAGATTTGATAAAATATCTTTAAAAGAATTGAAAACTGCTAGAACAAAAATTCAGATAAGAGAAGGAGTATCTTGGTCTACACCCTTTGAGCGGCTACGGCTCGAAAGGTCAATAGATAGATGATAGATTACATACATAAATAGCAGCCCTTGTTTGGATGTCACTTTTACATACATGACAGAAATAGTACTTGTTTGGATGTCACCATTACATACATGACAGAAATAGTACTTGTTTGGATGTCACCTTTATATATATGACACAGACTGTACTTGTTTGGATGTCATCTTTACATACATGGCAGAAATAGTACTTGTTTGTATGTCACCTTTACATACATGACAGAAATAGTACTTGTTTGGATGTCACCGTTATATACATGACAGAAATAGTGTCTGTTTGGATGTCATCTTTACATACAAGGCAGAAATAGTGCCTGTTTGGATGTCATCTTTACATACATGACAGAAACAGTACTTGTTTGGATATCACCTTTTATATATATATATATATGACAGAAAAAGTACTCATTTGGATGTCACCTTTACATACATGACAGAAATAGTACTCATTTGGATGTCACCTTTACATACATGACAGAAAAAGTACTCATTTGGATGTCACCTTTAGATACATGACAGAAAAAGTACTTATTTGGGTGGTTTTTTTTTTTTTTAACGCTCTCCAGCTTTGACCACTGACCCTAGTCCTTAGAGACTAGGAACTGAATTTTGCATGTTAATCCATTTTTCCCTGGCAGCCGTGTGCACAGGGGTCCCTCGCCGCACATGCAGATAACTCCATCTTCGTAGGTACTCATATTTTTTCCATCGATGAGTAATTGACGTTTCAAGCCGGGCCTAGCTGCTGAGACCAGGGGTGGTTGCCACAGAGAGAAATCACAAATAAAAATCCCAACTAGGTGCAGTCAGGATTTGAACCCACAACCTCTCTGTCTCGAGGTAAATCTCTGTCTCGAGGCTGACGTCTTACCTCGAGACCAACCAGTCCCCCAAAATGACAGAAATAATATTTGTTTGAATGTGACTTTTAATTACGTGGGGGAAACCGTATTTGTTTTGATGTCATCTTTATATACATGAGAGAAACAGTAATTATTTGGATGTCACTTTTATATACATAACAGAAACTGTACTTGTTTGAATGTCACCGCTACATATGTGAGAGAAACAGTACTTGAAAGACATGAAAAACAATAATCACTTTCAAGTCACTGGCATGTAGAGACCAATGCAATTATTTTATAAAATAACCCCCATAGAGATGAAAGTAAAGGTTGTTTTCAAGTCACGGTGATGAGCCACACATTTTTGTTTGGCAATTTTCTTTACATAAAATGATAGTAAATTATTGTTGGGAGGTCAATTTTATTATCAAAGAGAGGATTATATGCCACAAGTAATTGCTGTTGGAAATATTCCCTGATTTTGATACAGTGTAGAGATATATGTTTGTACATATTGTACATGATTTTGTTTCATAGTTTACTCATGCCAGCGTATGTACATGAGGTTGTTGTTGGAAATATTTACATATATATATATGTGCACACATAAACTGACAGTTACAAATATTCTTTCTCATGTAAGTATTTAGCACAAAAGCATCATCACAGATATATCTAGCCAGGACAAATTATCGGCATTGTGACCTAAAATATTTCAAAGATTCTATATTTTCAAAAATGGCATCACATCCTTGACAATATTACACCAGATTATCCCTTTTGGAATGCCAGCATCTGTTCACTCAACCTTACACAACTGAGCCTTGTTGGCCAATTAATGTCACCAGCATTCTCCATCCTTTTGTTTTTCACAGCTACTTGAGAGTAAACAGAACCAAGACTTATTCATTCTTTGATATTATCTTTCCACCGATCTTTGTCTGTCTATCTTTCTTCTTTCTTTCACAGTTCCCTGTATTTTGTTCTGGCTAGCTCTGATAAATATGATGCCTCAACTTACTATTTTAGTTCATGTTTTGTTACAGCATTAAGAATATCATGATGTTGTCCAGATTCTCTTCCTTTGCCTTCTTTCCTCATTTGTCTTTCAGCATCAAGGGGAAACTTAATTTGTGCAAACTCTTTTGCACTTCAAATGGTCTCTGCTGCTCTTATGTTCCCAGTGTTTCTAATATTCCATCAATCCATCTTTTTTTGTGGTTGGTTCTTGAGTCTGGTGTTCTCGAAATGCATGTTTATTGAGTGCTTGTTGTGTTGTGTTTTGATTGTTCTGCCTTTTCACATGGCCAAACCATTTTATCTGTTGTTTCTTTATGTATTCTATGGTGGGAATTATTCATAGCTTTTTTCCCAGTTCTTTATTTCTGATCTTATCTCTCAGGTTGTTTCCTGTCATTTGTCTAATACATTTCATCTCGGTAGTGGTTATTTTTCTTATTGTTTTTGCATCTAAGGTTCAGTCCTGGCATTGGTAGCACAATGTTGGAATAAAGATTGTTTTGTATTTAGTTTCTCACTGAATTCATGTATATTTATATCACGCTCAGTGAGAATCAATAAGGAAATTAATTTAAGAAAAATGTTACTCAAGTAAAATACAGCAATTTTTTTGGAATGTAACACTGTTGTAGATATCCATTTTTTCTTTTGCAAGTTTGAGTTGTCGCTCCTAGAAAATTGATCATATCAGACTAACAAGTCTTGCTACTTGATTTTGTTTCAAGTTTCTCATCTGTTAGATACATTGTCAACTAGAACTAACATTCTCCTACAAGGGTTTTGCTATTGGATATTCTCTGCAGCCTTGGATTTTTAACTGTACACTCATTTGGACTACAAAGGACAAGAGGCAGGGTTCGATCCCAACCGACGGCTTCCAGGTTCACCCAGCCTTTAATGGGTACCAGATTTTTTTCTGGGAAAGTGAAGCAGCATGGGCGTAATACCTACCACATTACCCCAAAAATCATGTGCCGAAGGTCTGTAAAATTTATGGTCACTAACACCATATTCCCTATACGCCACTTTGCGTGATGGGGGTACTTTACTTTTTTTTTTTACTCCTTGTGTATAGTCTTGGTATGAGATTTAATCTCTTATTTCCAAGTTATTAGACTAGTACCGCTTTCATATCCCACACCAGGTGATTATCATAGACACATCTGCTCTTAACATCACCCTTTATGGCTGTGTTGGTATTGTGACGTATGCCCTAATTTTTTTCTAAATTTGTTGTTTTCCTGCCCACAAGTTTCAAAGATGCATTTGCCTACCATGAGGAGCTAAATCATACTAGTAGTGATGGTGAGGTGAAGTGTTGCATCATGTTGGAGAAGTGGTTATCACACCACCAGTGAAACAGAAGCTTTTTAGACAACAACCAGTTAAATTGAAGTGCCACTATTATGCTAATTGAAGTGAGATATGGATATAATCAGGTGCAATCAAGCTTCGAGTTTATTGTCAGAAAAGTTAGACAGAGTCAACACATAGAATTGGAGAAGAAGAACAAGAAGAAAAAGATCACAACAGCTGAGAGTGACTCCCAAAAGACTTACCGTGAAAATAGCCTATTTTGTTATGTGCTAAGTATTCTGTGAAGGAATACAAGTTGAGATGAGTTGAGTTATATTTGAAGTGCCATGTGATTTATTGTGCCACTATTACTTTATTACTTTATTACTTTATTATTACTATTATGTAAACTAAAACCAAAAAAAAAATCAAAATTACACAAGCAATGTATACATACATTAGTAAAATGCAACAGTACAAGACTGATATCCTCACAATTAATGTTGATAACTACTTTTACTTTGGCTGACTGATATCCACATAATTAATGTTGATAACTACTTTTACTTTGGCTGACTGATATCCACACAATTAATGTTAATAACTTCTTTTACTTTGGCTGTCTCACTACTGTGATCCCTGTTTTTCTTATTTGCCTCACTGAAGTATAGCTCTTCTTATTTAACACCTCTTGGTATCTTTATTGTTATCATCAAGAAGTCTGTTACTCTAATTCATTCAAACCTTGTACACTAAATAAAGAATGAGTTTTCAACAATTGTCTTCCATTTTTACAGTATTGTAGATTCAATTATGAAATTGAGATCTGTAATCATTTACTTGTCTTTTTGGACTTAGGCTCTTATTCATTTTTGTTCTGGGAATTAATGGATTATAAACAAGGCAGATTGCATCAGTTTGATATTAAAGTCTTTATTAGGAGGAAGACAAAAGAAAATAAAATGCAATAACCACCAAGAATGCTTGCACACAAAGTAATAGACTAAGTGAAATATTCAAAAAGGAGAAATTGGAAACAAAACAAATGTGTTGAAATGTGTATTTATATTGCTATCACTGTATTTATTTTTTAAGCACCTAGTTATTTATATTTCTTTGTATATACTGAGCCCAGTTTTGCAACTCCCTATTTGTCCAAGAAAGGAATGACACCATTGCGGCATATTTGTGTGAAGAGTGGTCACATTCATGTATTATCATGTCTCCTTATTATACAATTATACTAGATGTCTGTGAGGTTGCTGATCTCTGAATAACGTATGTGTTCATGTATAATGAGTTATGTTCATGCTGAGTTGATTTTGGATGTTGACACTTTTCTTCTATGGAAGATCTGTTTTATTTTTTTTTTTATGGGTTGTCTTCCACAAAGTCTATCCATTTTCATGGTGGTGACTACAAAGCAACAGTTGAGCTGTATGGTCCTTCCAGGGCAAGACCTTCATTACCACATTTTATTTTGGCTTTTTATTTGAGATCATGTGAATTATTTCATTCATGTACACCATGCTCACTACTGCCTGAACTCAACCCACTGAGCAAACATGGAGTTTTTTTTCTTTTCTAAATCTTATTTAAATTTTACTTTTGTTCTCCCTTTCACCAGCTTGATTTCATTAATTAGGTGCCGTCTCCACTCGAAGGTTGGCTACCATGGAATGCTAATTTACTCTGTCTCTTGTCTTGATGGTGCATGTCATAGTCACCTGTCCTCCTTTTGATATTATCAGTCCACTTTAGTCTTGGTCTGCATCTGCCTTATTTATCTTTTACCTTCCCTTCCAAGATGACTTTTAGAAGGGTGTTGTGCCTCTTCACATATCCAATTTCAGTTGTTTTTTTAGAATTGTGTTAAGTAGTTCTTTTTTCATGTTCAGCTCATTCAGAACTTCCTTGTTTGTCTTCTTTTCCTATTTGCTTAATTGCTGTCATGTATGTTTATGCCTATCCCCTTTAGAGAGTTTGTGCTGTTTTGGAAAGTGGACACACAATATTTTTATCTGAAAAAGTAAGACAGATGTAAGTGGTACCAAGAAATTTGGTTATGGTACGATGTGGGTACTAATACCATCTCCATTGGTATCCTCTGCTAATTTATATATGAAAAGATTGAATGGGAACAATTTATTTGCAGTCGGTGGGAAAAAAATCATCATAATTTTTAAAGACGTGTCAGTGACAGTTAACTAAAACAGTTATCATTTTTAATTGCCTTTTTTTTCTTTCAAATTCTCATTGATGCTTCGCTTTACCAGCTGTCTTTCTTGCATATCTATTTATATATATGAAATTATTGTATTTATGTTACCATGTTATTACTTATTTAGTTTTGTAAAATATTTCTAATAAAGGACCTTAAAGAATAATTAACAAATTATGTTTCAGGAGAGGGAAGATCAAGATTTTTGGAGAGGAAAAATATCAGATTTCTTGGTAAAAGGCACACTTTAAAAAAAATCAATTTTCTTGGGGAAAACAAAAATTAAAACAAATAAAAGTCAAAGTTCTTTTGAAAAAAAAAAAAAACCAAAGAAACGTTTGCTTTTAACAGAACTTTCACAGAATTGCATGTTGTATGAGATTTTGATTAAATCTTAATATTATTTTCTCAAATATAAATTGATTGAGCAGAGACCTCAGATGTTTGGTTAAATGTCACAGTTTTGACTTGTAGCATTTTGCTGCTTTCTGATCATAGTTGTTTGTTTTAATCTAAAAGTGACATTTTAGCTATAATCTTGGACATTCGCTTTGCAGTGTGTATGGATGAAGATGTCTTTAGCCTAATACATGACCTTCATTTTAAAAATTGTTATTTTATGGAAGTGGTTTTTAATTTGTAACATCACACGCACAAGGTACAACTTTATTGAATGATTTTTTTTTATAGCTCTTAGCTAAAAATTAAAAAAATTGTCATATTTCATAGATTCTGAGGTGTAATATTAAATTTGTAATCTCAAAAGTGTTTAAATTTTAACTTCTTCCATTCACTTTGAATATATAATAGAAGAATCAAGTGTATATTATATTCCTTGAAAGGCACAAACAAATAAAGCAACTAAAATGTCAATGACAAACAGCTGTGCATGCTGCAAGTGTGAATTCTGCCAGATTGTACACATATCAATTAATGTCACTTTCGCTGATGGCTTTAAATGACCTCCTTTAATGTTAATATATTACTAAATTGAGCGAGCCAAAACTGTTCATCATGAGTTTCATACCTTTTTTTCAAAATGCAACCATCATAGAACAGTCTGAACAATCAAGATGAACACTTTGTTGATTGCTGGGATGGGGGCTGAGCAGATATGTGAATGTCCTGCCTGCAGTGAGGCCATTCTGTTCTAAAGTCGATATTGTATATTAGTAAATTGATAAACCTGAAAACACTTTATTTCTCTGTTTTCAAACATGTGTTGTCATGGGATGTAATTTCTTCAAAACGTTAACATTTTCAATACATTTATTCTATAATTAAACAAAAGTAAAGAGCCCCATCACACCAAGTGACGTTAAGGGAATATAGTGTTAGTGACTATAATTTTTATAAACAGCACATGATTTTTGGGGTAATGTGGTCGGTATTGCGTCCATAAGTAAAGTAAAGTAAAGAGCCCCCGTCATGCCAAGTGGCATATAGGGAATATGGTGTTAGTGACCATAAATTTTATAGACCTTCAACACATGATTTTGGGGTAATGTGGTCGATATTACGCCTATGCCACTTTACTCTCCCAGAAAAAAAATCCAGTACCCATTTAAGGCTGGGTGAACGTGGAAGCCGTCGATTGGGATCGAACCCTACCTCTTGTCCTTTGTAGTCCAGTTCACTAACAACTGAGCTATCGCGGCTCCCTATTGTGTCCATGCCGCTTTACATTTCCCCCAAAAAAATCCAGTATCCAATTAAGCCTGGATGATAACCTGGAAGCCATTGATCAGGATCGAACCCAACCTCTAGTCCTTTGTAATCCAGTTCACTAACCACTGAGCTATCACAGCTCCCATTTATTCAATTGAGTAAGCATTAAATTGTCATGATCTTGAAACAAAATTACAAAATAAAATTATTGACAATCGTCATGTTATTTTTCTTTTTACATTTGTGCAATAATACAATTAACTTTATATCGTTTACCAATACTGTAAAAATAGTTTGCTTTAAAAATTGCCGCAGTTCCTTGTTTCAGGGCGGATTTGATTTTTATTTTATGTTTGTATAAATTGCCTAATATCCATTTTTCTTTTCATTTTGGCTAATTTATCAATGCTGATATTTTATTGAAAATTAACCATATGTGCAAACAAAAACCTAGAATTTTTGTATGCATGATATAATCTCAGATTTGTTGTTGCTACCTGTAAGACATTAACGTTTTCTTATACTTGTGCTGGAATCATTATTGTAATATAGTTTTTGATAATACTTTATTCAATTCTGCTTTCTAATAATATGTTTGTTTTTTTTTTAGAAATACTGAGCTAAAATTGTATTAGTTGGACCTTAATTTACAATTGACGTGCTTTGCCAACTGCTTAAAGAAACTGAATATTTGCTTCAGTGAGTTTAATGTTAGTTAGTTGACGAATCATCCTCATTGTACATCAGTTTTGTTCTGTTCTCTTCATGGAATCAGTAATCATTACAGTCAGGAATTTCCTATATCTCCTTCATCGATATTACAGCTGCCACCAAAGCATATTGGCAAACTCTGTGTACAAGGTCGACTACTGTGCAGCCCTAATCAGCGCATTGGTGATGATTCCAATGGCTTCCTTCAAAAGAGAGTGCAAAGTCACTCCCTTACTCCAGTTTCCACGAACAACACACATTTTTAAAAAACAAAACAACTTAAACGGTTTAAGTGATTACGTTAGTCCCTGCAAGAAAAGTGTGACATGCAGCCATTTTGTACATCGGAAAACATCATAAGTGATGAAATCACAACCTCGTTATATCCTGCAACACATAGAGACTGACTACCCCTGTCAACACTTGTCTGGCATTATTAACTTGATGTTCTCACAGTCTAGTCAAGATTGTATATTCACATTCATTGTCTGTATCATTGACTTGTGCCATCTCCATGACAGCATTCAGAATGTCAACTCAGTCCATTGTTTGTCCACTATCTAAAATACCAAGCTTGAAAACCAATCTGCTTGTTCGTTTCCTGTTACATCTGAGTGTCCTGGCTTCAATATTATACACATTTTCATCAGCTTTGACCTCTTTGTTGACTCCAACAATTGCTTTTGAGCCCAGCCCATTTTATTTTCTTTGAGTCACTGAAAAGGCATATGTGAATAAAAACCTATGTCTTCAACCAAGCTATTAATTTAGTTACACACTTAAGTAAACTTGGTTCTGTAAACTAATGAGTGAAGGCATTGTTTCAAATAAAAATGGTTCAGTTCAACATCCTGATTGTCAACACCTTCTATTGTCTATATTCTATTTTTTTTTTCTTAGAGCCCTTCATGCTGTGCATGTGTTAATCTTTCTTGAGCAGTTTTCTCAACAGAGCTCTATATATATTTTGAAAAAGATCTTTCAAAATAATATACATATTCTGGAACTATCTGTTACATCAAGACATTATCGTGTTTGTAATCAAAGATTATTATTTCCAATTATTATCATTTGTATTATAGATATATATATATATTATATATATAAAGTAAAAAAGTAAAGAGCCCCCGTCACGCCAAGTGGCGTATGGGGAATATGGTGTTAGTGATCATAAATATTACAGACCTTCAGCACATGATTTTTTGGGTAATGTGTGTGTGTATATAATATATATATACACTTAGACAGTGCCCATTGGTATGTATTCTCTTTCTTGATGAAAGTACAAGATACCAACAGTACACAAATTGTGTGGCACCAATGAGTGGCCCTCATGGTATTTTATGAAAACTGTTTCATCTTTTTAAAGATACCAGGAATTGCACTGTTTCTTTTTTTAAATTTGCCCTATCAAGGATTAGTGGGGGGGGGGGGGTGTATTTGTATGTTCCAACAATCATTCTAAAACTATTTTAAAGTGGGTACCTTCTAATAATGTGATAATATAGCTTGACTGGCACTCTACTTGATTGCCGGTTGTACAGAAAAAAGTTGTAAAATGACTACCCTCATTAATTAGAAAATATATAATAGCCTTTCTTCTATTTGTCTGTCCATGCTTCTTCTAGCATGTGTGAGCCATGAATATCTTACAACATTTTACAACTATGGATTTTCTCAATGCAATTTTTACAGTGCTTGTTTGTTAATTGACTTTTCCCTGTGACTTTTATAATGAAAGCATATTTCTCATTTGTCAATGTATCCTACATTTAATGTTTCATATGGGACCAAGTGGTTAACTGGAGTAAGACTTAGTAGTTTGCTAATTTTGTGGATACTGGTCTGGTTCTTGGTAGGGTCAAGAGTGTTTTCTTTCCCTAGTGGATGAATGGACTCTAAACAGTTTACCGTGTGGCAATAACATTGGAATTGTAGCCTTTATTTCCCACCCAAACGGGTCCCAGAAATGGGGTATATGCTATAATTAAATTTTTAAAATTTCTTTCCAATTAGTATTTCATGGGTCATTGAAATGTCATTTATAATTCCATAATGATATTTATACACACATGTCACAAGTATGGAAACAAGAAAGTAGCAAGTAATAAATATAATGCAATCACATTGTTATGTCAAGTAAAACAACCCAATAAAAACAGCCAGATAACAGAAAAAAAGATGAAGTTATACTTGTAACGCTGTCTGGTGTTGAAGTGTTAGCAGGATGACGCATTTTATAAGACAAACATGTTTTATTTTGATATAAACACTTCCTATTTGGTGGCTGAATGGTTAGTGCGTTCATGACCACTTCCTATTTGGTGGCTGAATGGTTAGTGCGTACATGACCACTTCCTAATCAGAAGTGTCTGTGTTTAATTCCCTGAAATAGTTATTTTTAATATATATTTTTTGGACCAATAAGATTGTGGGATTCACTCAGCTTCAAGAGAGGGGTCATATGATGCCTTGTTTACTGTTTTAATTACAAGTGTATTGCTTTGCATTATATTAATGTTGGAGATTTTGCTATTTATCACGTAATTGTTGGAGGTCTGGCATATACGCCATATCAGCTTCTCATCTAACTTCTTTGCTATATTTAAAGCTTGTTCTAAAGCTGACTTGATTATTTCAATCTTGTGTTAATAAAATACAAGTATAAACTTATGCTTCTACTTTTATTTTGAGAGAGATAGTGGAAGTGAAATTGTTTTGTAAAATTAGTTCATATTTTTCAAAACTTTCCTCAGAGAAAATTGTTGTTAAAGGGACTAAATATGGGGCAGCTATGATGAACCATGGAGCCGCGATAGCTCAGTGGTTAGTGAACTGGTGAACTGGACTACAAAGGACTAGAGGTAGGGTTCTATCCCAACCGACGGCTTCTGGTTCACCCAGCCTTTAATGGGTACCAGATTTTTTTCTGGAAAAGTAAAGTGGCACAGGCATAATTACCGACTACATTACCCCAAATAATCATGTGCCGAAGGTCTGTAAAATTTATGGTCACTAACACCATATTCCCTATATGCCACTTGGCGTGACGGGGGTAGTTTACTTTTTTACTGTGATGAACCGCAGCCAACTATATCTAAGGGATCACCCAAAGCTTGTGATGTTTTCATCATTGTGGCAGAGGAGGTTATGGGTAAAATGACATCGGCCGTCTATAGCTTCCTGGCTGCAGATGTCACAAACTTTGGATGATATCAGGAAAACCCATTCTTAAATATAATTGACTATGGAATAAGAAAGACGATTAGGGGCCACAGAGATGGGATTTCTCAGAAGAATGTTGAAAGTTCCCTGGACAGCTAAAAAGACCAATGAGAAAGTTCTCAAAGAGGCCAACACAAAAAGGGAGCTCTTAAAAAATATCAGAAAGAAGCAATCTACATTTGTTGGGCACATCATGAGAAGAGGAAAGATGGAATACTTGGTTACAACTGGCAAAATAAAAGGAAAGAGAGATCGCGGACGACAAAGAGAGAAAATACTGGATAGCTTGGTGTCATGGCATGGAAAACAGCCAAAAACAGAACTGATATGATGCACTGTGGATAGAAGATTGTGGAAAGACATGATCGCCAACAGGTACGGCACATGATGATGATGATGATGGAATAAGATTTATAGGAGCAATTTATTTCTCTTGTGAGTACAGAAAACCAAATACAAAGGATGACTGTTCTCAAATATATAAATATATACATGTATACATCTGTGTCATTTAGATATACATCTAGGATATCACATCTAGATGACACAAACATACAACTAATATGTAATATATACTGGGAGAAACAGCAATAATAGAATATAACAAAGAGAATACTACACCCATTGACATAAAAAGAGGTGTAAGACAAAGATGCGTCCTATCACCAAGCTTGTTCAATCTATTCACTGAGCAAATCTTTAAATGCATCACAGAGATATACTAACATGAAAACAAATAACACCAGAGCTAAAATTAAGAATAGCAAAATGTTATATCTTCTCAACATTCTTGATGGTGCAGAAACTTGGATATTAGACAAGAAAACAGAACAGAAAATTGAAACCTTTAAAATGTGGATTTATAGAAGAATAGGAAGAATTTGGTGTAAAGAAAAGAAATGATGAAGTCTTAAAACAACTGGGAACTACTAAACACAGTTCAAACAACACAAAAGATTTTTCTGGCATGTTGAAAGTCACAGCATCCTACCAAAAGTAATCTTGGTAGGAAAAATACAATGTAAAAGAGGCAGACCAAGATTAACATGGACATTTAACATCAAAAGATGGACAAGTCGGCTTATGACAACCTGCACCATCAAAGGAAAAGAACGGAATAGCGCTCCATGGAGGCCCACCTTCAATGCGGAGACAACACTCAAGGATGATGATTCTCAAATATTAGGTGCCAGTGTGAAATTGCTCAGATATTTTAATAACTTACTTGTGTTCCAATGAGTGGATTGCTGCTTATACTTGTGTTCAATGAGTGGATTGCTGCTTATGTTCCAATGAGTGGATTGCTGCTTATACTTGTGTTCCAACGAGTGGATTGCTGCTTATACTTATGTTCCAATTAGTGAATTGCTGCTTATACTTGTGTTCCAATGAGTGGATTGCTGCTTATACTTATGTTCCAATTAGTGAATTGCTGCTTATACTTGTGTTCCAATGAGTGGATTGCTGCTTATACTTGTGTTCCAATGAGTGGATTGCTGCTTATACTTATGTTCCAATTAGTGAATTGCTGCTTATACTTGTGTTCCAATGAGTGGATTGCCGCTTATACTTGTGTTCCAATGAGTGAATTGCTGCTTATACTTGTGTTCCAATGAGTGGATTGCTGCTTATACTTGTGTTCCAATGAGTGGATTGCTGCTTATACTTATGTTCCGTTCCAATAAAGGACTCAGCCTTAATAGCAAAAAGACAGAAGTAATAGTAACAACAAAGAAAAAGACATCACCTCAGTGCAACAATAAAGTCAAGAGGAACAATATTAAAACAGGTAAAGGAATTTAAATATTTGGGAACTTTGTTAACCTCAGACGGAAGATGTACAAAAGAGGTGAGATGCAGAATGGCTCAGGCAAAAGCAGTTTTCCAGAAAATGAGGAAGATACTATGGAATCCATTTTTACAATAGAAACAAGAAAAAGAGTTCTTAAATGTTATGTAGAGCCAGTCTTAACATATGGATGTGAATCATGGACAATAGGACAACATACAAGAAAATCACCGGAGTCTGTAGAAATGTGGTTTTACAGAAGAATGTTCAGAATACCATGGACAGCTAAGAAGAGAAATAAAAATGTTCTGAAAGAGGTCAAAGGAAAAATAGAGCTAATTTCCAATACTAGGAAGAAACAATCATCATTTTTTGGCCATGTAATGAGAAGAGAACAGCTGGTATAAATTGTAACAACTGGAAAAATTGAGGGACGAAGAGATAGAGGGAAGCAAAGAGATAAAATACCAGACAGCTTAAGAGAATGGCTTGGCAGAAGGTCAACAACAGAAATGATAAATAACTATTGAGATAGAAAGTTGTGGAGAGACATGATCACCTACGCCAGTAGGCCCGGTACTTGATGATGATGACTTATGTTCCAGTGAGTGGAATGCTGCTTATACTTATGTTCCAATGAGTGGATTGCTGTTTATACTTATGTTCCAATGAGTGGATTGCTACTTATACTTATGTTCCAATGAGTGGATTGCTGTTTATACTTATGTTCCAATGAGTGGATTGCTGCTTATACTTGTGTTCCAATGAGTGGATTGCTGTTTATACTTATATTCCAATGAGTGGATTGCTGCTTATACTTATATTCCAATGAGTGGATTGCTGCTTAATTAAAACTGATAGGGGAGCTCGAAGTGCTTGTGACCTGCGGTAGAATATGTGGCGCATCATCTGACCAAGACTTTGCCTTGACCTCATAGTCAGTCTCCTCTGGTAACAACCTGCGTTAAAACTGGCAGGCTAACAGAGGCTAGGATCACTGTGTTCTCTTTAATGGTGGCTCTTACCGATAGAGAAGACCTAGTTTTTATAGTAAAAGTTTTCCTGTCACAGCCTGAAACTTGATGAACTCCAACTTCTCCAGTAAAATCCGGAAATGTCAAAAAAGCCATTTTGACACTCCACATACTGTTCTTGAGTGAAAAGGCGTCTGCTCGCATCAATTCTCGGCATTGGCACAACGAGAAGTAAAGTTGATAATGTTACTCAAACCGTAGGTTAAATTCAAACGTACTGTAGTCAGTATCTTGTAATGATATAAGTACAGACAGCGAATGGGATGTTACAGTTTTGCGAATAAGACAAAGCCAAAAGAAAGAACCAACGTTTCAACCGTAAGGTCTTCATCTGGGACAGAAACAAAATAAAATAGAAATCCTTAAAAAATCAGAAGAAATTTGAAAATTATCAGAAAAGTTAAGTAACTTAATATGATAGTATAATAATATTATATATAACCGTTACATAATAGCTACATATACTGTTGTGTAAACTTCAGAGTTTATTAACACGTAAACTTCAGAGATCAAATGAGTAAGGTCCATAAATAGCTGTCAAATGCACTTCAGTCCGCTACACTTCAATGATGACAGCCTCTCCAAACCTTCTCATCCTCAATAGGCCTCATGTACCATTAACAACAGCCAGCTAGCACTTGTTTCTAGCGAAAGTACTCTAACATTAGAATGAGGACAAGGTCCGTGACCCTAATCTGCGAACATCGTAAAGTACATAGAATGTCGATTGTACAATTCCACCAGGATTCCACAGACTTGGATAAATATAATTACTGGCAATTACACTCCTCGCCAGAAAACCTCATAGCATTATCTTTATTGATGAAAGCAAGGAAATTATCTTCACAAAAATCTAAACATTTCTTATTTTTTTGTTCTCCATATCTGTAGGACATGTTACATTCTCACTATATTTGGCTTTCGTTGTTTAATATATTAAAGGCATCAAGAGAATGGGCAAGGTAGAATGTTAACAGAAGAAATTATAAACAACTGTAGAGATTGGAGTTAAGATGGGCACAGCCAAAAACGAGAAACTTAGTGGGTGTATAAGAAGACTTATCAACCAACACAGAACTGGAGTCGTCAGTCGCTGGACACTGCGAGACTTGCTGAAGAGGCGATCTGAGCACCTATGGACATGTTTAAAGTGCAACGATGTGACCAGCAAATAACTCAATAACTGTAGAGACAGGAAGTTGTGAAAAAACATGATCACTTACACTTGCACGAGGTGCTGCCTGACTGTAGTGATGACATTCTTTGGAATAAGTAAAGAGTAAAGAGCCCCCGTCACGCCAAGTGGCGGCGTATAGGGAATGTGGTGTTAGTGACCATAAATTTTACAGACCTTCAGCACATGGTTTTTGGGGTAATGTGGTCGGCGTTACGCCCGTGCCGCTTTACTTTCCCAGAAAAATCCGGTACCCATTTAAGGTTGGGTGAACCCGGAATCCGTCGATTGGGATCGAACCCTACCTCTAGTCCTTTGTAGTCCAGTTCACTAACCACTGAGCTATCGCGGCTCCCTTAATTAAGTGAGGTTGTAGTTAAAATGTTGGTCAGGGGGTTGGGTAGACTAAAGATAAGACGTCAGTCTATGGACAAGAAGGTGCCGCGTTCGATTCCCACCACAGATGGTGAAAAATAAAAAAATAAAAAAATCGAATTTGTGGCTTCTTCGTGAGTTTACTCTCTCCTTGTCTCTTGGTAGTGAGATCCGATAGCTAGCCTCTCTCAGATAACAGTGAAAAGAGGGAGGCCTCGTCCGCATTCAGCGCTCGTTAAAGAACTCTAGATAATTAGAAATTGAAAAGAGTAGGCTAAAAATGGCCGCTTCCCGGGTAAGATAAATATGAAAAAAATCTACCTAAAATGTTAAAACTCTCGACGATAAAAATAAGAAGGAGAATATCTGCCTGTATGGTCAGGGACACGAGCACACGGCTGTTGGGAGTGATTAATAGGAAAAAGTGATTCTTACTCAAAATTCAGCCCCTTAGGGCTTTGCTTGAGATATAAAGCTGGAGAGTAAACAAACAAAACGCGGGTCTAGGAAATAACAGCAAAATCACATTGACAAGAGAATAAGACACCATTGGCAACGGGTAAGTAACTCACTACGACCAAGAAATCTTCGTCAGTGGACGGAAATAACCTTTTCTTAATGTGAGCGAGAAACGTTGCTAAAGTGTACTGATCGAAGTTGGTAAATAGATGGTTGCCAATAAAATCAAAGATCACTTTCTTTGAGCAGGACCTGGTATGTCTATAAACTATCTAGGCTGCAGTCTAGGGCCACAATTCAATGGACCTTAAAAGAAATGGTCACAATTTGTTTTTGACTACACTTTTTACATCATCATCATCACCATCCTCATTGAGTGCCGTCTCCGCATCGAAGGTTGGCTACCATGGAGCGCCATTCCGTTCTATCTTTTGCTTTGGTGGTGCAAATTGTCATAGACTGACTTGTCTATCTTTTGATGTTACTCGTCCATGTTGGTCTTGATCTGCACTTTTACCTTGTATTTTCCCTTCCAAACTTACTTTTATTAGGCTGCTGTGTCTTTTAACATGTCCCAAAATTCTCAGTTATCTTGTTGGAATTATGTTTAGTAGTTCTTTTCTCATTTTCAATTCTCAAAGTTTCATTTAGTTTAGGACCTACAAAGTCTAAATCCAAAAATTCCCGTGAAGGTTAATTATCTCACACACTCTCTCCTGAAAATGTTTAACAATATGATTTAGTCCACTACTTTGATGACTGCATCAGTCATGCGGCTTTTATTCCCAGCCCTTTTAAAAATCTCCGACAGACCCTAGAAATAGGCTTAAATCATAATATATTATAACTTGCGGGTGCGAGAACTGGACACTCAATCAGACGGCTGATAGACCCAATTCTCACTTAGATCAAACGCTACAGAAAATAAACATCATAGAAATACAAGAATGACCAACAAAAGCATCTACAGAGAACTGGAAATACATGAAAACTGGCTAGTGTTTTTGTGAGTGCGTGTGTTTTATCTTATCAAACGAATAATGGTTTTGAATAATGGACGCCTGGCTCACTGAATTAGGAAAGATAGTAACATAACAGCACGACCCATCAAAGGCGACCCATCACAACATGTTTTGTATATCACAGCTAAGTTGGGCTGGACATTTGGTTCACGTGCCAGTCTACAAGAGAAATTATTTTATGTGAGCTACATAAGTGTAGAGGATGAAATAGTGAAGAATTGAATAGATGTTGACACTGACTACTTTAGTTCTTTAATAATCATTTTAGTTTGATTATTTATTCATTTTACTTTGATTATTCATTCATTTTAGTTTGATATGTATTCATTTTAGTTTGATTATGTTTTCATTTTAGTTTGATTATGTATTCAGTCAGGAAGTTCCACGAGCTTTCAGATCCAGAAAGCAACAGAAGGTCGGCTCCTGGCAGTCATGACCCCCATGTGCCTCGTCCCAGAGCGCTTATGGGCAGAACCACTTGTTCAACCCATTGCGGAATCGCTTCTGAATTTTAGTTAGGACTCGTCTTTTATTTACTACTATAATATGTGTTTTGTGTGGTCTAGAATCTCTTGACATCCCTTCCAGGTGATCAGGCCAACTCATTTATTGTCTCTGTATGTAGTTTAGGATTAATTTAATGACCAATCTTTCTCTCTCTCTTACGACACCATATCTAATTCTGTCTCTCCCTCATGAATCTCCAGTCATAAATATAATACATGCCATGACTATAGTTACTCTATAATGCCATGACTATAGTTACTCTATAAATGCCATGACTAAAGTTACTCTATAAATGCCATGACTATAGTTACTCTATAAATGCCAGGACTATAGTTACTCTATAAATTCCATGACTAAGTTACTCTATAAATGCCATGACTACAGCTACTCTATAAATGCCAGCACTATAGTTACTCTATAAATGCCATGACTATAGTTACTCTATAAATGCCAGGACTATAGTTACTCTATAAATGCCAGGACTATAGTTACTCTATAAATGCCATGACTAAAGTTACTCTATAAATGCCATGACTACAGTTACTCTATAAATGCCATGACTACAGCTACTCTATAAATGCCAGGACTATAGTTACTCTATAAATGCCATGACTAAAGTTACTCTATAAATGCCATGACTATAGTTACTCTATAAATGCCATGACTATAGTTACTCTATAAATTCCATGACTAAGTTACTCTATAAATGCCATGACTACAGTTACTCTATAAATGCCATGACTACAGCTACTCTATAAATGCCAGGACTATAGTTACTCTATAAATGCCATTACTAAAGTTACTCTATAAATGCCATGACTACAGTTACTCTATAAATGCCATGACTATAGTTACTCTATAAATGCCGTGACTACAGCTACTCTATAAATAAGGGTCTAGACAAAGAAATGCATAAAAATGCGTAGCTGCAGTAAAGCTGATTGCAAAGGAGAAATGAAACAAATATTTTTAAAATGGTATGGTTAAAACTTTACGTAATTAATGAACGACACAAATTTGAACGACGTTTCGGCTCAATAGACCTTCAGCAGGAACAATAAAAACACACACACACACACACACACACCACACACACACACACACACACACACACACACACACACACACACACACACACACACACACACACACACACACACACACACACACACACACACACACACACACACACACACACACACACACACACACAGAGAGAGAGAGAAAGATATGTAAGTAAATAAAATTAACCCTTCATCATCAAGTACCATGCCTGCTGGCGTAGGTGATCATGTCTCTCCAGAACTTTCGATCACGACAGTTATTTATCATTTCTGTTGTTGACCTTCTGCCAAGCCATTCTCTTAAGCTGTCTGATATCTTTTCTCTTTGCTTCCCTCTATCTCTTCGTCCCTCAATTTTCCCAGTTGTTACAATATATTCCAGCGGTTCTCATCTCATTACATGGCCAAAAAAATGATTGTTTCTTCCTAATATTTAAAATTAGCTCTCTTTTTGCTTTGGCCTCTTTCAGAACGTTTTCATTACTTTTCTTAGCTTGCCATGGTATTCTCAACATGTTTCTGTAAAACCACATTTCTACAGACTCCAGTGATTTTCTTGTCTGTTGTCCTATTGTCCATGATTCACATCCATATGTTAAGACTGGCTCTACATAACATTTAAGAACTCTTAGAATAAAAGTAACCCCCAATAGCTAACCAATACTGAAGTATCTAAAACAAAATAAAATAAATAAACAGAAATGTCTTCCCTGCGTATTGGACTGTGGTATCTATATATACCGAGACTACATTAATTTGAATGCGATACAAGTAAATAAAAAAAAAATGCAGCAATAATTGTAATTTGCATACAAACATACATGAAAGTAATAGCAAATAAATAATTTCGTTTGAGGTAGAAAATCAAGAATAGTGCGAGCAAATCTGACAAAAATTGAACATGAAACAAGTGTTTTTTTTTTCTTTTCTTATATACAAAAGGATGAAATTATGCTCAGCGTCACATTAGGGAACACTTTTATAACCAAATTATTAAAAGGGCAGATTTGTTTTCTTTATTATTCTACACTTATAATGGAAGGCACAAAGTCGGATAAATAAATAAAAACAGCAACAACCGAAGAGTTGATATTAGTGCAAGATTTGAAAGAATGCGATGACTCTTTAATCGCCAACGCATACTTGAACAAAACAAGACCGTGATAAATTGCAACATTAAAAAAAAAATAAAGTAGTCTCTGTTTATCATTTAAATCCACAGGCCTTAAAAAATATCTAGTTGCCATAGCAATCGACTGCAGCAATACAAATATGATGTTTTGTGTCTGTGTGAGAGTATTTGATTTTTTTTTTTCAGTGGACAAGTTGTTAATAAATGATTCTGTCTCTGAAGATCTAAAAGTACAAATACTTCATTATAGCCTTCATTGGCGAATAGAAACAGTTTGTTCAAATCAGCTATGTTCTGTTAAATGTGACAGATCGTTAAATGAGAACTCTTTGAGACAGATTTGTTCAGGGTAAAAGTCTGCCTTCATTTCTCATTTGAGTAATATACATAATCGAGTATAGAAAGGAAAGAAGGAAGGAATTTTGGACAAACGAAAAATAGATAGATAAATAAGAAATAAAGAAAACAAATTATCAAAAGAAAGAAAGAAAGAAAGAAAGAAAGTAAGAAAGAAAGAAAGAAAGAGAGAGAGAGAGAGAGAGAGAGAGAGAAAGAAAGAAAGAAACTACGGTAGATGGATCCTGTCCATAGAAAAATATAATAATGAATTTATGTCAGAGTGAAGATCTTGTCAAAGGTTTTCTTCTTTCGTGCATGGCAAGCATCGGTGGTCGGTCTAAGGTATAGTTTGTCAGCTTTCTTGCATGGCTAGCATCGATAGTTGGCCTAAGGTATAGTTTGTCAGCTTTCTTGCATGGCTAGCATCGATAGTTGGCCTAAGGTATAGTTTGTCAGCTTTCTTGCATGGCTAGCATCGATAGTTGGCCTAAGGTATAGTTTGTCAGCTTTCTTGCATGGCTAGCATCGATAGTTGGCCTAAGGTATAGTTTGTCAGCTTTCTTGCATGGCTAGCATCGATAGTTGGCCTAAGGTATAGTTTGTCAGCTTTCTTGCATGGCTAGCATCGATAGTTGGCCTAAGGTATAGTTTGTCAGCTTTCTTGCATGGCTAGCATCGATAGTTGGCCTAAGGTATAGTTTGTCAGTTTTCTTGCATGGCTAGCATCGGTAATCGGTCTAAGGTATAGTTTGTCAGCTTTCTTGCATGGCTAGCATCGGTAGTTGGTCTAAGGTATAGTTTGTCAGCTTTCTTGCATGGCTAGCATCGGTAGTTGGTCTAAGGTATAGTTTGTCAGCTTTCTTGCATGGCTAGCATCGGTAGTTGGTCTAAAGTATAGTTTGTCAGCTTTCAGGCCATCATTTATTGTCTTGCTTTCAATTGTACATATTTTTAAACAGTTGTTTGTTACTACTAATTTAGTTGATGTTTCTCTTTCCAAGAAGATAGACTACAAATGCTTCTTCTATCATGCATTCAAGGTGATTAGAAGACGTTCTCTCTTAAAACGAATTAAAAAATTCCGATTGTTTACGATGAGTGATGATATCGTATGACACGGAACAGTTGGCTGTGTTCACTTTCTGTGCGGTTTCGCCTTATGTCTTTTGGCGTGTGCTGAGACTGCTATGAGGGTCTCTACAACTACCTTTCTTTGTTTGGAAGATGAGTTAGTAATTCAGATGATTCCACTGACACTGGCGGTTGAGCAATTATGGATTTTAATTCGTTTGCAGTGATACCGGGACCTTCCATAACAATAACGATAAAAAAAAACTTTTGTGATTAAACATTGAATATTGCACACCCGGAAACTCCCAGAATTACCAATCTTTTAACTTTTACTCATGAGCTGTTAAAAGCTTCACACATAAATATTTGCGCTCACTGAAGTTTTTGTTTCCGTTTTGTGTGCATTGTTACAAACTGGAGACACTTGTATAAAATATAAATCACCTGAATGAATGAAATATATTAGGCTCAGAACATTTTCATCCATTAATTATGTAAAACTTCCAAGATTAGAACTAATATGCCACTTTGAGATGAAAACAGATTGCTGTGTTTAGCAAGCTCTAAACAATAGCTATGTTTATATCCAGCATCCACATGCTATCTTTATAGAAGAAATCATGAAAGACAACAGTAGGGATGTTTCAGCTTTGCGAACAAGACAGAACTAACACTAAGAACTAATGTTTCTCTTTCTTTCTATCTTTTTCCAGAGGTTCACCGACCACTACTAAAGGAATTGATTGATCTCTTCGTCATCCGCCCTTAAAAAAGGACGTTAAATGGGGGTAGATGCCTTGTTTTGAGGTATACAGTAGAACTGTGAAATGTGTGCCCTTCGGCCACACACATCCGACTTCAGTTCAGTATTTTTGAGTACCAGATTGCCTTCCCTCTTTGATCCCTACTGTAGGGTATAGATGGTTCACATATTATGGAGCGAGCCATCAGCTATGAAGGAAGGAAGGAAGTCATTAACAGCTTCCAACCTTATTGCTGCCAGGCGCCTTGCCTTCGAATTAGTGTTTTGACCGAAAGGTCTTCGACCGGTACGAATGCAAACAAAACTGAATACAAATTCTTAACTCTTTTCGTACGTTTCGCCGCACAGTGCGTCACTCACAATTTGATTATTGTGAACCGTCATCAAACCAAATTCTTTTTACATGTCTTGTGTCATCTTGGTATTGGTGAAATCTAATTCCTTGTTCAATTATCTAAAAATCCATATATAATATGTTATATGTTAGATATATATAAATATGTAGATTGATTCTTAAAATCATGAACCATTTTGTCTCTGGAATGTATTCCATTGCATTGATAAAAAAGCTTCCGTCCTGAAAGAGTTAAAGATCAGATTAATCTAAACAGCGGTCAACGTCAACAAATGCCATCATGAGTTCCCTTTATGACTTCCATCACTTTCATGAAACATCAAGTTGTTATCTTTTATTATATCTAATCCAGCTTTGCTGCGCCTATACATAGTTTTTCATTTGTGTTTCTACATCTTTACAGACGTCTTTGTAGAGTAGGAAGGATCTTTCTTGGTATCTTTTGCCTAAGGTTGTCTCTCCATTGCATGTTTTCATAATGCATTTAACAGAGATCACCCATCGATCATAGACGACATTGCTGGAGGATAGCACAAAATTTTATGTCATTTTTATTTTATTTTATGGAGATTCCAATGCAGGGAGGGAAAAAGGGGGGGGGGGGGGTAAGTCTAAGTAATGCCGGGGAGGACTGAACGCCGATTACTTAATGCCAGAGTTGTAACATGACAGACTGGACAACTGTGTCTTCTGTCTGTTGTGATGGAATGGCCGTGATTTCACCAGAGTTGTAACGTGACACACTGGACAACTGTGTCTTCTGTCAGTTGTAATGAAATGGCCGTGATTTCACCGGAGTTGTAACGTAACACACTGGACAACTGTGTCTTGTCTGTTGTAATGGAATGGCCGTGATTTCACCGGAGTTGTAACGTAACACACTGGACAACTGTGTCTTGTCTGTTGTAATGGAATGGCCGTGATTTCACCGGAGTTGTAACGTAACACACTGGACAACTGTGTCTTGTCTGTTGTAATGGAATGGCCGTGATTTCACCGGAGTTGTAACGTAACACACTGGACAACTGTCTTGTCTGTTGTAATGGAATGGCCGTTATTTCACCAGGGTTGTAACGTGACACACTGGACAACTGTGTCTTGTCTGTTGTAATGGAATGGCCGTTATTTCACCAGAGTTGTAACGCGACACACTGGACAACAGTGTCTTCTGTCTGTTGTAATGGAATGGCCGTGATTTCACCAGAGTTGTAACGTGACACACTGGACAACTGTTGTGGACATTACGTCAATAATAACTCAGTTATGAGTTTCTAGAGTCTGTAATAAAACTAGCCAGCACTCTAACAGGTTTTAAGGTGTTAGAAAACAATAATAAATTTAAGGTGACCAGACGTCCCGATTTTTCTGGACAGTCCCGATTTTTAAAATTGTTTGTTCAACATTTGTCCCGGATTTATTACTATTCCGAATCTGTCTCGATTTTGGCCGATTTTTTAACGTTTGTCACGGATTTGTTAAAATACATTAGGGACACAAGCACATAACAAATTTTGCAACTATGGTAAACGTCTCTTCGACTTAAAAATATACATTATTCCGTTGTTGTGTAGAAAATGTTTAAAAAGTTGAACTGGCTGTTCATTTGGCGAAACAGTAACAGTAAAACGCACTCTAAGTTTTAAATCTTGTACACTGAAACTGAAACTCAATAACGTTTAACTCAATAACCCCTGATACAGTTTTGTAAGCCTATATTGTTAGGTGTTTTAATTAGTTTAAAAATATATCTATTATTCACTTGATAAAGACGGAATTTCATTTTATTGATGGAAAATTTAAGTCAAATTAATCCGTCCCGGATTAGGTTTTCAAAAATATGGTCACCTTAATTATTGCCTTAATAAATTCAACAGTTCAAGAATCTGCAATTACAATTCACAACAAACTGACACACTCCAACATCATCGAGTGCCATCTCCGCAACGAAGGTTGGCTCCCATGGAGTGCCATTTTACTCTGTCTCTTGCTTTGATGGTGCAGGTTGTCATAGGCTGACTTGTCCATCTTTTGATGATACTCGTCCATCTTAGTCTTGGTCTGCCTCTGTCTCTTTAACCTTGTATTTTCCCTTCAAATATTACTTTTAGTAGGCTATTGTGTCTTATAACATGACCCAAAAATTTCATTTGTCTTGTTCTAATTATGTTTAATAGTTCTCTTTTCATTTTTAGTTGTTTGAAAACTTCATCGTTTGTTTTCTTTTCTTTCCACCCAATTCTACATATTCTTCTATAAATCCACATTTCAAAGGCTTCAATTTTCTGCTCTGTTTTATAGTCTAATGTGAATGTTTCTGCACCATATTGGAATATTGAGAAGATGCACCATTTTCTATTCTTAGTTTTAGCCCTAGTGTTATTTGTTTTGATGTTAGTATATTTTTCATGGCATTAAAATGTTCGGCTTGAGTGAAAGTAACGCAGAAAATGAAACATAAATATAAACAACATAATTTAATAAATATTATTATTTAATACTTTAACTTCATGCAATTTGTAAAAGTACATCTGGCTGTCATTTATAAACCATTTTTGTGAAGTTAGAAACATTGTTTCGCTATAAATGTTTATGACGCGTGAGCCGGTAAAGCTTTTATTTCCACATTCACTTCGCCCCCACGGCACAGATAATCAATAATCTACCGGCTCAAACTAGTCGTCACCTCTACCGAAAATAGATTTGGTGTCGCCAACAATAACCTCAATAATAATCTATGAACGGGCATTCACTGCCCACGAAAATAATGCCCTGATGATAAAACTATAATTAGAAGAGTTATCTTTTATCTTGTTCTTAAAATATTTAAAACAATGTCCCGTATGATATATAACGTCTACTTCTTCTTCCTCTTTCCTTCCTCGCCTGCTTTACAGCGTCGAGGGGAGGTATAGTTTGATACGTTTTATTCTTATGTTGGCCTCTCCGTCTCTTTCATCTTTTCTAGTGTTTCTAATATTCCATCAATCTGTTTGTAGTTTTCTCCCAGATCTGAATCTATTGTTCTCATGGCGTTTAATAAATGATCGTTGTGTAGAGTGTTGATATCAGTGTTTGATCACGTGGCCAAACCATTTTATCAGTCGTTTCTTTATGTATTCAATGGCGGGAATTATTCCCAGCCTTTCCCTCACTTTTTTAGTTCTGATATGAATGTCTTAGGGAAATTAAATATTTCATGGAACTAGGATCTGAATGTCTTAGGGAAATTAAATATTTCATGGAACTAGGATCTGAATGTCTTAGGGAAATTAAATATTTCATGGAACTAGGATCTGAATGTCTTAGGGAAATTAAATATTTCATGGAACTAGGATCTGAATGTCTTAGGGAAATTAAATATTTCATGGAACTAGGATCTGAATGTCTTAGGGAAATTAAATACGTCATGGAACTAGGACACAGCATTTTGAGACTGGAAGGCGATGCTCGCCCTTGCTGTCATTACTTTTCTCCAACTCAGTGAGGTAAGTACCAATTCTATGCTGGTCGAGTATAGAGAGTTTTAGAATTCATTAAGCTTAGTCGCCCGTGCGTTCCCGGGACCCGAAAGGGGAGTAACGAGTTGTAGCACTGTTCCTTACCAGGCATGTTCCTCAGAGGCGACTAAGGATGGCTGGGCGTGGGACTGGCTATCATGTACTGTAAGAAAGTAAGTCGCAAAAACTTCACAAACATGGGCAAGACAAATAAAGGAAAACAATTAATCCGCCATACAGGAAAGATAAGGGCTCTCTGTCCAAGAGATGTATGACGCAATCCGGAGAAAGTCGCAAGAAGTCCGGGTCGCCGACTCACTATTTGTCTACCAGGAAATCCTCCAGAATTTGCACCTGGAATGTATGTACCCTGAACGAACAAGGAAAAGTTGCTTCAGTAGCAGCAGAATTGGCAAACTACAAAACAGATATTCTAGGAATGAGCGAAACAGGATGGTTAGAAACAGAAAGGATAAAACGAAACACATGAGAGATGATTTTATCATAAGGACACCAGAAATCTGGAGCACAACATAGTGAATGGGTGGCTATGTTATCAAGGGAAGCACAGAAAACACTGATAGAATGGGAAGCACAGACAACACTGATAGAAAGGGAAGCACAGACAACACTGATAGAAAGGAAAGCAACGAAAGCACTGATAGAATGGGAAGCACAGACAACACTGATAGAAAGGGAAGCACAGAAAACACTGATAAAATGGGAAGCACATAAAACACTGATAGAATGGGAAGCACAGACAACACTGATAGAAATGGAAGCACATAAAACACTGATAAAATGGGAATCACAGACAACACTGATAGAAAGGGAAGCACAGAAAACACTGATAAAATGGGAAGCACATAAAACACTGATAGAATGGGAAGCACAGACAACGCTGATAGAATGGGAAGCACAGAAAACACTGATAGAAAGGGAAGCACAGAAACACTGATAAAATGGGAAGCACATAAAACACTGATAGAATGGGAAGCACAGACAACACTGATAGAATGGGAAGCACAGACAACACTGATAGAATGGGAAGCACAGGCAATCTGATAGAATGGGAAGCACAGACAAACAAACAAAAAAATCTGGTACCCATTTAAGGCTGGGTGAACTCGGAAGCCGTCGATCAGGATCGAACCCTACCTCTTGTCCTTTGTAGTCCAGTCCACTAACTACTGAGCTATCGCGGCTTTCGCCGATCAAATACCTTATGTATAATAGTTGAACAACGCCTAGAACTAATCCCCACTTTATGTCGGATTCATAGATTACGAAAAGGCATTTGATAGATTAGACATAGGAATGCTTTGGAAATTAACTGAGTCATTACGGAATCTCCATAAAGTTTATTATCCTGATAAGAACAATGTATGAAGGAATGAAATGCAGTGTTGTGCCCGAAGGGAAACTTACACATGCATTGGAAATACGAACAGGAGTAAGGCAGGGATGCCTTCTGTCTCCATTTCTCTTTCTACTGGACATAGATTGAATTATGAAAGTGACTCAAAACAACAGAAATGGAATCCAGTGGTCACTGTCCAAGCAGCTTGATGATTTAGACTTTGCTGATGACATAGCTCTCCTGTCAATCAACCATCAATAGATGCAAGATAAAATGAGCATACTATACGAAAGATCACCACAGCTGGAACTAAAATTAAATAGAGATAAGACCAAAATTATGAGAATTAATGCAGTTGGCAATAACCAATTAATAATAGGAGAAATACCTCTACTCGACGTACAATCTTACATATATCTGGACAGTAGTAGAGATGAAGGAGGAACAGAGAATGATGCCAAAATAGGGATTTCAAAAGCAAGAGGAGCATTCGTTGCACTGGGAAACATAGAAATCCAAAGAAACTAGGTTAAATTTAAAACTAAAAATGTTCAACTCCGATGTTAAGTCAGTCCTATCATATGGATGTGAAACATGGGGAACTAAAATGACAATTATGAAGGTACTGACCTTCATTAATGGATGCTTACGCAGAATAAAAGAATGTAAATGGCAGGACGAAATCATTAATGCAGAAATATGGAGAAGTTCCCGTCTTAATACCAGTGAATAAAGAGATACAGCGAAGACGATGGTGCTAGATAGGATACACACTGTGGAAGTCATCTGAGAGTATCACACAACAGGTCCTTTTTTGGAATCCCCAAGGAAAAACACAAAGAGGAAGACAAAAATATTCTTATAGGAGACAGATGAAAGCAGATATGAAGATGATAGGAAAAACATGGAATCTTAAGACAATGGCAAGAAACAGAACATTTTGTAAAGTGGTTGTTGAAGACCTATGCTCCACAGGGAGTTGAAAGGAAGAAGAAGAAGATTAAAGTTTAATATTTTCCAACATTAACAACAACCAACAAATATGGCTGTGTTCGTACGGGTTCTTCCGGTCCGAAAGATACAAACCTTCCTCGTTGAGTTTTGAAAAGTTATAACAACGACGAGATTGCATTTGTCTTTCTCACTTTAGCTTAGGAATCGTCTGGAGCATTTCAACCCCTCCTGTAATTGATATGGTTGTGGCGAAGTTACAGTTCACTAGTTTGCTAATCAAATTAACGATGTTCGGCTCCCAGCTGCACCAAATATATGTTCTAATTTGTGCTGAAACATTTCTAAAACTAACAAATATTGAAAGTGCGTGATGCGAACTCCATACTTACTTTTATCTACCTGAAATAAATGGCATAAAACTACCTTGACATTTCCAAAATTGATTCAGATTGAAACATTTTTTCCCACGTGACAGCTTCAACTGCAAAGTCACACTCGCATTAATTTTTGTCCTTGTTAGAGGGCTCAGTTTATGAGTCACGAGTGCATTAACTCGTGACAAACGTTTCACACCTTTGAAACTACTACTCGTATTTCCAAATATTATTTTGTCCTCTGTAATTCGGCTGTCATGTTTGTATAAAGCCTCTCTTTAATGTATTTTATATCATGACACGTTTTAATTATGAGCACAATGTTTGACTTGATGACGGTCTGTCCTTCACAATATCAAATCTGAAAGTCTGCCTCAACGAACAACATAATTCCGGAGTTAATGAATTTCTCGGCTGCTGCAACCAAAACTAAAATCCCAATAAAAAGAGATAACCATAGCTTGCTCTATCAAAATGTCTTAACCAGAGGTAAGTATTTAATTTTAGATATTGCAAGCAAATAAAACTCCCTGGCATTTTTATTTTTATGCCAGCTCACGAAATATCCTTGGGGGAAATGTTAAATGGAGTTTGCTGAGAGATGTTTTGTTCCGTAGCTTTATAATAATATTCTGTAGCAGCAAATAGAGAAATGAGGGGAAAATGTCGTTAGTGTAATGTGTAATTAGGCGATCAAATAACAGTTGCGCGCTGCAACATGGTAATGGTGGGCTGTGCTGTGTTCATTTCTAGACAGGTGTAATTATATTTGGAAATGGCATTATTCTGATATTTCAATCCTTTCACAATATAGTGTTATATATGTCTGTCTGCCTGTCCGTCTGTCTGTCTGTCTGTCTGTCTGTCTGCCTGCCTGCCTGCCTGCCTGCCTGTCTGTCTGTCTGTCTGTCTACTGTCTGTCTGTCTATCTACTGTCTGTCTGCCTGCCTGTCCATCTGTCTGTCTGTCTGTCTATCTACTCTCTGATGGTCTGTCTATCTATCTATCTACTGTCTGTGTGCCTGCCTGTCTGTTTGTCTATCTATCTACTGTCTGTCTATCTACTCTCTGTCTGTCTGTCTGTCTGTCTGTCTATCTACTCTCTGTCTGTCTGTTGTTCAATACGTTTTTTGCCATTCCCTTTCTTTCATTTATTTCTATGTCGCATTTTCCATTGCTCGTTATGACATGTCCAACTAGATAGCTATATAATTTCGTGAACATTCTATTCATCTGAATGTCATTTGTATGTTCTATGCTGTATCTCCGTTTATTATCAAGTTTTAGTCATTTTAACAATATTCTTTTATTCAATTCATACTCGATGCTTTTCTTGTTTATTTCTTAAACTATTTTCTTCTTCTTCTGCGCCTTGACTCATTAGTGCAATCATCGATTTCTCTGAGCATGTTAAGTACATTTCTATTGTAATTTAAAGCTGACATTTCCTGACTTAAATCTTGAAAGACGTCACAAAAATACTTGATACACACGTACACACAAACTAACGTTATGCTCGCTCATCTATGTGGGATTTCTTCTTCGTTTTTCTTCTTCGAATTTCTTCCTCTTCTTGTTTTACTTCATCATTTCTCTTCATCGTTTTATCTTCCTCTTCGTTTCTTCTTCTTCTTCATGTTCTTCATTTCTCTTATTTGTTTCTTCTTCTTCTTTTTCATTTTTCTTCTTCAGTTCTTCATCTTCTTTGTTTTTCTTCTTCGTTTCTCCTTCTTCTTCGTTTCTTCTTTATTTCTTCTTCATTTCTTTTTTTTTTCTGACGAAGAGATAGAGGGAAGGAAGGAAAAGAGAAAAGATACCAGACAGCTTAAAAGAATGGCTTGGCAGAAGATCAACAACAGAAATGATAAATAACTGTCCAGATCGAGAGTTGTGGAGAGATATGGACACCAATGCTAGCAGGCATGGTACGTGTTGATGATGATGATGATATATATATATATATATATATATATATATATATATATATATATATATATATATATATATATTTATTTATTATTATATATACAGGGTGTTTTTAAAGTTGCAGTGCAGTGAATATTTCTAATATTCAGTAAATGACGTAATCATCATCTACGTACCACAATTTTGTAAACCACATTTATGAACAAACCGCTGCTTCCTTTAAGGTTTTATTTACGTAAAGGACGGGCACTACGCTACTTTCACTGTCTCATTGCTTGAAGGAAATGGTGTTGACGATTGAAAACAGGGTATTTCTGGTTGAGCATGTCTTTCGTAATGGCGGTAAATATACGGATGAGGTCATTGGACAATTCGTGAGGAAATTTCCAGACTCACAAGTCCCTCACCGAAATTCTGTTACAAAATTGATCAAAAAGTTTCGTGAAACCGGTAGTGTGGTAGATGCATACCGATCTGGAAGACCTTCAGTTTCACAAGACCAAATTATGGAACTCCAAGACAGAATTACAATGAGTCCAAATGCATCTTTAAACCACTTGTCTCAACAGGTGCAAATATCTAAGAGTTCTGTTCACAAGGTTTTAAGAAGTGAACTACACTATCGTCCATACAAATTAACTGAAGTGTCTCAACTCCAAGAAAGAGATTATGAATCCCGTTTAAACTACTGCATGTGGTTTCAGAATTTTATTTATGAACATGGCGCTGCCATCCTTGACGTCACTTTTTTCACTGATGAGGCCTGGTTTGATTTATCCGGTTATGTGAGAGTCAGAACAATCGGCTGTGGAGCAGTGAAAACCCCCATGAATTTCATGAACTGCCGCTTTACGATCAAAAAGTCGGAGTGTGGTGCGCTATAAGTCGTATGCGGATAATAGGACCTATATTTTTTAATGAAATAATAAATGCAGAACGTTACCGTACTTTAATTCTGGAACCGTTCATAGCACACCTTATAGAACGGGAAATTATGGAATCCTGGTTTCAGCAGGATGGGGCAACAGCACACACAGCCACAACAACACTCAATTATTTAGAAAGCATATTTGCAAATCGCATTATTTCACGTGGAATCTGGCCTGCTCGTTCACCAGATCTAACACCCACAGATTATTATCTGTGGGGGGCATTGAAAGGGAAAGTTTATGAAAATAATCCGCAGACAATTAATGACCTAAAGACTGAAATAGTAGACAAGATTAAACAAATATCACCAGACATTATTCTGAAGGTTTTCGCAAATATGGAAAGACGAATCACGACATGTCTTGAGGCCCGTGGTGGACATTTTCAACGTATGCTTTAGGCACAACTTTATTGTGTTAATACCAACATTACCCATTATAAGCTCGCCGATAGCAGTCAAGTATATTTGAATAATACCATTTATTTTACAATTTGTGTGACGCATTAGTTAACCGCATTTCTGGTGACGTTTTTTCTTCCGAGAGTAGAAATTCACTGCACTGCAACTTTAAAAACACCCTGTGTATATATATATATACATGTTTGTGTGTGTGTGTGTGTGTGTGTATGTATTAATAAACTGAGAACATTATTCAAAAGTGACAAGGACTGCAGTCATGTAATACGAAATGTTTTGTTACTTTTGACTGTTAGACACAGACAATTTGAATTCTTTGCTATTATTATTATTATTATTATTATTATTATTATTATTATTTAGCATTAGTAGCGCTACACTCATGTTTTGCTATGGGATTTATGTATTTTTAATTAATTGCTAAAGTAATATGGAATTCATACATTTAATTCGTTCTTAAAATCTTTAATATGTACATTTTTTTTTCATTCTGCACACATTAAATCCATCCACTTAATTTATTCATTAAGATTTAGAAAAAAAGGAAACAAGTATGACAAGAACAACAAATATAAGACATGTTTCTTTTTATCATCATCGCTATGTACCGTCTCCACATCGAAGGTTGGCTACCATGGAGCGCCATTCTGCTCTGTCTCTTGCTTTGATGGTGCAGGTTGTCATAGGCTGACTTGCCTGTCTTTTGATGTTTGTTACATGTTAGTCCTGGTCTACCTCTGCCTCTTTTACCTTGTATTTTCCCTTCTTAAATTACTTTTAGTATGCTGGTGTGTCTTTTAACATGTCCACACACAAAATCTCATTTGTTTTGTTTGAATTGTATTTTGTAGTTTTCTTTCCATGTTTAGTTTTTTTTAAGTCTTCATAATTTGTTTTCTTTTCTTTTCATCCAATTCTTCATATACTTCTATAAATCCACATTTCAAAGGCTTCAATTTTCTATAATGCTTCTTTTACAAGATGCAAAATTATTTTTTTTTAAATTACGAGAAAAATGAATAGTATAATGCCAGGAATTCTGATCTAATTGTGTGTGTTTGAGGTTAGAAGAAAAAATATGATCAGTTTTGTAATTCACGACGATATAATTATTTTTGTATGAAATTGATATAATAATAAATAATAGGAATAATTGTACACACGAAGACAAACAGCTTCAATTTTAATTAAGAAAGTAGGAAAACACAAAAATCATGTTTTATTAATTCATCATCATCGAGTGCCATCTCCACAACGAAGGTTGGCTACCATGGAGCGCCATTCTACTCTGTCTCTTACTTTGATGGTGCAAGTTGTCATATGTCCATCTTAGTCTTGGTCTGCTTCTGCCTTTTTTACCTTGTATCTTTCCCTCCAAGATTACTTTTAGCAACCTGCTGTGAATTTTTTAACATGCCCCCCAAAATCCTATTTGTTTTGTTTAAATTGTGTTTAGTAGATTAGATCTCTTTTCATTTATAGTTATTTTAAGAATTCATCGTTTGTTTCTCCCCTCGACGCCAACGGCAGCAGAGGAAGGATAGAAGAAGAGGAAGAAGAAGATCGTTTGTTTTCTTTTCTTTCCATCCAATTCTACCTATTCTTCTATATATCAACATTTTATCCATGTTTCTGCACCATATAAGAATGTTGAGAAGAGATAACATTTTGCTATTCTTAGTTTTAGCCCTGATGTTATTTGTTTTCATGTTAGTATGTTCTTCATGGCATTAAAATTACCTTGTTACCACTGCTATTCCTTTGTTTATTTCAGTTATACATTTTCCCGTTATAGTATGTCCGATGTAGTTGTAGCTCTTAACAGTCTCCATGTCTATTCCTTCAATTTTGATATCCACTTGTGGGTTTTGAGTATTTTCTTTGTTTATGATCATATTTTTAGTCTTTTTGATATTCATATCTAGTCCATATGTTTTTGCTTGTTATGTTTATTTTATTAAGTAGTCATTGTAGATCTTTAGGATTTTTCTGCTAGTAGTACAGTATCATTAGCATTTCTTAGGTTATTGATTATCTTTCCATTAATGTTTAGGATTGGCATCTCTATGATGTTTTTAAAATTTGCTCAGTGTATAGATTGAACAAGCTTGGTGATAGGATGCATCCTTGTCTTACTCCTCTTTTTATATCCATGGGTGTAGAGTTCTCATTATTATATTTTATTATTGCTGTTTGCTCCCAGTATAAATTACATATTTGTCGTATGTCCATGTTATCTAGATGCATCTCTTTTATGCATTCTATAAGTTGTTTGTGGTGTATTCTATCAAAAGCTTTGGTGTTGTCTATCTTCTTTTTCTTCATCTTCTTTTACTTTCCTTCCCCATCTGCCTTTCAGTGTCGAGGGGAGATATAATTTGCGGTCTTTTGCTCTTCTGTTCACCTCTGCTGCTGTTATGGTTCCTAGTGCTTCTAATATTCCATCGACCCATCTTTTTCGTGATCGACCCTTGGGTCTGGTGTTCTCACAACGTTTGTAGAGGGCTCGTTGTGTTGTGTTTTGTTCTTTCTGCCTTGCCACGTGGCCAAACCATTTTATCTGTTGCTTCCTTATATATTCTATGGCGGGGGCTATTCCTAGCTTTTTTCTGTTCTTCATTTCTGATCGTATCTCTCGAACTGTTTCCTGTCATTCGTCTAACACATTTCATCTCTGTAGAGGTTATTTTTGTTATTGTTCTTGCATCTAGGGTCCAGGTCTGGCATTGGTAGCACAACGTTGGGATGAAGATTGTATTGTGTAGTGCTCGTTTTGCCTCCAGAGTTAATTCCTTGTTGGACAATAGTGGTGATAACTGTCCGATTATTTGACAAGCTTTGTTGCATCTTGATTCTATCTCTGCTGTTTGAGAATTATCGTTTGTCATTAGACTTCCTAGGTATTTGAATTCATCTACTTGTTTTAGTTGTCTACCTTCAATAGTAGTTATGTTGATGTTCTGTTTATTTTTGGCGATATTCATGACTTCTGTTTTGTTGAAGTTGATTTTCATGTTGTATTTTATGCCTGAGATGTTGAGTTTGTTTAAGTGTTCTTGTAGGTCTTCTATTGTGTCATGTCTTAGTGCCTGATCGTCTGCAAATAAACGCTCGTTGATCTCCTCTGTCTCTGATGGGTTGGCCAGCTTGCATATATGGTCCATGTATGTAATAAACAGTAGGGGGGATAGTACGCTCCCCTGTCATACACCTGATCTAACTTCGAAGTGGTCTGGTTATCCTGCTGCTGTTCTGACCCTACAGCTGCTATTGACGTGTATACTTTTAATAAGGTTGGTTAGATGTTGGCTTACTCCGTATGTTGTTAGTATCTCCCATAGTTGTTCTCTGTTTACTCTGTCGAATGCTTTTTCCTGGTCAATGAAGGCTATGTATATATATATATATATATATATATATATATATATATATATATATATATATATATATATATATATATATATACATATGTTGTCTATGAAGCAGGCATATATTGGTTTGTTTACTTCTGTGTACTTTTCGATTAATGTTCTCATGCAGAATATGGCTTCTTTTGTCCCACTATTTTTCATAAATCCAAATTTCTGCTCGTCTAACTCAGTATTGATTTTATTCTGAATCCTTCCTTGTAATACTTTTAGCAAGATTTTTGTAACCTGACTCATTATGCTTATTGTTCTAAAATCACTGCATTCAACTGCACCATTCCTGTTAGGCAATGCAATGAAAGTTGATATTTTGTATTCATTTGGTATGTATCCTGTATTGTATATGTCATTGCATATGTCTGTCATCACTTTAATGCCGAAAACTTCTAGTGCCTGTATCATCTCTATTTGTATGCCGGTCCTGCTGCTTTTCCCTTTTTCGTTATTTGTATAGCTTTTTCCACCTCATATTTTAAGATTTTATAGCCTGATGTACATTTTATAATTGGTTTCTCGTCCCTTTGGTCATGAAATAGTTATGTTATACATTCCCGCCATCTATCTATCTATCCATCTGTCTGTCTGTCTGTCTGTCCGTCTGTCCGTCTGTCTGTCTGTCCGTCTGTCCGTCTGTCCGTCTGTCCGTCCGTCCGTCCGTCCGTCCGTCCGTCCGTCCGTCCGTCCGTCTGTCTATCTATCTATCTATCTATCTATCTATCTATCTATCTATCTATCTATCTATCTATCTATCTATCTATCTATCTATCTATCTATCTATCTATCTATCTATCTATCTATCTATCTATCTATCTATCTATCTATCTATCTATCTATCTATCTATCTATCTATCTATCTATCTATCTATCTATCTATCTATCTATCTATCTATCTATCTATCTATCTATCTATCTATCTATCTATCTATCTATCTATTGACCTTTCGAGCCGTAGCCGGCCCATAGGACGTAGACCAAGATACACCTTCTCCTATCTGAATTTTTGTTCTATATAACAGTTTTCTTTTAAAGATATTTTATCAAATCTCGCCATCTGTCTCTGTTCTGTGCAAGCAGCTCTATCTCATTGAGGGAGCCGAATCCTGCTGCTCTTGCCTCTCTCATCAATGTTCTTCTCAGTGTCTCCCTGGGTCTTCCTCTTTTTCTCTTACCTGTTGTTTTCCATATGAGGGCTTGCTTTGCTATTCGGTTATTATCTCTTCTCATCACATGTCCAAATATTACCATCGTCTTTTCACTTATTACTGAAGATATTAGTGGTTGATTGGCGATTTCTCTAATTTCCTCGTTTGTTTTGAATTCGTTCCACGCTATACCAAGTATTTTTCTTAGCCATCTATCTATTATATCTTTATTGTCTGTTAGCATTTTTCCTTTTTTGTCTGCAATGAATCCGTTTTCTGTGGCTTTTTTATTTTTATTAGTCATTCTCTTTATTTCTGTCTGCATTCCTCTTAAGTCTTGTTTGCTTTTAATAGTTTCTATTTCTATACATTTTTGGCCTAGCCAGTCTTCTTTTGCCTTTTTGCACATTTTGCGTATTTCAAAATATATTTTATTGTATTGGGCAGTGTTCTTCGTTTGTCTCCTTTCTTCCATTTTTTTCTAAGATAGTGTTAGTTATCCATTTGTGTGTTTTTTTTTGTTTTATTAATTAATGTTAGTTTTAAATTGTTCTTGTTCGTTTTTCGGGTGGATCTGTGTATCAAATATTGGCAGATTCAGCCACGCGAGAAGCTCTTCAACAAAGCAGCATCCAGCATTAAACACTAATATTTTTTACCAAGCTACTGACTTATGATTGCTTGCTATGAACCGTCTGTCAAGACGCCAAAGGTCATACAGTTTTACATTGATCAGAATAATAATTAAAAAAGGTATGAAAAGGTAAAATTTGCTATATGGAGCGCAGTAACGAAAAGGAAACGGAGCGATCATTATAAGGGAAATAAAGATGAAAATACCAAAATAAGGGCACATGATATATCTATAAATACACAAGGCCTGTTCTCGTATTTCCACCTACTTAACGTTCAAATAATCCATTATTATCAGAAATCTGGGACAAATTGGGACAAATTCATGAGCACTTTACAATTTACTACAGTGAATGATTTTTTGTTACTGGAAGTAAGAATGATGCCTGGGGGAAGGATTTTGGGGTGTAGGGATAAAGTAATTAATTGTGTAGTTTAGCCAAAGGGGAAAGCAGCCAGACACTGTCAATGGAAATATTAGACCAATACGGACTCACCATGCAGTTCATGAATTAGGCTTGACTGAAGAGCTAGAATAGCTTCCCGGGACCAGTTAATGGCAGGGATTAATAAAATGAAAGGAAAAACAATCCGCGGTTAGACTGTGCTCTGATAATACATCAAATCATCGGCCTCCGAACTTTGACCCAGCTAAAATGGCTGTTATTAGAGCGGAAATTATTAACTCCCCTGTTAATAATGGACGGTAAATAGCCTATAAAACATAACTCCGCCAACGAAATTATATTTATTTACCCACTGTGAAAGAGGAAAATGCAACATTATTGTGGTAGATAAAATACTTGGTTATTTTGTAGACCAAGCAAAACAGAGTTTAAAGGACTAAAGTTAAAACAATTTTAATAAGAACGTCATCTGTTAAGAAATTATTATAATGGGTATTGGAAAAATTTCCCGCATAATAAAAATTACAGTTTGGGAGGGAGTAGAACGAGAGAGTATAAACAATTTTTAAACAGTCTAGTACCATTCATTAATAAACAAATGTACTTCTTCTTCTTTCCTTCCTCATCTGCCTTTCAGCGTGGAGAGGAGATATAATTTGCGGTCTTTTGCTCTTCTGTTCGCCCCTGCTGCTGTTATGTTTCCTAGTGTTTCTAATATTCCTTCAACCCATATTTTTCGTGGTCGGCCCTTGGATCTGGTGTTCTCGCAACGTTTTCTGAAGCTCGTTGTGCTGTGTTTTGATCTCTCTGCCTTGTCACGTGGCCAAACCATTGTATCTGTTATTTCTTGCAAACCAATGTACGATTGGTTCAAATAAAATCTATGCATATCTTCTTTCCTCTTCTTGCGATAACCTTGCTGGTGTTCCACTGACTGACTTTCTCAACCCTTCTCCACTTCTCTCTATCTTCAGTCACTTTTCTGCAATATCGAGACCGGTCCTTTTTTTATGTTATCATCCCATCTCTCTTTCTCGCTCCATTCACATTTACGTGTAGAATGCTCTTTTCTGGGCCTGATGATTGAGACACACACAATCCTACCAAGCAGCAGTCATGATGAGTCAATATATCAGAGGTGGGCAACCTACGACCTGCGGGCCAGAGCCAGTACGCCAAGCTGTCACGTGACCGACCCTTGTGCTTGATTTAAAAATTACTATACCCTTGAAAATTACCATTCCCTAACATTTGTACATTACAAATGCTTGTGGATGCAAATTAGGTCATTTATATTTTAAAATGACTAAACACTCCATTCCCTAAGATGTGTACATTTAATTGCCTATGAATGCAAATTAGGTCATTTATATAATGGCTTCATTAGGGGATGGTATCTGGCCCTCGGCGTTTTCATAGTTTTTAGATCTGGCCCTCGGCGTTTTCATAGTTTTTAGATCTGGCCCTCGGCGTTTTCATAGTTTTTAGATCTGACCCTCGGTGTTTTCATAGTTTTTAGATCTGGCCCTCGGCGTTTTCATAATGTTTAGATCTGGCCCTCGGCGTTTTCATAGTTTTTAGATCTGGCCCTCGGCGTTTTCATCGTTTTTAGATCTGACCCTCGGCGTTTTCATAGTTTTTAGATGTGGTCCTCGGCGTTTTCATAGTTTTTAGATGTGGTCCTCGGCGTTTTCATGGTTTTTAGATGTGACCCTCAGAAAATAAAAGACTGCCCACCAATGAAATAAAATATTTATTGAAGAAGAAAAACAAGTCTGATACCACGGCGTAGAAGAGGTCCACCCACAGATATGACAAAAAGCTGTTGTTGATTTTCCTGTCTTTCCGAGATCGATATCGATGAGGTCAACTAGAAGGTCACACGATCACAGCTGTTTGTTTTCATCCGAAAGTGGCAGTTTAATTCCAATCTTAGAAATTGTGAATGTTTTATGGATGAAGATGTTCTGAGTCCAGTACATTCCCTTCATTATTTAGATTGATATTTTATAGCAGTGGTTTCAATTTGAGACACTTCACATACAAAAGTAATATTTTCAGTTGAAGTAAAGATTGATGTATGCATGCTGTTTTAGTAGTTGATGCTCGTTTATAAAAAAAAAATATATTTTTTTTATTACGAAGCGTTTGTAAAAAAAAAACAAATATTTTTTTTATTACGAAGCGTTTATAAAAAAAAAAAAAATATTTTTTGTTGTTACGAAGCGTTTGTAAAAAAAAAAACAAATATTTTTTTTTGTTACGAAGCGTTCATTAAAAAAATTAATATTTTTTTTTTTACGAAGCGTTCATTAAAAAAATTAATATTTTTTTTTGTTACGAAGCGTTCATTAAAAAAATTCATATTTTTTTTTGTTACGAAGCGTTTATAAAAAAAAAAACAAATATTTTTTTTTATTTGAGAGTATCGAAGGATGCAATATTCACTTAATAACCACAATGGATTTTTTATTTTCTTTATTTCAAGACACAGCTTCTTCTATCACATTAAATGTATAAAAGAAGTATGCGTATTTTATCTTCCTGAAAAGGCGCAAATGAGCAAATTAACTAAAGTTTCAGTGACAAACAGCTGTGATATGACGATTAACAAATAAATAGAGAAACACATGATTTTATAATCGTTTTATTACAAAATAGCAACATGATACTTTATTTACGTATATGGAAAATATATTTCTGCAGCTCCGCGCGGGGGCCACACTTGGTGTTTACTATTATTATTATTTTATGTGTGTGCCTACCTTTATTTAAGTATCATCATCATCATCATCAAGTACCGGGCGTGCTGGCGTAGGTGATCATGTCTCTCCACAACTTCCGATCTCGACAGTTATTTATCATTTCTATTGTTGACCTTCTGCCAAGCCATTCTCTTAAGCTGTCTGGTATTTTTTTTACTTTGCTTCCCTCTATCTCTCCATCCCTCAATTTTTCCAGTTGTTACAATATATTCCAGTTGTTCTCTTCTCATTACATGGCCAAAAAATAATGATTGTTTCTTCCTAATTAAATAAAGAATTACGTTCAGTGTTGGTGCCTTACATTACTACATACTCGGCAATAAAGACTCATTCGTCTTGCAGTGCATTCCTGAGAAAGGCAGCTGTGACTACAAATAATCGCTTCCTTGCAAGAAGGTCAAGTAGGAACAATCTAGAGGCGCAGAGCCAACTACATATTAATCATGTACTGAAGAGGAATTGTCTCTACGCCAAAAATTGTACATCAGCGTGAGTAGTTACGACCACGATCAACAGTAAAAGAGACTTCACACTCTCGCTAAAATGCATTTACTGATCACGTGACTTCACACTATCGCTACAATACACTTACTGATCACGTGACTTCACACTATCGCTACAATGCACTTACTGATCACGTGACTTCACACTATCGCTACAATACACTTACTGATCACGTGACTTCACACTATCGCTACACTACACTTATTAATCACGTGAATCACACTATCGCTACACTACACTTACTAATCACGTGACTTCAAACTTTCAATAAAATTACACTAACTGATCACGTGACGTCATTAATAGCATATAGTGTTGTCTTTTTCTGTCCTCTGACGTTCTAATTTATTCAGACTTTAAAATTGGCCTGTCTCCGTCATCAGATGTGCACCACTCCATTGTTTAATGACACTCCTGTATTCGTCTACACTCCAGCTTGTTGTTGTTCCTATTATTTTTCTTCACCTAATACTGTTCCTTCCACTCCCACCAAAACGAAAACAACAAAAACACCTAAATCTGATAAACAAATATAGCGTGTGCTTTTTATGTCATCGTGTCGATTAAACAATTACCGTTATCTGAAATTAATTGATTTCTCGTCTTTCAAGTTGATGTTGGCAAACAACGTCTGCTGGACGATCCTAAATATCGAGGGGTGGCAATATCCTGGTTGAGTGTGCTAGCTGTGCCTTATCGACTACCAATTCTAATTACGGCGAGTAAAGCCGAAGTCTTCTCTTCGAAAGCCGAAGTCGCTGTCAATAAAACTTATAACGTCTTGGAAACGTCTCGAATCCCGAGTTTATTTGTTACCAAAGTCAAGCATGTACAATGCAGTCGCAGAAATCATGATGGTACACATTTTCAATTTGGAGTTTATAAATAACATTGATGTTTTGTATTGCTCAGTGGTGAGATACTCCAAGTAAACAAACAAAAATGATTCCCGCCATGCCTCAAGGCGAAGAAAAGTAGAAAATAGTGTGTTAGTGGACATAGTTAGTGCGCATAGTTAGTGCGCATAGTTAGTGCACATAGTTAGTGCACATAGTTAGTGCGCATAGTTAGTGCACATAGTTAGTGCGCATAGTTAGTGCGCATAGTTAGTGCGCATAGTTAGTGCACATAGTTAGTGCACATAGTTAGTGCACATAGTTAGTGCGCATAGTTAGTGCGCATAGTTAGTGAACATAGTTAGTGCACATAGTTAGTGTGCATAGTTAGTGTGCGTAGTTAGTGTGCATAGTTAGTGCACATAGTTAGTGTGCATAGTTAGTGCACATAGTTAGTGTGCATAGTTAGTGCGCATAATGAGTGCGCATAGTTAGTGCACATAGTTAGTGCACATAGTTAGTGCACATAGTTAGTGCACATAGTTAGTGCGCATAGTTAGTGCACATAGTTAGTGCGCATAGTTAGTGCGCATAATTAGTGCGCATAGTTAGTGCACATAGTTAGTGAACATAGTTAGTGCGCATAGTTAGTGCGCATAGTTAGTGCACATAGTTAGTGTGCATAGTAAGTGAACATAGTTAGTGTGCATAGTTAGTGCACATAGTTAGTGAACATAGTTAGTGAACATAGTTAGTGCACATAGTTAGTGAACATAGTTAGTGAACATAGTTAGTGCACATAGTTAGTGTGCATAATTAGTGCGCATAGTTAGTGCACATAGTTAGTGCACATAGTTAATGAACATAGTGAACATAGTTAGTGAACATAGTGAACATAGTTAGTGCACATAGTTAGTGTACATAGTTAGTGCGCATAGTTAGTGCGCATAGTTAGTGAGCATAGTTAGTGCACATAGTTAGTGCACATAGTTAGTGCGCATAGTTAGTGTGCATAGTTAGTGCGCATAGTTAGTGCGCATAGTTAGTGCGCATAGTTAGTGTGCATAGTTAGTGCACATAGTTAGTGCGCATAGTTAGTGTGCATATTTAGTGTGCATAGTTAGTGTGCATAATTAGTGCGCATAGTTAGTGCACATAGTTAGTGCACATAGTTAGTGCGCATAATTAGTGCGCATAGTTAGTGGACATAGTTAGTGCGCATAGTTAGTGAGCATAGTTAGTGCACATAGTTAGTGTGCATAGTTAGTGAACATAGTTAGTGTGCATAGTTAGAGCACATAGTTAGTGAACATAGTTAGTGAACATAGTTAGTGCACATAGTTAGTGAACATAGTTAGTGCACATAGTTAGTGTGCATAGTTAGTGCGCATAGTTAGTGCACATAGTTAGTGCACATAGTTAATGAACATAGTTAGTGCACATAGTTAGTGAACATAGTTAGTGAACATAGTGAACATAGTTAGTGCGCATAATTAGTGCGCATAGTTAGTGCACATAGTTAGTGCACATAGTTAGTGAACATAGTTAGTGCACATAGTTAGTGCACATAGTTAGTGCACATAGTTAGTGAACATAGTTAGTGAACATAGTTAGTGCACATAGTTAGTGGACATAGTTAGTGCACATATTTAGTGAACATAGTTAGTGAACGTAGTTAGTGCACATAGTTAGTATGCATAGTTAGTGCACATATTTAGTGAACATAGTTAGTGAACGTAGTTAGTGCACATAGTTAGAATGCATAGTTAGTGCACATAGTTAGTGCACATAGTTAGTGGACATAGTTAGTGGACATAGTTAGTGCACATAGTTAGTGCACATAGTTAGTGAACATAGTTAGTGCACATAGTTAGTGAACATAGTTAATGCACATAGTTTGTGCACATAGTTAGTGAACATAGTTAGTGAACATAGTTAGTGCACATAGTTAGTGAGCATAGTTAGTGTGCATAGTTAGTGCACATAGTTAGTGAACATAGTTAGTGAACATAGTTAGTGAACATAGTTAGTGCACATAGTTAGTGAACATAGTTAGTGAACATAGTTAGTGAACATAGTTAGTGACCATAGTTAGTGCACATATTTAGTGAACATAGTTAGTGAACATAGTTAGTGAACATAGTTATTGCACATAGTTAGTGCACATATTTAGTGAACATAGTTAGTGCACATAGTTAGTGAACATTGTTAGTGAACATAGTTAGTGCGCATAGTTAGTGTGCATAGTTATTGCACATAGTTAGTGCGCATGGTTAGTGTGCATAGTTAGTGCGCATAGTTAGTGCGCATAGTTAGTGCGCATAATTAGTGAACATAGTTAGTGCACATAGTTATTGCGCATAGTTAGTGCGCGTAGTTAGTGCACATAGTTAGTACGCATAGTTAGTGCACATAGTTAGTGCACATAGTTAGTGCACATAGTTAGTGCGCATAGTTAGTGCACATAGTTAGTGCGCATCGTTAGTGTGCATAGTTAGTGCACATAGTTAGTGCACATAGTTAGTGCACATAGTTAGTGCGCATAGTTACAGTTAGAACATTCGCATAACTGGTCTGTTGCTCCTTCCAACGCAAGGTGTGTACCATTGATGGTTCATGTAAGTACTTCCATCGGCCGTTGGGCTTAGTGCCACCCGTAACAAAGACTCATAACGCCGGCCCCAACCTCTACAATTGATGGGGTGAGAGTGGGAGGAAGTTTGGATGTCTTTGGTAGGTTTTTAATGGGCAATAATTTTATTCGAATTTGTCGCGACAGCGTTAGTTTTGGCCTACTCTTTTCCGATTTTCAGCTACCAACGATTCTTTTACGTGCGTAGCGTGTACACAGGACTTCTTGTTTTTTTTTCTCCGTTAGCTAAGGACTAGTCATTGGACGTCACTACCGAGGGACCTGGGGAGAGTAAAGCCATGAAGAAAGCAATGAATCGAAAATAAAATTTCAAACTGCCTGTGACTGGATAATCAACACATTTTGAATAATTTGGCCAGCATTACCTTCAGCGCTGTATTTCTTTCTCTGTCAAAATCCGGCGACGATTTAAGGCTGAGCGAACCAAAAAGCCCTCGATCGGGATTACACCCCAGTTGGCCAGTTCTCTAACCATTGCTCTACGGCTTTCTCTCCTTCTCATAAATTAATCCGAACTACTGTTCTTCCTAGGGAGCCGCTATAGCTCAGTGGTTAGTGAACTGGACTGCAAAGGACAAGGGGTAGGGTTCGATCCCAACCGACGGCTTCCGGGTTCACCCAGCCTTAAATGGGTACCGGATTTTTTTCTGGAAAAGTAGAGCGGCACGGGCGTAATACCGACCACATTACCCCAAAAATCATGTGCCGAAGGTCTGTAAAATTGATGGTCACTAACACCATATTCCCTATACGCCACTTGGCGTGACGGGGGCTCTTTACTTTAATTTTTACTGTTCTTTCTACAGTACAGTATCATCATCAGGTTCTGCGTCGTTGGAAGAATGTTGCATTCGCCACAGCCCTTCTGAAATAATCTCTGTATCTAACCAGATCTCTCACATAACGTTGCATTCACCACATCCCTTCTGAAATAATCTCAGTATCTAACCACATCTCTCACATAACGTTGCATTCACCACAGCCCGTCTGAAAGAATCTCTGTATCGAGCCATATTTCCCACTCATTCTGCTGTCTAAAGCATCACCTACAGATGTTAACCCTCCAACACAAGCTATGACACAGCTGCAAACTAACTTGTTAAATTTGTTATTTTGCGTTTAATTTGTAATTATGTGAGGAAACGTTTGCACTGTTAGTCAATATCTCTTGTCATGATATACCGTATTTATTTATTCACAGAGCTGTCACAAACCTTAAGCTAACATTTCAGTAACTGCCTAACATACATGCGTTTTCATGACGATTGTTTCATGTCTTAATGTCCCCTTAAAGGTCGTTAAATGAGCGTGAATTGTATTATATCGTGTATTACAACAAGTTCCTTTCTATCCGACCCATCCGACTTAAGCACTACATTTATTTGTTACAGCAGGTTCACATTACTTTTTAAAAAAAAACCACATTTCCTCTGTTTAGTCTTTCTAGCTAATGTTTCGGCCAATCATTTCGGGAGAAGTTATGTTTACAACCCTGAAAAAAAAATTAACAAGTAATCAACAAGAGAAAAACAAATTAATGGACAGCCCGAAGCAGGATCGAACCCGCACTCCTCGACACAACGAACAAACCAGGAGAGCCACCACGAAACACGGTCAACCAAGAAGCCCGAAAAGGTTGTCATCGCTGGCGATGTCCTTCACGCAAGTGCACCCTTGACCTCAGGACAGGATTACTAAGACAGCTTGGGAATAATTTTGGTATCTGTATTTTTCTATTAACACAAATATCTCCCGGATAGAGTAGGACTACCTGTTTGTGTTGCATACAAACTTGTATAGGACGAAACAACACGATTAATAATTTCCGGTGGTTTAGACTGGAGACAGATAATAATAAACGAAAAATTTGTTATAAGTGCAAACCTCCAAGGCGATAGATCAGCCAATCATTTCAGGGGAAGAGGTATGTTTAGCTATGTTTCTCAGGCAACCACGGGAAGATGGGAATAGAATTCCTACCAGGGGAAGATGGGAATAGAATTCTACTTATCACCCCTGCTTCACTTTTCCTGACACAGCAGTCAGCTATGAGTTGCTAACCGTTTTCAGCTCAATCATTTTCAGGCGTCATGGACCCATTTAATTTTGACCCCCCCCACCCCCCCCCCCCCCCCCCCCCCCCCCACCCATTTCATGTTGTTCTAAAGTTGTATTCTAAATCTTGACCTTGGCTCTATGTTAACTCAATTATCGCATCGTGAATTTCGAAATAACGGACGTCTTCTGAGAGAACATTTTACGCGGCAAAATTCCCAAGTACACATTTTCATTGCTTTGGTGTTTCCTTTTATAGTAAAATAGTTCACCGAAAAGTAAAATAATTTACCAAGTAAATATGTGACCTCAGAATAGAAACATTAATCAAGAAAAGGCTATACCTCTTGAGACTTTTTGGCTTTTTGGATCTCATCTATTTTCCAAGTACTGTATTCCTTTATTCTGGTCTACTGTCAATCTACTAACGTAGTAATCCTAGTTTATCTTTCTATTTCACAAGCGAAAAGTGGAAAGAATCCAAACATCAAAAAAAAAAAAAAAAAAGGCAGAAGTTCATGAGTTTATCCTAAAATAGATTCTCCTGTTTGTGTGGGAGATGCTAGAGGCTAGTGGTTGGAAATGGGCATCATCGCTTATTCAGCCAGCAGAGGGAGGAGAAATGGATCGATGCGTTTCTTGTAATTCTACATCCCACACGCTATTTTTCTGTCAACTTTTGACTTCCAGGCATTTCCCTCAATTTCGCCGCATTCACACGCACACTCACGCACCATCGTCAGCATTCAGCAGGGATAGGTTGTAACACGCATTTCTTACATTATAAATAAAATGAGCGTCACTGTTTAAGGGCGCACACTATTTTACGAAAGTAAAGAGGGTACGTGGGTGTGCTTACATTTTCGTTCCCAGAATTCAGCCATGGCGCACGTTTTCAAACAAAGACAGCTGCTATTGTCAAATAAGAAAAGTAGGAAGTCCTAAGACTAAGGTGACCATATTTTTGAAATCCCATTCCGGGACGGAATAATTTTACTTCAATTTTCCACAAATAAAATTACATTTCTTCTTGCTGTCATTTTCAAGTGAATAATACATACATTTTAAAACATCTAATAATATAGACCTACAATACGCTATCAGGATAATCAGGAGATTAAAAAAAAAACAGTGATACTCACTTAAATTGAAGGTGAAACAGAGATGCTGTACTTTTCAGATGAGTGAATTTTCTGTAAAATGTCCTTCTTTGTATGCAGCATCTTATAAAATTCGACACATGTTCCCTCATAGTTCACTTTGGTGATCAACATGGCTTTTAAAGTTTCAACACCTAGTTGTGTTTTATCATTTGTCCACAAACTGTTCATCAGAGAAAACACTCGTTCTGTTGCAGCATTTGTTCCAGGTAGACACAAAAAGAACTCTGCCAACTTCAGAATATGTGAAACGGGCACATGATTGTTTCTGAAGTGAGAAGCTAGTTCAACCCAACGCTGCCTGCTAATGTTTTATTAAGACTCCACTCACTAATTTTTTGTGAAGTAACGAACTGTTTCATGTAGACATTTTCGTCATACATTTCATTTTCTGGAAAGTCGACTGAAGGCACTGTTTGACTCACTAATGATGAAGACTTCTCAATATCTTCCCAATTTGGTGTTCTGTTCAGCATTACCCAGCTGTAAGACTCTAGGTTTTGAAAATTATTTGCAGCCCATTTCTTCAAATAACTTAAAGCTGTTTCATAAAATGAAGAAACACTGGCGTTAAACTTTTTCACATCATCACGTGGAAATCCTTCCATTTCCAGCTTTTTAAGGATTATCTGAACTCTTGATGGCAAGAAGCCGTCTTCCAGCTTGGACTCCAAGATAGCTTTCAACCTATTGATGTTGTCAATGACTTCAAATAAAGTGACCATCTGTCCCTCTACTTTCTGCACTGCTTCGTGGAAAGAGGATGCCTGACTGTGAACCAAAATAAGCCATGCCTCAGACAGTGGGTTTTCAAAGAATTCCTGTATAAAAACTGGGCATCTGTCTTGAGATTGAAAATATGATTTTAGAGGCAGGAACATGTAAAAAACCCTTTCAACAGCAGGCAAGAGCGCAAGCCACCTGTTTGTGCATAACCTAAAATCATCTGGAAGTCTGTGTCGACAAACTGACAAAACTCCTTGAGACTATCAACTCTAACTGTGTATGATTTGAAGTACAGATACATTTTTGCAATAGTCATTTCAACATCAACAGGCAATACGTCTGCAGCTGCTCGAACAGTGTTGTGGAAAATATAGCAAGCACACCCAACACCTATCAAACTATGTCCAAGGTTTTCTTTCAGTTTTGTGAAAACATTGTTCTGTCCTTTTCTTTCAGCGCCCCCAAAATTAGAATTTGTGTTGTCTGCACATAATCCAACTACTTTCAGTTCTAAACCATTTTCAGTTAGACAGTCAATAAGAAAACTACTTACTATATCAGATGTTTCACACGGCAATGACTTCAACTCTAATATTTTAACTTTCAGTCCCTTATTGCGATCAAAGTATCTGACAAGCAAAGGAAAAATCTTGATTTCTTTGTGGTTGGAGGCATCTGTCAGTATGGAGATAAATGTTACGTTTTCTAGGTCACATCTCAACTCGTTTAGAGCATGGGGTGTGAACACATTCCGAATAATAGCTTCTGTTTTCGTACGTGCACAAGCAAATTTTGGTTCTAAAGTTACCTGAAGCAATTTTGATGTGCAGTCCATAGATCTAAACGTGTGATTGTGCATCACTGTATGATATGCAAAGGCACCTTCTGTAGCAGCTAACTGTTCTTCTTTGTCACCAACCTGTTCAGCTCGAAAAAAATTTGTCAACGACGAGCTTGATGCAGCAGTAGCGACGGCTCTCTTATGTTTATCACTATTTATGTGGCTCTTAATATCACCACGTCCACTATGGTTAATAGTAAACCCGGATGAACATATATTACATCTTACAGTGAAGTCTGATGACGATGTAGACTTTTTTTATAAAAGGGTATTCCTTTTGTAAATCTTGATTAAAACTACAATTACGCTTCGGTGCCATTTTTTTCGAAAGTGAAAGTGAAAGTTAGTAACACAACGAATATATACGAGATTTAAAACTAGGAGCGCATTCTACTGTTTTGATATTTTAAAAAATTGTCTACACAGCAACGGAATAATATTTTTTTTATTGAAGAAATGTACGCCGTATACCAAAATGGCAAAATTGGCAAACGTTTGTGTCCCAAATTATTTGTTATCAAATCCGGGACAAAACCGGTACGGCAGCTAATCCGGGACAAAGGTTCAAAAAATGTCAAATTCCGGGACTGTCCCGGACAATCCGGGACGAATGGTCACCTTACCTAAGACAGTCAGGCAAATAAAAATAGTTTTGTTTTTTCTTAAATATATGTATACCGACATCTGTGGGCAGATATTTTCCGCTGTCGATTCTTCTTTTTCATCCTCTTCTTCTTCTTCTTCTTCTTCCGATAACGCCCGGTGGTCGTTGGGACACTACTGACAGACTCCATCAACTTCTCCATGTATCACTATTTGCAATCATTCTTTGGGACTGTGCAAAGTCGAGACCTGTCTTTTTTTTCCCCTTATCCTCTCATCTCTCTCTCTCCCTCTCTCTCTCTCTCTCTCTCTCTCTCTCTCTCTCTCTCTCTCACTCTTCCGACCCCACTTTCTCCTACATTTCTTACAGAATGGTTTTCGCTAGGCCAAAAGATCGAGCCGACGGCTTCCGGTCCACCCAGCCTTTAATGGGTACCGGACTTTTTTTCTGGGAAAGTAAAGCGGCACGGGCGTAATACCGACCACATTACCCCAAAAATCATGTGCTGAAGGTTTGTAAAATGTATGGTCACTAACACCATATTCCCTATACGCCACTTCGCGTGACGGGTGTACTTTACTTCACTTTTTTTTTTTTAGACAACTTCATCTCACCATTTCTGTTTCATTTTTATCAAAGTGACTTATATGCATTCCACGCCACATTTAGATCAATGTATTTTCTTATTATTCTTCAGCTTTATTCAGCCTTTTCAAACCCTTTTTAGATATCTATTTTCCTCTCACTTTGACCAACTTATTTATACATGTATCTTCTTTACACAATTTATCCACACTCACTAGACATCTAGTGCACATTCTCGTTTAGACATCTAGTGCATATTCTCGTTTAGACATCCAGTGTACAATATCATCTAAACATCTATTTTACTTTCTCGTTTAAACATCTAGTGTACAATCTTATCTAAACATCTATTTTACATTCTCGTTTAGACATCTAGTGTACAATCTCGTCTAAACATCTATTTTACATTCTCGTTTAGACATCTAGTGTACATTCTCGTTTAGACATCTATTTTACATTCTCGTTTAGACATCTAGTGTACATTCTCGTTTAGACATCTAGTGTACATTCTCGTTTAGACATCTATTTTACATTCTCATTCATGCAATGACTTTCCTCATCAACTTTTCCGTCACCTTGGATCACCTCTCGTACAACTCGTATGTGTCTCTCACCATCATAGTACTGTGTCCAGCACTCCGATCTGTTTCCTGATCATCACCATCATAGTACTGTGTCCAGCACTCCGATCTAATGCCTGATCATTACCATCATAGTACTGTGTCCAGCACTCCGATCTCTTTCCTGATCATCACCATCATAGTACTGTGTCCAGCACTCCGATCTAATGCCTGATCATTACCATCATAGTACTGTATCCAGCACTCCGATCTCTTTCCTGATCATCACCATCATAGTACTGTGTCCAGCACTCCGATCTCTTTCCTGATCATCACCATCATAGTACTGTGTCCAGCACTCCGATCTAATGCCTGATCATCACCATCATAGTACTGTGCCCAGCACTCCGATCTCTTTCCTGATCATTACCATCATAGTACTGTATCCAGCACTCCGATCTAATGCCTGATCATTACCATCATAGTACTGTGTCCAGCACGCCGATCTCTTGCCAGATCATCACCATCATTGAGTGCCGTCATCGCATAGAAGGTTGGCTACCATTGAGCATCATTTCGCTCTGTATCTTGCTTTCATAGTGCAGGTTATCATAGACTGACTTATCAATCTTTTGATATTACTCGTCCATGTTAGTCTTGGTCTGCCCTACATGATCATACAAGAAATATCAACGTAGTGCACGAACTCCTCAGAACTGACGAAGGACTCTCTTTTAGATAGGTTGCCATTTATTTCAACGATGGGAGTTGTTTCGACATTTCTGGAGAAACTACATTGGTATCTCCCCTCCCCCTCCCTCATCGCCCCCTCCCCTTTTCACCTTTGAATTGTTCAACTGCCATTGTTATTAATTATTTTTTTGTTACATGTCAGTTCGAACAGAGACCAAACACATTCAGAAACTTTTTGTAACAAAACAATCAGGGCAGAAAACAATAGGGGGACCTAGGCGGAAAAGATAGACGGAATAAAAGACATATGTGGGGGCCAAAATATTTCTATCTTAACAGTGCCCCGATGTACCCAATAACAACACTACATCGAAAAGGGAAGCAACCAAAAGAACAAACGAAACATACAGACATCAGATTATATTATACATTCCTGTTTTCTCCTGCGACGCTTCAAAACAAAAGTAGATGGACAAGAGAAAGAAAGCTTGAACTCAAAATCTATATTTTTATATATGGAAGCCTTTGTAGAGCAGAGGTTAGTGACCCAGCCCACTTAGGAGCTGGGGTTGGGTTCGATCCTAAATTAACTGGATTTTAGGTTTATCCAGACTTAATTTAGTAGCCGAGGTTTTTCTGAGGAAGAAAGTCTACATGGCGCAGATCACACTTCCTTATAATGTATATATACAGTAATGCTTGTATTCATTCATTAAGTGCTGTCTCCGCATCGAAGGTTGGCTACCATGGAGCGCCATTCCGCTCTGTCTATTGCTTCGATAGTGCAGGTTGTCCATTGGCTGACTTGTTCATATTTTAATGTTACTCGTTCACGTTAGTCTTGGTCTGTCCCAGCCTCCTTAACATTGTATTTTCCCTTCCAAGATTACTTTTGGTAGGCTGCTTTGTCTTTTAACATGCCCCAAAAATCTCATTTGTTTTGTTTGAATTGTGTTTAGTAGTTCTCTTTTTATTGTTAGTTGTTTTAAGACTTCATGATTTGTTTTCTTTTCTTTACATGCAATTCTAATTCTTCTATAAAACCACATACTACTTTTTCTTAAATACAATTTATCGGAACTTTACCATTCTTTCCCGTAGAACGAGAACAGAATAGTATAACAGGCAGCTAAAGCAATAGTGCAGCCTGGAAAGAAAATAGCTGAAGACCGCAATCTTTGGAAACACTAAAGCTGCAACTCAAGCAACAAACATATAGATTCATAGAAAAGGAGAATACACGACGAAAGAAAAAATGACATTTCTAGGGGCGTTGTAACATCTTTAGTCAACCATGATTGACTGAGGCTACTAAAGCATTAGTGCACTTATATTTCACGAATGAATGTTACATTTATAACACTTTATTATTATATCCTATATATATATATATATATATATATATATATATATATATATATATATAATATATATATTATATATAAATATATATATATATTTATATTATATTTTCGCAAAAAAAAAATCATGAGTGGAATAATCATGCAGAGTGCGAAACAAAATTAGTCCAGAAATTAGTGATGAACAGTGGTGGTTTTGTTGGAGGTAAAGGAACGAGCAATGCCATATACATCATAGATCTTTAGTAGAAAGAGCCATAGAAGTGAAAACAGATCTATACCTATGTTTCATAGATTGTACCAATAAATGTGACAACGTAAAGCACCAAGAAATAATCACAATTTTAGAAAACATAAACGTAGACAGCAAAGATCTAAGAATAATAAAGAACATGTACTGGCAATAAAAACAGCGGCCGTAAGAACTGGAAATCAATTGGGAATGTTTCAACATATAAAACAGGGTGTTAGACAAGGTTTTGTGCTGTCACCAAATGTGTTCAATATTTATAATGAGATTATTTTAAGACCCATAAGGGACATGCCAGGTATAACAATAGGAGGTCATAATATAAATAATCTAAAGTATGCTGATGATACAGTCTTAATCGCTAAGAGTGAAAATAAGTTACAAGAAATGTTAGACATTATAGTGAAAGAAAGCAAAAATAAAGAACTCAGCCTTAAAAGCAAAAAGACAGAAGTAATGGCAACAACAAAAAAATACATAATCTCAATGCAAAATAATGACAAGTGGAACAATATTCATCATCATCATCAAGTACCGGGCCTACTGGCGTAGGTGATCATGTCTCTCCACAATTTCCGATCTCGGCAGCTATTTATCATTTCTGTTGTTGACCTTCTGCCAAGCCGTTCTCTTAAGCTGTCTGTTATTTTTTCTCATTGCTTCCCTCTATCTCTTCGTCCCTCGATTTGTCCAGTTGTTACAATATATTCCAGTTGTTCTCTTCTCATTACATGGCCAAAAAATGATGATTGTTTCTTCCTAATATTGGAAATTAGCTCTCTTTTTACTTTGACCTCTTTCAGAACATTTTCATTACTCTTCTTAGCTGTCCATGGTATTCTCAACATTCTTCTGTAAAACCACATTTCTGCAGACTCCAGTGGTTTTCTTGTCTGTTGTCCTATTGTCCATGATTCGCATCCATATGTTAAGACTGGCTCTACATAACATTTAAGAACTCTTTTTCTTGTTTCTATTGTCAAAAATGGATTGCATAGTATCTGCCTCATTTTTTGGAAAGCTGCTTTTGCCTGAGCCATTCTGCATCTCACCTCTTTCGTACATCTTCCGTCAGAGGTTAACAAAGTTTCCAAATATATAAATTCATTTACCTGTTTTAATATTGTTCCACTTGTCTTTATTTTGCACTGAGGTGATGTCTTTTTCTTTGTTGTTACCATTATCTCTGTCTTTTTGCTATTAAGGCTGAGTCCTTTATTTTTACTCTCTTTCACTATAATGTCCAACATTTCTTGTAACTCATGTTCACTCTTAGCGATTAAGACTGTATCATCAGCGTACCTTAGATTATTTATATTATGACCTCCAATTGTTATTCCAGGCATGTCCCTTATGGATCTTAAAAAAATCTCACTATAAATATTATACAGATCTGGTGACAGCACACAACCCTGTCTAACACCCTGTACAGGGTGTTAGACAGGAACAATATTAAAACAGGTAAATGAATTTAAATTTTTGGGAACTTTGTTAACCTCAGACGGAAGATGTACAACAGAGGTGAGATGCAGAATGGCTCTGGCAAAAGCAGCTTTCCAAAAAATTAGGAAGATACTATGCAATCCATTTTTGACAACAGAAACAAGAAAAAGAGTTCTCTGATGTTAAGTAGAGCCAGTCTTATGTATGGATGTGAATCATGGACAATAGGACAATAGACAAGAAAATCACTGGAGTCTGTAGAAATGTGGTTTTACAGAAGAATGTTGAGAATACCATGGACAGCTAAGAAGAGTAATGAAAATGTTCAGAAAGAGGTCAAAGCAAAAAGAGAGCTCATTTCCAATATTAGGAAGAAACAATCATCATTTTTTGGCTATGTAATGAGAAGAGAACAACTGGAATATATTGTAACAACTGGGAAAATTGAGGGACGAAGAGATAGAGGGAAGCAAAGAAAAAAGACACCAGACAGCTTAAGAGAATGGCTTGGAAGGTCAACAACAGAAATGATAAATAACTGTCTAGACCGAAAGTTGTGGAGAGACATGGTCCCCTAAGCCAGCATGCCCGGTACTTGATGATGATGATATCATATTTATACCATATTTGTCAAACTGAAATTAAAAAGAGACAGCAAGTGAGTTATGGAGATTCAGTTATCGTTAAAGTCGTAACAGATTTTCGGTGCGCATTTCCAACAGTCCCGGCTGAAAAAAACAAACAAACCATGTAATACAAAAACAGACATTGACACCAAGTTTCCTTTACGCTACACTCGAGACGTGGAGACATTAACACCAAGTTTCTATTATTCTACACTCGAGGCGTGGAGACATTAACATGAAGTTTCTTTTACGCTACACTCGAGGCGTGGAGACATTAACACCAAGTTTCTTTTACGCTACACTTGAAGCGTGGTTACATTGACGCCAAGTTTCTTTTACGCTACACTCGAGGCGTGGAGACATTGACATAAAGTTTCCTTTATTCTACACTTGAGGCGTGGAGACATTGACGCCAAGTTTCCTTTATTCTACACTTGAGACGTGGAGACATTGACACCACGTTTCCTTTATTCTACACTTGAGGCGTGGGGACATTGACACCAAGTTTCCTTTATTCTACACTTGAGGCGTGGAGACATTGGCACCAAGTTTCCTTTATTCTACACTTGAGGCGTGGAGACATTGACACCAAGTTTCCTTTATTCTACACTTGAGGCGTGGAGACATTGACACCAAGTTTCTTTTACGCTACACTTGAAGCGTGAAGACATTAACACCAAGTTTCCTTTATTCTACACTCGAGGCGTGGAGACATTGACGCCAAGTTTCCTTTATTCTACACTTGAAGCGTGAAGACATTAAAACCAACCAAGTTTCCTTTATTCTACACTTGAAGCGTGGTTACATTGACACCAAGTTTCTTTTACGCTACACTTGAAGCGTGAAGACATTAACACCAAGTTTCTTTTACGCTACACTCGAGGCGTGGAGACATTAACGCCAAGTTTTTTAACGCTACATTTGAAGCGTGGTTACATTAACGCCAAGTTTCTTTTACGCTACACTCGAAGCGTTTTGACATTGACGCCAAGTTTCTTTACCGCTATATTCCTGGCGTTGAGACACTGACACCAAGTTTAATTTACGCTACACTTGAGGCGTGGAGACATTGACACAAAGTATTATTTACGCTACACTTGAAGCGTGATGACATTGACACCAAGTTTCTTTTACACTACACTTGACGCGTGGTGATAATGACACCAAATTTCTTCTAAGCTACACACGAAGTGTGGAGACATTGACAACAAGTTTTTTTTTACGCTACACTCGAAATGTGGAGACATTGACGCCAAGTTTCCTTTATTCCACACTCAAGGCGTGGAGACATTGACACCAAGTTTCCTTTATTCTACACTCGAGGCGTGGAGACATTGACACCAAGTTTCCTTTATTCTACACTTGAGAGGTGGAGACATTGACACCAAGTTTCCTTTATTCTACACTCGAGGCGTGGAGACATTGACACCAAGTTTCCTTTATTCTACACTCGAGGCGTGGAGACATTGACACCAAGTTTCCTTTATTCTACACTCGAGGCGTGGAGACATTGACACCAAGTTTCCTTTATTCTACACTCGAGGCGTGGAGACATTGACACCAAGTTTCCTTTATTCTACACTTGAGAGGTGGAGACATTGACACCAAGTTTCCTTTATTCTACACTTGAGAGGTGGAGACATTGACACCAAGTTTCCTTTATTCTACACTCGAGGCGTGGAGACATTGACACCAAGTTTCCTTTATTCTACACTCGAGGCGTGGAGACATTGACACCAAGTTTCCTTTATTCTACACTCGAGGCGTGGAGACATTGACACCAAGTTTCCTTTATTCTACACTCGAGGCGTGGAGACATTGACACCAAGTTTCCTTATTCTACACTTGAGGCGTGGAGACATTGACGCCAAGTTTCCTTTATTCTACACTTGAGGCGTGGAGACATTGACACCAAGTTTCCTTATTCTACACTTGAGGCGTGGAGACATTGACGCCAAGTTTCCTTTATTCTACACTTGAGAGGTGGAGACATTGACACCAAGTTTCCTATATTCTACACTTGAGGCGTGGAGACATTGACGCCAAGTTTCCTTTATTCTACACTTGAGGCGTGGAGACATTGACATAAAGTTTCCTTTATTCTACACTTGAGGCGTGGAGACATTGACACCAAGTTTCCTTTATTCTACACTTGAGGCGTGGAGACATTGACACCAAGTTTCCTATATTCTACACTTGAGGCGTGGAGACATTGACGCCAAGTTTCCTTTATTCTACACTTGAGGCGTGACAGTTTTCTAGGGTTTATGTTCCAAGGAACACATTTTTTGCTTCTAATAAATTCTGGAGGAAAAAAAAAAACATTTCTAATTATAAATAAACCGGTCCACTCTTACACGCTCGAAAACAAAATCCCTTAGGACACGTTCAGTGACTGGAATCTTAAACGCACTTGTCACTCCTCATTAGGTGGAGACAAAACGCCTACTCGAAGTCTAACCCTGCCTCAATGAAACCTGAGACTGACTAACAAAGCTGTAATCTAGAGCGCATCAAACTGACATTTACGGTAACTGAAAATAATGTATAATTTGTGTTGAAAACAAACTGACATTTACGGTAACTGAAAATAATGTATAATTTGTGTTGAAAACAAACTGACATTTACGGTAACTGAAAATAATGTATAATTTGTGTACTGACATTTACGGTAACTGTAATGAAAACAAACTGACATTTACGGTAACTGAAAATAATGTAATTTGTGTTGAAAACAAACTGACATTTACGGTAACTGAAAATAATGTATAATTTGTGTTGAAAACAAACTGACATTTACGGTAACTGAAAATAATGTATAATTTGTGTTGAAAACAAACTGACATTTACGGTAAAAAGTAAAGTACCCCCCGTCACGCCAAGTGGCGTATAGGGAAATATGGTGTTAGTGACCCTATATTTTACAGACCTTCAGCACATGATTTTTGGGGTAATGTGGTCGGTATTACGCCCGTGCTGCTTTTACTTTCCCAGAAAAAATCCGGTACCCATTTAAGGCTGGGTGAACCCGGAGCCGTCGGTTGGGATCGAACCCTACCCCTTGTCCGTAGTAGTCCAGTTCACTAACCACTGAGCTATCGCGGCTCCTACTAATTTTTAGGGAATTAGTAAAACCCAGGTGTCCTCGCCAGGGTACGAACCCCGGCTGTTGCCGTGGTAAGCCAACCGCCTATCGATTGCGCTAACCGGACACCCTGACATTTACGGTAACTGAAAATAATGTATAATTTGTGTTGAAAACAAACTGACATTTACGGTAACTGAAAATAATGTATAATTTGTGTTGAAAACAAACTGACACAGTAGCCAGCGTGATTGTGATCTCTGATCGATTATTCACGAAGCCACCAACACTATTGGGGGTCGGAAAATTGTACTTGTTGTAGTGCAACTCTGTGTACTGAAGCAAAAGCTTTGATTTATACTCTTCTTTGTCTTTACAGCATCCCGGGGGTGGGGGGGGGATGAAGATGAGAGGGCTTAGAGTGTTTTTATTTAAAGCTCTGTGTCTTGCTTCATAAATAATTAATTGTTTTGCGTATAATACTGTGTTAATCCATTTTTGTTTTTATTTTTAAAAGGAAATCTCAATTAATAAATAACGAAAGTAAACAAAGATGACAATAATGACGTCATGTACCGTCCAAGCATTATACGTCAACTGGAATACAATTACTGTTCAGTGTCCGGCTTATTACATTCTTATTGGTGGAAATCAAATAGCTATCAGTGACTGTACAACCCTTAAGTCCCTTTTATTAAAAGAAAAAGAGTATACGCGCAGATGGATCCATAATTTTTAAAACTTTTTTATTGTCTTTCAGTTCAATTATATTGTCTTCTATTTTGTCTTGTGATGGTACTTTATTGCACGCTTTGTGTCCATTTTCTTCGTTATGTTCCTCTTGATAATAGTTACTCTCCCATCTATGGCGACGGTGTTCTGTTGTTTGTTTATTTTCAACAATTTTATATAGTCCGGGCTTTCTTACGGTGTCATGTCTCTTTGTGTACCTTAAACATTTTTCACTATTTCTCATGATTGTTCTTCCTTAACGATCAATTTTTGCTGCAAACCTAGACAGGTGAAAATTATATTGGGGGGTGTGATCGGTATCATGTGCTGCCCTACTTTCACAGAAAACAATATCTGGTACCTATTTTTAGAGATAGAATGAACTCGGAAGTCGTATAGATCCGACAAAATAATTAGGACTGTGTGCTTGAGGTCATCTCTGATTACCTATACATTGCAGGCTCGATTCTGTAAGACACATTTTCATTCTTTGGCTGTTGTGGGCGGTCATCATCATCATTGAGTACCGTCACCGCATCGAAGGTTGGCTACCATGGAGCGCCATTCCACTCTGTCTCTTGCTTAGATGGTGGGTCATAGGTTGACTTGTCCATCTTTTGATGTTACTCGTCCATGTTAGTCTTGGTCTGCCTCTGCCTCTTTTACCTTGTATTTTCCCTTCCAATATTACTTTTATTAGGCTGTTGTGTCTTTTAGCATGCTCCAAATATTCCATTTGTATTGTTCTAATTGTGTTTAGTAGTTCTCTTTTCATTTTAAGTTGTTTTTAAACTTCATCATTTGTTTTCTTTTCTTTCCATCCAATTCTACCTATTCTTCTATAGATCTACATTTCAAAGGCTTCAATTATCTGTTCTGTTTTCTTGTCTAATGTCCGTATTTCTGCACCATTCAGGAAATTTGAAAAGATATAACATTTTGTTATTCTTAGTTTTAGCAGTTGTTTTATTTATTTTGATGTTAGTATATTTTTCATTGCTTTGAAATTACTTTTTACCATACCTATTCTTTTGTTTATTTCAGTTGTACATTTTCCATCACTGGTTATAGTATGTCCCAGGTAGTTGTAGCTCTGAACTGTCTCCAGATGTTTTCCTTCAACTTTGATATTTAATTGTAGGTCTTGAGAATTTTCTTTGTTTATGATCATAGTTTTAGTCTTTTTGATATTCATATCTAGTCCATATTTTGTGCTTGTCATGTTTATTACATTAAGTAATTGTTGTAGATCTTTAGGATTTTCTGCTAGTAGTACAGTATAATTAGCATATCTTAGGTTATTGATTATCTTTCCATTAATGTTTAAGCCTGGCATCTCTGTGATGTTTTTAAAGATTTGCTCAGTGTATATATTGAACAAGCTTGGTGATAGGATGCATCCTTGTCTTACTCCTCTTTTTATATTCATGGGTGTAAAGTTCTCCTAGTTATATTTTATTATTGCTGTTTGCTCCCATTACAAATTACATATTAGTTGTATGTCTGTGTCGTCCAGATTTATGTCTTTTAGGCAGTCTATACATTGATTATCGCAGTGTTATGTCGAGTCAATCAGGAAGTATAAAAATGAATCTATGCTCTATCGGACAGCAAAGAAGAAACTGTTTGTGGCGGGTAGGGAAGGGGGTGACATGTAAATGTGGTCAGTGGAAGAATGTTGAGAATAGAGTGGGCATTTTAATATGTTCTTAAAGAGAGTAAGGCAAAAGAGGAAGGTTTTTTTTTACAAACACCAGGAGGAAACAACGGTTATTTTTAGCCAGGGAAACTTCTGGAATTTATGATAACTGTAAAAGTCGGGGAACACAGAAGACGGTAATTTACGAGTATAGCGACATAAACTCAAGATATTTCTCCAAGTTGGCGTCAAAACAAAACCGCAATGTATCTGGAATACAATATCTGAGATATGAACTGAGCTCTTTCAGTTATCAAGAGACAGATTGGAGTATAAAAGGACATTTCCTGAAAGCTTCATTCCGCCTATATGTTATTAGGTACGGGTACTTTGTACGTATAACTGAAGAAGATACCAACAAAAAACAACCCCCATTCACTTTCATCCACTTTCAACCACCTTTACTCCCCTTTTCTTGTAATTTTTGTGTATATATGAAATTACAGTTTCCTTCCTCCACGACAAAACGCATATGCGGCTATGTTTTAATATTTATGTTTTTCAATGAACAGCGACATATTTTATGCGGTTATGTTTTAATATTTATGTTTTTCAATGAACAGCGACATATTTTATGCGGTTATGTTTTAATATTTATGTTTTTCAATGAACAGCGACATATTTTATGCGGTTATGTTTTAATATTTATGTTTTTCAATGAACAGCGACATATTTTATGCGGTTATGTTTTAATATTTATGTTTTTCAATGAACAGCGACATATTTTATGCGGTTATGTTTTAATATTTATGTTTTTCAATGAACAGCGACATATTTTATGCGGTTATGTTTTAATATTTATGTTTTTCAATGAACAGCGACATATTTTATGCGGCTATGGTTTTAATATTTATGTTTTTCAATGAACAGCGACATATTTTATGCGGTTATGTTTTAAAATTTATGTTTTTCAATGAACAGCGACATATTTTATGCGGATATGGTTTAATATTTATGTTTTTCAATGAACAGCGACATATTTTATGCGGTTATGTTTTAATATTTATGTTTTTCAATGAACAGCGACATATTTTATGCGGTTATGTTTTAATATTTATGTTTTTCAATGAACAGCGACATATTTTATGCGGATATGGTTTAATATTTATGTTTTTCAATGAACAGCGACATATTTTATGCGTTATGATGTTTTATGGACATATTTTAATATATTATGTTTTTCAATGAACAACGACATATTTTATGCGGTTATGTTTTAATATTAATGTTTTTCAATGAACACGACATATTTTATGCGGTTATGTTTTAATATTAATGTTTTTCAATGAACAGCGACATATTTTATGCGGTTATGTTTTAATATTAATGTTTTTCAATGAACAGCGACATATTTTATGCGGATATGGTTTAATATTTATGTTTTTCAATGAACAGCGACATATTTTATGCGGTTATGTTTTAATATTAATGTTTTCCAATGAACAACGACATATTTTATGCGGTTATGTTTTAATATTAATGTTTTTCAATGAACAACGACATATTTTATGCGGTTATGTTTTAATATTAATGTTTTTCAATGAACAACGACATATTTTATGCGGTTATGTTTTAATATTAATGTTTTCAATGAACAACGACATATTTTATGCGGTTATGTTTTAATATTAATGTTTTTCAATGAACAACGACATATTTTATGCGGTTATGTTTTAATATTAATGTTTTTCAATGAACAACGACATATTTTATGCGGTTATGTTTTAATATTAATGTTTTTCAATGAACAGCGACATATTTTATGCGGTTATGTTTTAATATTAATGTTTTTCAATGAACAGCGACATATTTTATGCGGCTGTTGTGTTAATATCCATGCTTTTCAACGACTAATGACATATTTGATGGGGAGTATGATCAGTGTTATGTCAGGCTGCCCTACTTTCACAGAAAACAATTTCTGGTAGCCATTTTTAGAGATTGGATGAACCCGGAAGTCGTATCGGTCCGACAAAATAATTTCCAACATTTGGGAATTGAAGAACCAGGATCCCGAATACCAGTTAATAGAGTTTGTTGAAGTTAACTAACCATCAGAGAGTCTTAAATTTGGTTCTGAAATCCCTAAACATTGCATTTTAATCGTTATTACATTTTGAAAAACCAACTCGCGTGACCATTCAGACGACTGATAAAGCGAGGTTTCTCATTTCTGTACGTGTGGCATCTTGAACACTGCAAATGACAAGAAAGTAGGAAATAATTAAATGCGGTTTTGCGAGAATATAATTCGTGTTCAAATATTCAGTGGAAGAGAGTGACCAAGGGGATTAAACCGATCGTTTTTTTTTTCAGAGAAATTGACGTCGGTTCTTATAATTGTCAAAAGATTTTACCACCTTTACTTTAGACAAAGCGACTTTCACTTTAGACAAAGCGACCTTTACTTTAGACAAAGCGACTTTCACTTTAGACAAAGTGACCTTTACTTTAGACAAAGGAATCTTTACTTTAGACAAAGGAATCTTTACTTTAGACAAAGGAATCTTTACTTTAGACAAAGCAACCTTTACTTTAGACAAAGGAATCTTTACTTTAGACAAAGCAATCTTTACTTTAGACAAAGCAATCTTTACTTTAAACAAAACAACCTTTACTTTAGACAAAGCAATCTTTACTTTAGACAAAGCAATCTTTACTTTAGACAAAGCAATCTTTACTTTAGACAAAACAATCTTTACTTTAGACAAAGGAATCTTTACTTTAGACAAAGGAATCATTACTTTAGACAAAGGAATCTTTACTTTAGACAAAGCAACCTTTACTTTAGACAAAGGAATCTTTACTTTAGACAAAACAATCTTTACTTTAGACAAAGCAATCTTTACTTTAAACAAAACAACCTTTACTTTAGACAAAGCAATCTTTACTTTAGACAAAGCAATCTTTACTTTAGACAAAACAATCTTTACTTTAGATAAAGCAATCTTTACTTTAGATAAAGCAATCTTTACTTTAGACAAAACAATCTTTACTTTAGATAAAGCAATCTTTACTTTAGACAAAACAATCTTTACTTTAGATAAAGCAATCTTTACTTTAGATAAAGCAATCTTTACTTTAGACAAAACAATGTTTACTTTAGAGAAAATAATCTTTACATTAGATAAAGCAATCTTTACTTTAGACAAAGCGACATTTACTTTTAAACAAAGCGACCTTTACTTTAGACAAAGCGACCTTTACTTTAGACAAAGCGACCATTACTTTAGACGTTTATTAGGTTACTTTGTCAGACCCCCGACAGACTCCAAAGATAGATAACTTTAAACAAAAATAATATAGTAAACAAAATGCAGTATTTGTATGGCTTTATTCAGAGGAACGCGCACAGAAGAGAATAAACAGTGACGTTTTTAAACATCTTAAAATGAATAAATATCTATATACAGAATTTCAACAAGGCAATTGATATTTGTTTTACACACATGGGACATACACATTTACTGTGTCATCTTTGAAGGGGAAACAATTTAAGGCGCTCTGTAAAATTCCAAAATGTATCAAACTGTTTCTTTACTGTATCTTCTGTGATAATAATTTATTAATCCTGAGGTTTTAGATTCCCTTATAAAATCTGCTACCTGTTTCAAAGCGTTTTTTTACTTTCTTTCTTTCTTTCTTTCTTTCTTTCTTTCTTTCTTTCTTTCTTTCTTTCTTTCTTTCTTTCTTTCTTTCTTTCTTTCTTTCTTTCTTTCTTTCTTTCTTTCTTAGTATTTGTAAAAAAATTATATCTTCCCTTTCTTAGTTTCACTAGTTGTAGTTACTTTTTACTATGTAGTTAGATTATATTTCCCTTGCGTGTCCGTTCATTTTTGTTGTCGCTGTTTTCTGAGGAAGCCTGAAAAGTCAATAGCCTGTTTTGTCCTCCTATGTAAAGCTGTCACCAAACACTGTGTTCAGTTCGTTTCCTGTGTGCCATCTTTACCGCAACATGGCAATTATTTGCCTTTTCCCTTGTGGAGGTTTTCTGGGGTTTCCTTTTTCTACAATCAAGTCTGTCTAAAGTGGGCTGTGGTTGTAGTCAATGGGAAGCGGACGCCATTTTCTCTAAGTGTCATCATCATCGTGTGCCGTCTCCGCAACGAAAGTTGGCTACCATGGATCGCCATTCCACTCTGTTTCTTGCTTTGATGGTGCATGTTGTCATAGATTGACTTGTGAATCTCTAAGTGTAAGTTGCAATTTATCTCCACTCACACACAATTATATTATTTTGGAAGCTAATAAATTATTTTCTTTTTTAGAAATGACAAAATTAAATGTGCTAGTGTTATGTATGAAAGTTCATAAATTTTATTTCAAATAAATGGACAGAAAGGTTTGCAAACAAGCAATGCCATATTGTGAGAGCACTTCCGAGACGAGACAATCTATTTCTTCTTCCGTTACTCCTATTTCTTCTTCCGCTACTCCTATTTCTTCTTCCGTTACTTCTATTTCTTCTTTCGCTACTCCTATTTCTTCTTCCGCTACTCCTATTTCTTCTTCCGCTACTCCTATTTCTTCCTCCGTTACTTCTATTTCTTCTTCCGCTACTCCTATTTCTTCTTCCGTTACTCCTATTTCTTCTTCCTTTACTCCTATTTCTTCTTCCGCTACTCCTATTTCTTCTTCCGTTACTTCTATTTCTTCTTTCGCTACTCCTATTTCTTCTTCCGCTACTCCTATTTCTTCCTCCGTTACTTCTATTGCTTCTTCCGTTACTCCTATTTCTTCTTCAGATACTTCTATTTCTTCTTCCGTTACTCCTATTTCTTCTTCCGCTACTCCTATTTCTTCTTCCGTTACTTCTATTTCTTCTTCAGATACTCCTATTTCTTCTTCCGTTACTCCTATTTCTTCTTCAGATATTCCTATTTCTTCTTCAGATACTTCTATTTCTTCTTCCGTTACTCCTATTTCTTCTTCCGCTACTCCTATTTCTTCTTCCGTTACTCCTATTTCTTCTTCCGCTACTTCTATTTCTTCTTCCGCTACTCCTATTTCTTCTTCCGCTACTCCTATTTCTATTTCCGCTACTCCTATTTCTTCTTCCGCTACTCCTATTTCTTCTTCCGCTACTCCTATTTCTTCTTCCGTTACTCCTATTTCTTCTTCCGTTACTCCTATTTCTTCTTCCGTTACTCCTATTTCTTATTCCGTAACTTCTATTCCTTCTTCCGCTACTCCTATTTCTTCTTCCGTTACTACTATTTCTTCTTCCGCTACTCCTATTTCTTCTTCCGTTACTACTATTTCTTCTTCCGCTACTCCTATTTCTTCTTCCGTTACTCCTATTTCTTCTTCCGCTACTCCAATTTCTTCTTCCGTTACTCCTATTTCTTCTTCCGTAGTTTCTATTTCTTCTTCCGTTACTTCTGCTACTTCTTTCTTTACTTCTATATCTCCTTCCATTACTTCTATTTCTTCTTCCGTTACATTTCTTTCCTCTTCTGCTTTCGTTCGGCGATTATCCTTCGTCGCTGATCATCCCATGCGGCTATGTGCGCACAGTAAATTCACTGTGCGTTGATTTGGGATAGCTACGTTGTGTCGTTCTTTGCAGCAAGTAGTGATATTTACGCCTTTCTATCCAGCTCTTTCGATTTCAGCCCATAATTTATTGAGTACTGAGTTTTGCCTTCCCTCTTCAATATGTGCCCTCTTGGCCAAGTTGATTTGTTTGTTGTCAAGGAGTATAAAGGCAGAAACAAAGACGAGTAGAGATGAAAAAGACGTGGAATGATTTCAATAAAATGACGCAAAACAAGACGGCTGATCAAATGTTTCTTGAAGACCCATGGGAAGCTGAGGAAGTAGAGGAAGCCGTAGAAGAGTAAACGAGAGGCGATGAATAGGGTCTTTACCAGTTATAGTTTACTGGCCCTGGTTTAAATTGTTTCTTTTATTCTTCTTTAAATAAAAAAACAACGTTTTATTGGAGCGGGATAAAACCCAAGTCTATCATTTGATTCAGGAATCGGCTAACGATTAATGTGACTGTGTGGGTGTATTTACGTGTCTGACATGGCCATATTTTGTAGTCCGTCTCTGTGTGTTTGCTAATGTGAGGGAGCGTGCATTTGGGTGCGCGTAGGCGCGTTAGTTTACAAATGCTGGCGTGTTTTGTCCCCGGTATTCCATATTTTTATCAAAAGGTCATCCCCCAGTATCCGTAGGGAAACACGTTACCGGTTCAGGCGTTACAGAGGTCGAACACTGTGAAGAACTTACCATTGTTCTGTCTTGAAACCACTGGCACGTAATGTGAAGTGAGTTCATCGATAGCGTCCGTGGTGGCCTTTTGTTTGCTGCCATTTTTGGCTGAGAAATCTGGCTATCCTGATGGATTGTGGGAGGATAATATTTATAATCACGGACAGTAACAGCGACTGGTGATGTAGCGGGGGTGAGTTTGCCATTAAAGTGGGATAATGGTGCTGTAGAAATGCGCTCTGAACGTTGGAGTTTATGATAATATAAGATGGTAACGTGGAAAACTAGAAGATTTTGGCATTGAAGTGATCATAGACATATGCAACGATATGTACAATACAGGATATATACCAAATGAATAAAAAAACACCAACTTTCATTGCATTACCTAAAAAGAATTGTGCAGTTGACTGCAGTGATTTTAGAACAATAAGCCTAATGAGCCATGTAACAAAAATATTGCTAAAAGTTATACAAGGAAGGATTCAGAGTAAAATCAATAGTGAATTAGAAGAATAGCAATTTGGATGTAGGAAAAACAGTGGGACAAAAGATGCCATATTCTGAATGAGAACATTAATTGTAAAGTACACAGCAGTAAGCAAACCAATATATACCTGCTTCATAGACTACGCCGAAGCTTTTGATAGAATATAACCATAAACAACTTATCATCATCATCAAGTACCGGGCCTGCTGGCGTAGGTGATCATGTCTCTCCACAACTTTCGATCTCGGCAGCTATTTATCGTTTCTGTTGTTGACCTTCTGCCAAGCCATTCTCTTAAGCTGTCTGTTATTTTTTTTCTCTTTCCTTCCCTCTTTCTCTTCGTCCCTCAATTTTTCCAGTTGTTACAATATATTCCAGTTGTTCTCTTCTCATTACATGGCCAAAAAATGATGATTGTTTCTTCTAATATTGGAAATTAGCTCTCTTTTTGCTTTGACCTCTCTCAGAACATCTTCATTACTCTTCTTAGCTGTCCATGGTACTTTCAACATTCTTCTGTAAAACCACATTTCTACAGATTGCAGTGATTTTCTTGTCTGTTGTCCTATTGTCCATGATTCGCATCCATATGTTAAGACTGGCTCTACGTAACATTTACGCATTCTTTTTCTTGTTTCTATTGTCAAAAATGGATTGCATAGTATCTTCCTCATTTTTTGGAAAGCTGCTTTTGCCAGAGCCATTCTGCATCTCACCTCTTTCGTACATCTTCCGTCTGAGGTTAACAAAGTTCCCAAATATTTAAATTCATTTACCTGTTTTAATATTGTTCCATTTGTCTTTATTTTGCGCTGAGGTGATGTCTTTTTCTTTGTTGTTGCCATTACCTCTGTCTTTTTGCTATTAAGGCTTAGTCCTTTATTTTTGCTTTCTTTCACTATAATGTCCAACATTTCTTGTAACTCATTTTCACTCTTAGCGATTAAGACTGTATCATCAGCATACCTTAGATTATTTATATTATGACCTCCAATTGTTATTCCTGGCATGCCCCTTATGGATCTTAAAATAATCTCACTATAAGTATTAAACATATCTGGTAACAGCAAACAACTTATAGACTGCCTAAAAGATATACATCTATATGTCACACACACATACGACTAATGTGTAATTTATACTGATAGCAAACAGCAATAATAACATATTAGAAAGAGAACTTTATAGATTTATTGAACTTTATTGATATAAAAAGAGGCGTAAGACAAAGATATGTCCTATCACCAAGCTTGTTCAATCCATACACTGAGCAAATCTTTACAAACATCACAGATATGCCAAGCCTGAACATTAATGAAAAGATAATCAATAACCTAAGACATGCTGAAGATACTGTGCTACTAGCAGAAAATCCTAAAGATCTATAACAAATACTAAATGAAATAAACAAGACAAGAAAAAAATATGGATTAGATTTGAAAATAAAAGAGACTAAAACTTTGATAAAAACACAGATAATACTCAAAACCCACTAGTGGATATCAAGGTTGAAGGGATAGACCTGGAGACAGTTGAGAGCTACGACTACCTTGGTCATACTGTAACCAGTGATGGAAAATGTACAACTGAAATAAACTAAAGAATAGGACTGGCAAAAAGTAATTTTAATGTCATAACAAAAATCACCATCATCAAGTACCGGGCCTACTGGCGTAGGTGATCATGTCTCTCCACAACTTTCGATCTCGGCAGCTATTTATCATTTCTGTTGTTGACCTTCTGCCAGGCCATTCTCTTAAGCTGTCTGTTATTTGTTCTCTTTGCTTCCCTCTATCTCTTCGTCCCTCAATTTTTCCAGTTGTTAGAATATATTCCAGTTGTTCTCTTCTCATTACACTGCCAAAAAATGATGATTGTTTCTTCTAATATTGGAAATTAGCTCTCTTTTTGCTTTGACCTCTCTCAGAACATCTTCATTACTCTTCTTAGCTGTCCGTGGTACTCTCAACATTCTTCTGTAAAACCACATTTCTACAGACTCCAGTGATTGTCTTGTCTGTTGTCCTATTGTCCATGATTCGCATCCATATGTTAAGACTGGCTCTACATAACATTTAAGAATCCTTTTTCTTGTTTTTATTGTCAAAAATGGATTGCATAGTATCTGCCTCATTTCATGACAAATATACTAGCATCAAAACAAATAACACAAGGGCTAAAACTGAGAATAGCAAAATGTTTTATTTTTTTGGGGTCAAATTTCCTGTATGGTGCAGAAATATGGACAATAGGCAAAAAAAAAACAGAACCGAGATTTCTACCAATTCTTCTACGAAGATAATTTCTACGAATTCTACCAATTCTTCTATAAATCCACATTTCAAAGGCTTCAGTTCTCGGTTCTGTAAAGCTTAAGTCTCGTGCTTTACCTTTACAGAACCGAGAACTGAAGCCTTTGAAATGTGGATTTATAGAAGAATAGGTAGAATTGGATGGAACGAAAAGAAAACAAACGAGGAAGTCTTAAAACGACTTATAATGGAAAGAGAGCTAGTAAACACAATTCAAACAAGACAAATAAGATTTTGGGGGCATGTTAAAAAAGTAATCTTGGGGAGGAAAATACAAGGTAAAAGAGGCAGAGGCAGACCAAAACTAACATGGACGAGTAACAACAAAAGATGGACAGGTCAGCCTATGACAACCTGCACCATAAAAGTAAGAAACAGAGCGGAATGGCGTCCATGGTAGCCACTTTCGATGTGGAGACGGCACTCAATAAATGAATGAACGTGGAAAGGTAACGTTGATGTTACAATTATTGCGACGTGGCACAGCATGATGATGTTGGACGCCATAGAAACGTGTCGTAAGTTCTACAATAATGGTTACTTGCAAAAGTGTCATGTACATTGGAACGGTAGAAGGTGCCCGTTCTCGGAACGGTTTGATACAACCCCAAGCTTCACACGGAAGAAATATTCAAACATGAAGAGATTAAAGCAAAAAAAAAAATCTTATTATCGTAGTCTCAAAAATGCAGGACTGGGCTTAATTCCTACATTGTCGTATTATCATAAAGAGGATTGGTTGGTTATTTAATTGTGGAAATGTGGTTTAACAGAAGAATGTTGAGAATATCATGGACGGCTAACAGAGTAGTGAGAACGTTCTGAAGGAGGCCAAAGAAAAAGAGAACTAATTTTCAATATTAGGAAGAAACAATCATCATTTTTTTGGCCATGTAATGAGAAGAGAACAACTGGAATATATTGTAACAACTGGGAAAATTGAGGGACGAAGAGATATAGGGAAGCAACGATAAAATATACCAGACAGCTTAAGAGAATGGCTTGGCAGAAGGTCAGCAACAGAAATGATAAATAGCTGTCGTGATCGAAAGTTGTGGAGAGACATGATCACCTACGCTAGTAGGCCCGGTACTTGATGACGATGATCATAACGAGGCCAATTAAACTTCTCTTTAATGAACCAAACCTGTCTGCCCTATTAAACTATTTTCTCACCAACTCAACATTTTTGCCCAACTAAATACCTCTTTAATGAACCAAATATTTCTGTTCTATTAAATTGGTCTCTGGCCAACCAAACAATTAAACATGTCATTATAATTAATATCATATATTAAAAAAAAATAATTATACATTGAAAGTATCTCAGCCCTATTACCACGCCATATAAATTGACACGATTATCTCACAATGTGTTACTATTGCATTGGAGTAGTAGCATATGTCGCCGGTGCGATACCGGGGTCCGAAAGGGGAGTAAGGAATAGTGGCGCTGTACCCTACCAGGCATGTTCGTAAGAGGCGAGAAAGGAGGGTTGGGCATGGGCATGGGACTGGCTATCCCGTACTGAAAAAAAAAAAAATAAGCCGAAAAAAACTTCACAAGCATGGACAAGTCAAAGAAAGAAAAAGTTAATCCACCATCCAGGAAAGAGAAGAGACATATAATTCTTGGAGAAGACAAATAGAAGCAGAGATGAAGATGATGGGGAAGACATGGAATGATCTTAAATGAATGGAAAAAACAAAACGACTTGGAAAGTGTTTGTTGAAGACCTATGCTCCACTGGGAGCTAAAAAGGTAGAAGAAGAAGTAGCATCTGTGCTTCATTGTTTACTGTTGTTCCTGTTCCCCGAAGAAGGCCGCATGTTGGCCGACACATCAGTATTTTGTTGTGTGTTTTTTTAATTTGTCACCATCACACCTAAAAGTGTACGTTACACCCCACTACTGGCTCCCTGTTACTATTGCATGTTTGAACATTCTATTGGAACACAAATTTATGGAAAAGAAAAACTAAACATGTCTGTCCCGTTAAACTTAATACCAATGAAATGGACAAAGCACTCCACAAAACAAGAACTAAAATATTTCCCGATAAAACGCTCTAATAACCGTAAAGTCATTATCAAGCAACGTTACAAAAGAAGTCGACGTTGCAAGTTTACAGTCAATCACATTAGAAAAAACAGTCAGTCTAAGATACTCTATTTAACAACAAAGATTCAAATAGCTTGAAGGCCAGGCACGATTTGTTTAACCTTCAGCATAGGTCTACAAGGTCAAGGTCTTAAACTTGTTGTGTCTGCGGACCCCTTCGGACCACTTCATGCCTTTGTGGACCGCAATAATTGTGAAGACTAGAGACAAATAATAATAAATGAATATTGTTATAGAGGGAAACTTCCGAGGCGATAATCAGCGAATCAATTCAGAGGAAGAGGTATGTTTACAGCACTCGGAAAAAAATGACAAACAATCAACAACTGAAACAAAACAAAGAACAATATATATTGTTCTATAACAATATACAGGACCGAAGCAGGATCGAACCCGTACTCAGTGGCACAGCGCATTGCCACGAAAAGCCAAACGAGTGAAGACCTCTTTTTTTTAAAATAACAACACAGCATCTGGGTTCTGCGATTGCTGATGTGGTTTTCTAATGAGTAAACGGCATGGACAGCCAAGTAAGGACATCGAGTTAAAACAAGTAAATAGAGCCAGCAGAAACAAATAACCAAGAACTATAGGCAGATTATTTTTTAAGATGAAAAGAACACAGGAGAAATGGCAACTTCGATCAGTACCAGACCTCTGTTAAATTCAGTCAGTTCCTGGCATTAATGTACATACAATTCGATAATGTCCCCTTGATTTTAATTGTTTGGCTGTAATGGCCTTAGTTTTCCAGTCTCGAAAGATTAGCACGTTTCAAACTGATGTGATCATAGGAAAGTGTACCAGGAGAAATAGGTGAAGTACGTTTGCTTGTGCAGATAGAGGATGGACGTAGATTAGGGGAAATATCATGATTCTAAATGTTCAGATAATTGGGAGATTCTGTGGGGAAATGATAAGTCTGTCTATGTCTATTTGACTCTAATATTTTAATGACAGAAAGGTTAGAGTTTATGTAAATGTTGACATGTTTAGTTTAGTTTAGTTTAGTTTAGTCGACAATCATCCTCATTATACAAGGAAAAGTCAATAAATGCTCTGATCTCAAAAATAAATAATGTGCAGCGACTGACAAGACCGTTGTTGTGTTGGTTTACAAGTCTTATTTGACTTCATGCATATTGCTCCCGTTTGGTATCTCCTACCATGACACGATACTCGTGCAGCCTGTTCACAGCTGCAGTTTCAGTCATTTTTTGAGTCGGTTTTTCCTCCAGCGTCTCCCTGCATAGTTTCAGAACTACAGCGCTGCCTATTGCTCTTCCGCACTCTGTATTAGCTAAACTGTCAAGCCTGTCAACACGCTCATTACCTCCTGCATCCACGTGCCTGACATGCTCATTACCTCATACAAGTGTCTGGCAAGCTTATTACCTCGTACATCAACGTGCCTAATGTGCTCATTACCTCCTACATCCACGTGCCTGACATGCTCATTACCTCCTACATCCATGTGCCTTACATGCTCATTAACTCCAACAAGTGTCTGACACGCTCATTACCTCGTACAAGAGTCTGGTCCGCTCATTACCTCCTACAAGCGTCTGGCACACTCATTACCTCTTACAAGTGTCTGACACACTCATTACCTCGTACAAGTGTTTGGCACGCTTATTACATCCAACAAGTGTCTGACACGCTCATTAACTCCTACAAGTGTATGGCACACTCATTACCTGCTACAAGTGTCTGACAGGCTCATTAACTCCTACAAGTGTATGACACACTCATTACCTGCTACATCCACGTGCCTGACAGGCTCATTACCTCCTACAAGTGTCTGACACGCTCATTACCTCCTACAAGTGTCTGGCACATTCATTACTTCCTACAAGTGTCTGACACACTCATTACCTCCTACAAGTGTCTGGCACATTCATTACTTCCTACAAGTGTCTGGCACATTCATTACTTCCTACAAGTGTCTGGCACGCTCATTACCTCCTACAAGTGTCTGGCACATTCATTACTTCCTACAAGTGTCTGACACACTCATTACCTCCTACAAGTGTCTGACACGCTCATTACCTCCTACAAGTGTCTGGCACATTCATTACTTCCTACAAGTGTCTGGCACGCTCATTACCTCCTACAAGTGTCTGACACGCTCATGACATCTTACAAGTGTCTGACACGCTCATCACCTCCTACAAGTGTCTGGCACGCTCATTACCTCCTACAAGTGTCTGACACGCTCATGACATCTTACAAGTGTCTGGCACGCTCATGGCCTCCTGCAAGTGTCTGGCACACTCATTACCTCCTACAAGTGTCTGGCACGCTCATGGCCTCCTACAAGTGTCTGGCACGCTCATGGCCTCCTGCAAGTGTCTGGCACACTCATTACCTCCTACAAGTGTCTGGCACGCTCATGGCCTCCTACAAGTGTCTGGCACGCTCATGGCCTCCTACAAGTGTATGGCACACTCATTACCTCCTACAAGTGTCTGGCACACTCATTACCTCCTACAAGTGTATGACACGCTCATTACTTCCTTCAAGTGTCTGACTTTCTCATTAACTCCTACAAGTGTATGACACGCTCATTACCTCCTACAAGTGTCTGGCACACTCATTACCTCCTACAAGTGTCTGGCACGCTCATTACCTCCTACAAGTGTCTGGCACACTCATTACCTCCTACAAGTGTCTGGCTGTCTCATTAACTCCCACAAGTGTCTGACACGCTCATTACCTCCTACAAGTGTATGGCATGGTCATTACCTCCTACAAGTGTATGGCATGGTCATTACCTCCTACAAGTGTATGGCATGGTCATTACCTCCTACAAGTGTATGGCATGGTCATTACCTCCTACAAGTGTATGGCATGGTCATTACCTCTTACAAGTGTCTGATAAGAAAATGAAACCGATTGTTAGACTAGAACTCTCCAGAGTCTCTATTGCCATCGAGCCCAGCCAGTTGCGATCTTTCTGAGCTTACTTGTGCCACGGTTATATAGTTTGTTTCAGATTTGTATTTCTTGACTGGACTTCTTCTATTATGTTGACAGATTACGTATATCACATGACAACGTTTTAAACAATGGTTTTGACATAACCAACAATCACAGACGATGAATAATTCATATTCATATTTATTAATTATTAATTTGCACATGATGTATAGTCTTCTTCTTATTCTACCTTTCAGCTCCCTGTTGAGCATAGGTCCTCAACAAACACTTTCCAAGTCGTTCTGTTTCTTGCCATTCTTTTAAGATCGTTCCGTGTCTTCCCCATCATCTTCATCTCTGCTTGTATCTGTCTTCTCCAAGAATTCCTTGGTCTTCCTCTTTGTCTTTTGCTCTGGGGATTCCAAAAAGGGCCTGTTGTGTAATACTCTCAGTTGGCTTCTGTAGTGTATGTCCTATCCAGCGCCATTGTCTTCGCTGTATCTCTTTATCCACTGGTATTTGACTGGTACATTTCCATAATTCTGTGTTAGTGTTTTTGTCCTGACATTTCCATCCTGTTATTCTGCGTAAGCATCCATTAATGAAAGTCTGTATCTTCATGATTGTCATTTTAGTTGGTCTCCATGTTTCACAGCCATATAACAAGACTGACTTAACATTGGACATGATGTATAGTGGTGCATGTAATTTATAGAAACTATTCTTCATTGAGATTAACTCAGAGGTGATCACCAATTTATACTGAGTTCTGTCTCTGTACTATTGTCTGTGACATATAACAATTCTATCTCTTACATTCACAACTGTCTTACTTTACACTTCTATTGTATTTGATCTACTGACTATTGTTCTCTGAAGCACCAAACTTCGGAATCTTAATTGAAAACAATTCACAACTAAATTATGATATTACTGTCTCTAACTTATATATTCTGGGCTGTTCTCTAGGTTTCTAATTCACTTGTTTCCATTCTTTTTCTATCTACTTCTCAACTAAATGCTAAATCTACTTCTCAATCTAATTTAGCTTCTACTGATGTTGCCTCTAACTCTAACTCTCATTGGATCTTCCTTCTATGTCTTTGTTGATAAAAACTACGAACTTTGAGGATGTCTCTAAATATCCTTCTGCCTTCAGGTAGTTCGGCAGAAGCCGGACTAAGGTCGTCTAGTCTACATTTCTGACTTTCACTTTGAACTCTGAATCTAATCGTGCATGAAACTAAATACTTTAGTCTCATTTGCATAATTTATCGGCTTACTCTTTGCGCAGGCCATACGCAGCCAATAACTTGTCGCGAGGTCTAAACTCTGTTTGAAATATGTGTCAAAATTGCCAAAATAACACCAAATCTTGACACTTTGTTTAGCCTCTAAGTTTAAAAATAACACTATTACGAACTCTTAATAGTGATATTTATCTCAGGAACTTGACCTGCCCCTGATGTTGTTTGTTAACCTAATTTCTGAATATTTTTATGGGTCAAGCCATGTATGTTTATTCACACTTTCCAATAACAAATTGAAACATTTCCAGCTCCTGCTAATTTTACTGCTAATTTTCTGAGTCTGAAATGTTTATCTCACCGTAAATGGTATTTATCTACTCATATCTCAATTATGACAATTCTTCTATTTCAATCTATGTACTATTACATACTCATAGAGCCACTGAGACAATACGCATACTTGTAAGTCCGTATGACAAAATATGCTCAAGTGAAAGCCACAATTTCCATGGTCAAAGTACTTGTAATCAGTCATCCTTCATAGTTTAGTTGGGAAAACCACCCGACAGGACTACCGACGTTCGGACAACCCGTGTTCGATTCCCGTTGGGAGCAGTGTGAATTGTATTCGTGGTTGGAAAAAAAAATACCCCACGGTCGACCCAGCCTTTGGCAGAAATGGGTACCAGGGTATTACCCTGGGAAGGTGAGGAATATCGCCTCTCATCGTGAGTTTCGATGCTTGAAGCGACACTATCCAGAAATCTCCGAACATTCCTGGATAGGCAGCCGAGCACATATGGGTGGAGACTCGCGTGCTAAGACGCCGGTTCAAGTCTCATACTTTACCATTACCTTTAGCTCTTACTTCCAGCATGATCCGGGAAAGCCCGCTATGTGCCGGATAACAGACCTATCTATATAAACATTTGCGTCATTCTCAGTGGAGTTCGCGAAAATCAAGGTCTTTACTTCTGTCTCAACGACTGAGTGGTTTATAATTGTCTGCATTTTCCATCCGATGTCTCTCTCTCTCTCTCTCTCTCTCTCTGCGTTCAGGACTCAATCAGAGTAAGGATTCCAGACTCTCATATGAAGTCAGCTGTCAGGCTAAGTGTGTTGATCGCCCCCACAGACAGAACATCACAATTAGAGTCTGTCAGATCCACTCTGACTGAACACCCGTTAATACGTTGCACTGTGTTCTGCGCCAGTGGCCCAGTGCATCCGATTTCAGCCAGCATTTTTTCAGGTTTGCTTTCCTTAGCCTTTGATTGTCCCCAATCTTCCTGCAAGGCAGCAGTTGATCTTTTCTGTCGGGGGATTCTGCCCTTAGATGGTCGGCCTTCCCAGGTTTACGAGCACCATCTGCCCGAGTCACTAGAGGTGACTAACACAGACATGCGACTTGTAATATGAGGAAACTGCAACAAGGAACACATTTCATGCGTAGCCTCCATTTGTTCCCGCCGCCTATCCCCATATACCGGTAAGTCACGTCCTCCCGAAAATGATGATCATCGTAGCACTTGATGATGTTAGGCCATCGTTGATGACTCCAATTCCGAACATATAGACACACAGTCAGTCGTCAATTTATTCTTGTTGCACATCAAACAGCAGACCGTAAGATTTGCGCACGGCCGGTTTAGGGAACCAATACGATGACGTAGGACACAATGTCGCCAAACTCATAATCTCGATACCTTTAGACTTATGTCTGATTACTCAAGTGTAAACAGTCTACGACGAACAATACACGAATCAACTTCCCCAAAGAGACAAAACTGCGACTGACGAAGTAGTTTACATTAATGTGTAACGTGGAAATCCGATGTGATAACTAAGGCAAAGGCTGTACTGCACCCTGACGGCACTCATATTTATTCTTCATCGATTGTACACACATACATACATAGATCATACATGTATAGATACGTATACACATGTACAAACATACATTATACGTTAGTATATACATATAGACTCGTACATATATATATATATATATATATATATATATATATATATAACCTCCTTATACATATACATACTCATACTGTATACTTACACATGCATATATGGTGATACTACTGTGATAGACGCACACACACACACACAATATACACACATTAGATCTTCATTATATTTGCTTTGAGATACTGGAGATACATAAATGGATAAAGGGGAGATCACGCGTGAACATAATGGAGAAACAGTAGGGGTTTTCCCTTGATCTGATGAGCTAACTGGGACACGAAAAGTAAGTCATTGAAACAACAGTACGTTTCGCTCTGTGAAGAAGATCTTCTTCTTCTGCGATCATGGCTCATTCAGAGTCGTACCAAGCCCTCCAACCCAGTGGCGTATTCTCTATGATACCGCAGCTACCGCCGGTAGCTTGAACATATTAACGAAATACAGAAGGAAATGATAATTTATTGTATTTTTTCATAATTATATTACAAATTTTCGAATATTCTATTACACATTTCGTAGGCCAATATGATTTATTTGCTTTAATTTGCATTTATTAAAGCAAGGTTTTCCTCTGGCCACTATAACGTTTGTGAATAAAACCGAAACTATTCTACATTGAAACCTCTAGGAACCAGCGGTACGTTTTTCCTCGATCCGGACCTAGTATTAACGACCTTGACATTCAAAAATTCCCGTCAAGATAATACGGCAAAGTTACCGCTAGATGAATGCGGTTTCATGGGTTATTTTTAGCTCTAGCCAATCAGAATCGTCACAAAATGAAACTATGTCTGATTACCGGAACTTCCTGAGCTATTTATAACTACGTTATGCGCATCAGCATATGAAGAAAACTTTTTCTGCTCTCAAGAGAATCAAATCTTATTGTCGCTCAACTCAGACACAAGAACGCTTATCTGGTTTGGCATTAATGTCCATTGAGAAATCATTCCCTCAGAAACTTAGAAACCAACCCAACAGTACCTTCAATGACAAAGTCATCAAGACATTTTCGTCCCAAACAAGACGGATAGAGTTTACATATAAATAAGTAAGTAATTTTAAATGTAGTGAAGTCATTAGAAAATATTACTTTATGTTAGCATACTGAATATAATGTATGCTTTTATTTATTATGTCAGAGGTAGCCCAGATCCCAAAACCAGTATACGCCACTGCTCCAACCACAACAAAGGGAGCCTACTGTGGAGGGTGTGAAGAACATAACAGTAAGACAAATCTTTTTGTGCAGACGAGAAATGAAATGAAAAGATAGGAAGATTGTCGTTCCTCGATTCTAATATGTAATGATGACTACATATAGTGATAAATATACAATTCCAAATTATCATAACCCGTGGCGTAAAAAGGCTTCTGTACTTAATGACACCAGTATATATGTTCAATAAGTCATAATTCTCACCAGGGGAGACTACTGAACCAGTTTCTGCCAGCTTTAATCGATTGTCCGCGCAGTTATTGTCTTGCAGGTTTTGTCTACTTCTTGGCGAGCTATGATCTGTTCAACCTCCAAATGTCCCCGCAGTAGTTGTTTCTGCTTCTTACACCACATGTAGGCATGGATTTGCGTTGTGTTGTTATTTTGCAACAAAGTCGTGGTCCTTGCTCCTTTAGGCTCTGCACATCATCTTTGCATGGATAGATTTCCTTAAAAATTTATTGGCTGAGCAGAGGCCATTTTTTGGCCTACTTTTCCGACTCTTACCTGTGAAGTGTTGTTTTAGCGCGTGCGAGTGCACACGGGGCCTCCTGTTTTTCGGCCTTGTTCCGAGAGGGCAAGACATCACACAGCAGATAACATAAAAAATGGACAGGCTTCTAGTTTGCAGAGTCTCAAGGAACAACTGAAGATGAACTGAAATGGGGAAGGTTAATGAAGTCTGTCAGTGGTGCTCCAACGACCCCTATGTTTATGGGATGATAATGACGATGAAATATCACTAACGTAAAAATGAAATCTACCTTGGAGAACACTTTTGTGTAGTTTCAAAAATAGAACCACTCCCGTAAAATATCAATTTGGGGAACTGGTTGATCTCGAGGCAAGACGCCGGCCTCGAGACAGAGAGGTTGTGAGTTCAAATATATTTATGATTTCTCTCTGCGGCAACCACCCCTGGTCTCAGCAGCGAGGCCCGGCTTGAAACGTCAATTGCTCATCGACTGGAAAAATATGAGTACCTCCGAAGCGGAGTTATATGCCTGTACGGCGAGGGATCCCTGTGCACACGGCTGCCAGGGAAAAATGGATTAACACGCAAAATTTAGTTCCTAGTCTCTAGGGACTTCGTCAGAGGTAAAAGCTGACGAACGAAGAAAAAAATACATCAATTTGAAAAATGAAGAGAATGTATTAGTTAGTCTAAGAGCACCCGTTAATGGATAAACGATATCTTTGAGGTTATTTTAATAATTTCAAACGAACGATGCACTGCACACACAAAAATGCAGATTAACACAGATCAAAGTAGCTTTCCAGAAGAAAAAAAAAAGCATCATGTGCAACAAGTCTGTCTATGTCAAAAGAACTGAGATAGAGGGTTCATTGATGTTATGATAGCCAATTCTGACATAGGAGGAGAATCAAAGACAGTAGACAAACAAACAATAAGACAATTAGAGGAAAAAAGAGATGGGATTTCTCAGAGGAATGTTGAGTTTCCTTGGATAACCAAAAGGGACAAACACATTTTCAAAGGGACCAACACAAAAAGAGTTTTAAAAAAAGTAAAGTACCCCGCGTCACGCCAAGTGGCGTATAGGGAATATGGTGTTAGTGACCATAAATTGTACACACCTTCGGCACATGATTTTTGGGGTAATGTGGTCGGTATTACGCCCGTGCAGCTTTACTTTCCCAGATAAAAAATCCGGTACCCATTAAAGTCTGGATGAACCGGAGCCGTCGGTTGGAATCGAACCCTACCTCTTGTCCTTTGTAGTCCAGTTCAGTTACCACTGAGCTCTCGCAGCTACCAACACAAAAAGAAGGCTCCTAAAAAATAATCAGAAAGGAACAAGCGACATTTTTGGGCACATCATAAGAAGAGGAAACTTGGTATGCCAGGTCACAAATGTTAAATTTAAAAGAAAACAAAGAGACAATATTATAGTCCGTTCCAAAATTCATGCCCACTTCAAAATGCTATAACTTAATAACTGTTTGGTTTCAATTGCTAACATTTTGTATGTAAACTGTTTATTGTCATGAATTTTATTTTTATCACTGGAAACAAAAAGATATATATTTTTTTTTAACTCATTAGTGATTAATAAAAACAGACACACATTCTAGTGAAATAAAATGTTTACGGTTTTATTTTGGTTATCATAACATGAAGAATTAAAACATTCTCATTGGTGCACACTTTTCTCGCGCATGAACCGCGTCACACTTTGAACAAAATGGCGAAGCATAAACTTCCTGTGTGTTCTAAATTCAATTACAAAGGCGTTGTAAAATAAAACTCGTTGTGGACTCGGAGTAATTGCAATGAGTCTAAAAATGAAATTCGTTACACCTCAAAACATCACGATGAAGATTTACTAATATTTGTGTAGAGAGAGTTAACTGGGTAATTCTTTATCGTTGTTTATAAAACTCTGAGAAGAAAACAAAGCATATTTTGGGGTTAAGTAAACAGTCATTTTATCGCTGGGTCCAAGAATGTGGATATTTAGGTTCAAGGAATACATAAAAATGAATAAAGAAAAGAAGAATTAAATAATTTTGATAAATACCGTATAAGAAGACATAAGGTATAAGAAGATATACAGTTTTTTTTATATTTGCTTTGAACGAAGCAATGACAATTAGACAATTGAAGACTAGGCTGAGAACAAACAGTGACGTTGAAGATTACAAATCTACGTCATGGAGAGGTGTGGGAAGTGCAGGCTTCATCTTTAGAAAGTACGCTGGAGTGGGGGGCGGGCCGCGGGGGAGAGACATCATTTGTGAGAAGCCACATCTAATTGTTGTGAGAGGCAAGTATTTAGGTAAAGTTTAGGGATTATATACGTAAAGACAGTTATGATATTGTACATTTAGATGAAACATGGATCAATGCTCACTACACTAGTGAAAATGAATTGAGTTATCAGATGGAAGTATTAAAAGATTGATACCTAGCAGCAAAGGGAAGCGCTTGATAGTTGCACATGCAGGTAGTAGACATACTGGGCTGTTGTAGAATGCTGAACTCGTGTTTGTTTCAACATCGACAGACAATCGGGACTATAACTTCGAGATGAATGGCCACATATTTAGAGAGTGGATTGAGAAAACTGTTCTTCCAACATTATCTTCCAACCCTCTTGTTTAATAATGGACAATGAATCATACCATAGCGCAGTTACACAAGAAAAGAAAGTCTCGAAATCATCGAGTACAAAAGATTACAAAAGATATTTGGCTCACGCAGGAACACTTACCAAACGACATATACATGAGACCTGAATTGCTTTCCATTGCAAAGCACGAAAAACGGACATATATATGAGATATTTCATATAGACAAGTTAATACAAGCTTATGGTAATAGTTGTTTGAGATTATTACCTTGTCATTCACACTTAAATCCAACATATATTTTATCCAATTGTTTGGGAAAAAGTCAGTGGACAGGTAGCTGAAAATGAAATCTTCAAATTATGCGATGTTAAGACACTACAAATCAGCCCTCCCAAAAATGGACAAAATCTACTGGGCAAAATATGAAGTAAATGTCTTAGGCGAGGAAGAGAATATTGGAAGAAGGATGGTTTGTGGTTTATTCAGCCGAAAGCAATAATCAACCTGTTAGACTCGTCTCAATGAGAATCATTACGCTGAATAAGTCCTGCGAAATAAATTTGTTTGCAAGCATGTGGACATCAAATTGTAAGACAGGCTATTTTCATGATCTTTCCAATCATCCAGAAGATTTGACTTCCATCCTGAAAGTAACCAATTTTAGTTTGATCAACATAAGAAACATTCACTATCATTTCTGCGTTTACTATTTACTCACTTGTTTCCTTCTGACTTTGATAATTGTTTCACAGAAACGTATAGCCTACAAGATGAAACCAGCGCATCTATTTCAGTTACTATTTTTAACAGTTTTCCCAAATTGATGATGATACACCTATGGCTTATCAAAAGTCAAAAAATTGTTAATTTTATAGTAAATAATATTTTTAGGGGCACAATAAATGCTGCATTAAAAGAGATCAAAGGAAATACACACTTTAAGTAAACTGTAATACCTACATTATTTTAAATTATTCAAAAACGACCATATTGATTCGTTCTGATCAACCAACATGTTCTGTGAGAAATAGCGATTCATTGTTTGTACATTGTAACGCCATGGATAGTGTAAGACCACATTACAAAATATCACGGTAATCCGTCCAGGCATCTTCAAGATATTTGATGAAGTTTGAGGGCGTGAGTTCTGGACGGACTACAGATAGCTTGGTGTCGCGGCACGGTAACCAGTCAATAGATATTGATACGTTTGAAACGATAAGGACTACAGATATTGTAGTGGACGTGATCGTGCCTCTAATGACGTTGATGGCTGGACGGACTATATGGTGTCGTGGGAAGGCTACAATGTTGAAACAAGCAGTTGTTCGTGTCTTTTTTTGGCTCACGGTACAATACAATATATATATATATATATATATTTTTTTATATATATATATATATATATATATAATTCTACACAATTAGTGAAAATTAACAATGAGTCTCCATTTTTTAAATATAAATATCCATTTTGATTCGTTCTGATCAGCTGAGATGTTCTGTGACAAATAGCAGTTAATTTGTTCATGCTTCCTGGAGCTTCTCACAGTTGACATTTCGATGAAGGACGTCTAGAATCACACGTGAATAACATTAAATCATGTCTGGGAGTAAAAGGTCAACGGATCTGCCGTTTACCCAGTTACAGCCCTTTGTAGGAGAATAGCATTTCAGGTAAAATCTAGGGAACAGGCAAATTATTGCAATGCTGCGGTAAAGCTGATAGCAAGGTACCAGTAATGGGGTGTGATAAACACTCCAAGGTATGGTGACAGCTTTACAAGGAAGGAACACAACATAATACCGACGTTTCTGCCTGTGGCCTTCTTGACTCAAGCTAAGTTATTTCCATATACAGTTTATGATACATTTTTTCTCTTTTTACTATTGTAGGTGGACTTTTGAGCCTCGTATTCTTCCCCATCTTTCTATTTTATATCTCGTCGCTCATCCTGCCTCTCCTCATATGGTATACATCTCTCTCTCTCTCTCTCTCTCTCTCTCTCTCCTTTCTTATTTCAACATCCTACTTTCCTCTCCCTCCACTCGATCATCGAACATGTAGTTTTAGATAATTGTGCTTCACCGTTTGTTGTCGTTGTCCCTGTATTCTGAGGAAGACCACAGGCCTAAACGTCAGTATTGTGTTGTGTTCCTTCCTTGTAAAGCTGTCACCATACCTTGGAGTGTTTATCACACCCCACTACTGGCTCCTAGGTAAAATCTAATTGTGTCTTCATTTATCCGAGCAGATGAAGAGCGTTTTGTTTGTAACACTCATTGGAAGAAAGAAGTAAAAGGTAAAGGTCAAGTACAAGACTTGAACCGGCGTCTTAGCACACGAGTTTACACCCATATGTGCTCGGCCGCCTATCCAGAAATGTTCGGAGATTTCTGGATAGTGTCACCTCAAGCATCGAAACCCAGATGCGAGGCAACATTCCTCACCTTCCCAGGGTAATACCCTGGTACCCATTTCTGCCAACGGCTGGGTCGACCGTGGTTTTTTTTTTTCCAACCACGAGTACAATTGCTTCCAGCTGGAATCGAACACGGGTAGTCCGAACGTCGATAGTCTAGTCGGGGGGTTTTCCCAACTAGGCCACCGAGGCCCCCAAAAGAAGAGTGAAGTGGAAGAAAGAAGTGTTCTAGGCTAACAGTTATCCGAATTACTATCGTTGACTAGTGATAACATCAGTCTCTTTTATTAAACGCTGAAGAGTATTATAGCAGCCATAAGAATTATCAACCAAACAGGACAATTCCAATATACAAAGCAAGGAGCCGGACAAGGTTGTTTTCCGTCACCGGATCTGCTCACACTTTACAGCAAAAATGTTATGAGATCAGTAGTAGAGAAAAAACAAATTGCAATCAACTGTCACAACATAAATTATCTGCGAGGTGTGGATGACACAGTCTTAATAGCAGAGACGAAGAATGGACTACAAGAAATAATAAGATAGAATAGAAAAAGGAAGCAACAAGATAAGTCTCAGTCTGAATAGTAAGAAAACAGAAGTAATGGTCATACAGAAGAAACAATCATTACAACCAGGCAACATAAAAATACACGGGACAAATCTGAAATAAGTGCGGAGTCAAACACTTGGAAATAATTATAACATCAGATGGAGAATGTACCACAGAAATAAAAAGCAGAATTGCTCAGGCCAAAATAGTATTTCAGAAAATGAAAAATCTCATGTATAACAAGACTATGTCTATAGAAGTGATAAAGAGAGTTCAGCGGTGCACTATAGAGCCAATTCTGACCTATGGAAACGAATCATAGACAGTAGAAAAACACATTAAAAGACGCTTAGAGACCTGTGAGATGAAATTGATCAGAAAAAGGTTAAGGGTTCCCTGCATGGAGATAAAAGGACCAATGAGGAAATTCTCAAGGAGGCCAAAGGGAGCTCCTAAGAAACATCAGACTGAAAAATATTACAATTTTTCTGGCACATCATGAGAAGAGTTTGAATACTTCGTTACACCTTGCAAAATACAGGAAAAGAGAGATATCGGTCGACAAAGAGAGAAGGTACTGGATAGCTTGGTGTCATTGCGTGGAAAACAGTCAACAACATAATTGATACGATGCACTGTGGGTAGAAAATTGTGAAAGAGCATAATACGCCAACCGGTATGGCACATGATGATGAAGGGTATTCACATATCTTACATCTTGTTTGTTGTATTTCTATCCTCTTATCTTATCTTCTAGATCGTTCTGTGGTGGTATTATATTGTACTTTTCATATTTTCACAATTGTTTCAACGTAAATTTCTTTACGTTCATCCTTTATTGGTTGAAGTTTTTCATTCGGCAATTCTGTGTCACATTGAAGAAAGAATAAACTCTTATATTTCTTGCACGGATTATCAGAAAATACGAGAAAATAAAGTAATATACAATCACTGTCTGAAAATTATAACTAATTTCGATCGTTTAACTTTCATTAACCTCTAACCTTTAATTACGTATCAACCATCATCACATAGCCCAATCTCCAGTCACTCAAAAATCGTCTCCACATATCATACCCATAATCACTCAATTACCATCACCACAAATTTCAACTCAAAACCACTCAATTATTGTCACCCCAAATCTCAATGTCCATTCACTCAATTACAATCACCATAAATATGAACCTCTACCCACTCAATTACAACCACAACAAATCTCAGCTCCTAACCACTCAATTATTGTCACCCCAAATCTCAATGTCCATTCACTCATTTACAATCACCATAAATATGAACCTCGACCCACTCAATTACAACCACTACAAATCCAAGCTCCTAACCATTCAATTATTGTCATCGCAAATCTCAATGTCCATTCACTCAATTACCATCAACATAAATATTAATCTCGACCCACTAAATTACAACCACAACAAATCTCAGCCCCTAACCACTCAATTACCATCACCACAAATATCAACCCCTAACCACTGAACTACACAACCACAAAACCCATTTTCCAAACTACGAGCCCACTTCCAAGCCTAATGCCGTATAATAATGTCCTAGGATGAAAACATACCCACAGACATACAAGAGAGGAGCGTTGACGTGATTATTGATCTCTTGCCGGGAACTTGCCAGATACAATAACACAGCAGGAGTCCAAGATTCATTAGACGAGCCAGACTGACCTGCTGGCTCTCACATCAATAATACGCTGCCAGGGTTTGGTTAAGTATGCGTGGCTCAAGGAAATTTCGTTTTAATCTCGCTCGTGCACTTCTCAAAATTCTTCCAGCAAACGCTGCTGTTTTCTCCCTGCTTGGTAAAAAAGAAATACGAAATTGTTCATTATTTTGTTGTATCTTTGTATTGTTCTTGTGTTTATTGTATCTCTTGTAATACTTGTATGTATGTATGTATGTATGTATGTATGTATGTATGTATGTATGTATGTATGTATGTATGTATGTATGTATGTATGTATGTATGTATGTATGTATGTATGTATGTATGTATGTATGTATGTATGTATGTATGTATGTATGTATGTATGTATGTATGTATGTATGTATGTATGTATGTATGTGTGTATGTATGTATGTATGTATGTATGTATGTATGTATGTATGTATGTATGTATGTATGTATGTATGTATGTATGTATGTATGTATGTATGTATGTATGTATGTATGTATGTATGTATGTATGTATGTATGTATGTATGTATGTGTGTGTATGTATGTATGAATGTATGTATGTATGTATGTATGCATGTATGTATGTATGTATGTATGTATGTATGTATGTATGTATGTATGTATATATATATATATATTACGTACGTATGTATGTATGAATGTATGTATGTATATGTATGTATGTATGTATGTATGTATGTATGTATGTATGTATGTATGTATGTATGTATGTATGTTTATATGTTTAAATGAACCAGAGCAAGGTTTACTGTTTAGTGTGCACCACTTTGCTCATACAGTTTAGCTATTTGCCAGGTAGTGTTGTGGTTAGTGCACTTGCCAGCCGACCTGAAGGTTTAAATACCAGTTGAGACCAATACTTCAGCATCCAATGACAATTCCTGTGTAATTTTCTTGACATTTGTACCATTATTTACCGTAACGTAAAGTATTTTGATTGATATGTCCCCTCACTGACGATTTATTGGTAAAAAATCTCAACAACCACAAAGAAGAAAGAATAAACAACTCCAACACGTCCCGAGTATGGTGTATAGGAAATATGGCGCTTGTCCCCATACAATTTTGATAAAAATGGAGGACAATCGTGTTCGTAAACAATTATTGTAAGGAAAACTTAGTAAGGAAAAGGGCTGACAAGTGCTGAGATATAAATATGTTTTTTGAGAGAATTCCATATCAGCGAAAGAAGTCTGGAAAATCTGGCATCAGATAGTAGGACACAGGGAATAAACGTAAAAAAATGGCACACAACATAAGATGAAGAGATGTTGTTAAAATCAGAATATAAAAGGCGCATGAGGGAGAAGATGAGGTCAGACACCAGAAATGCATATTGTGTATTCTGCGGATTGATCGGATCTGTCTAATATTGGCAGTTTCAGTCACAAGCGTAGCTACTCAGTAAAACAGCCTCCAGCATAAGTCACTAATATATTACTACACTACTGGCAAATCATGATATGTTGCTGCCAACCGTCTACCAAGACACGAAAAGTGATACATTATGACAACTGGCACATTTGTTGAGACAACGTGGTCGGCACCACGACATTTCTCATATTTATCTCCGATACAGGAAACATCTCTGCTATAGTCCGTTCAGAAATTCATAATCACACCTGAAATAGTTTTGCGTGATAACCGCTTGTTATTTTGGTTTCAAATTTTGCATGCAATCTTAGAATATTGATGACGCAAAGATTTTGGTATTTTTTATTCCACAAACACAATAGATTTTGCACATCAGCGAATTCCTTTGATCTTTTATGACGATATCACACAAGTTGATTCAAATTTTAGAGTTTACAGTAATCGTGTTAAATTTTCAAGTTTACTGCAATTCTTGTCAGAGGCGCATCTACATAGTGCTTAATTGTGGGTGTTGTTCGTTATGTGTATTTGCAAACACGAATTCAATTAGTTACAATTAGTCTTGTCCTTCGGTCACCATTAGACTCCAGGACGTCCTAACTGCAGCTGGAATTGAATTCATCTTCATTTTAATTATTCCGAATCTGACGATTCCAAGAGGTTGATAATCATTACTGGCTGGACAAATAGTAATCCATCTCGTTTCCAGTACTCATCTTCCACTCGCAGCACATGTTCAACACACTTCTTCCAGAACGGAATGTCTATTTTTGAGAGAGACTCGCGTGTCAGAACTTCAACATCACAAATTTTAAACGTCCTATTCTTTTCTGCAACTTGTCCTTTGACGTGAGCCCAGACAAGTTCGATTGGATTAAGGTGCGCATGATATGCAGGGAGTCGAAGAGAGGTGTGGCCGTATTTCTCAATGATTTTGTCAACATGCTACACCTTTTTCTTATTCGTATTCTTCACAATTTGTAACAATTCGGGTTTTAAATATGTGTCGTCAAATTTGACATTTTCATTCGCAAGCCATGTCCTAATTCGCTCTTTTGTATTTGATGCAGTAGGCACTTTGTCTTCCTCTGATACGACATTGTGGTATGATGCATTATCCATGACTATGCATGAAGGTCTCTCCAGGATTGGTAAAAGATCGTTCTCCAACCAGTACCTGAAAATGTTTCCATTCATTTCAGTATGGTAGTCCCTACGGTCGGTACTTTTTGATTGGAAAATAAGTCCCGCAACATGGACAAGGCCGTTTTCAGTGCTTCCAGCATGCGTTAATATAATGCGCGTGCCATTGCTGCTCGGAATTGTTCTTTTGAGTTTGCCATTTACTGACTGCCATTCTTTAGCATAGGTGTGGTGTGCGTTGACCCATGATTCGTCCAAATATACAATATCATACCGTTCACTCCGCCGCTCACGGATCTGTCTCAAGTATTTGCTTCGAGCAATGACCAATGACGAGTTGCGTTCGTCTCTCTGGGTCATGAATATCACAATATAAATGCCCCATCTTGGATTCCCTAAGGAAGTGCTGATATAGTAAAAAAAATTAACCTTTAGCATAGTTATAAATTTGCATTTCAAACTCATTGTAATTTAGATATAAATGTTGGTATTTAAAGTAAACAAATTGTCTACTGAGTCTTCACAAAATTAATAAAGATACGCCTTCCCTTCGATAATTAATGCCAAGGCCGTGGTGCGTCATGTCGTTCAATAACAATTCAGTTTTGTGAATGGGATTTTCCTGAAGTTAGTGTTTCTGCAATAGCCAAACTATTTTACGTGAACGACCGCACCAAATTAATGTATATATCCTAAAATGGTGTCAAATTCGAACAGGGTGAATTTAATATAGCCCAAAGAAGAAAACTTTTAATCTAGATCAAATTTCTCAGAGCAAAAAATATTTCTATAACGTCATCAATATTCTAAATTTGCATGCAAAATTTGAAAGCAAAATAACAAACGGTTATCACGCAAAACTAATTCAGGTTTGATTATGAATTTTTGAACGTACTATACCAATTTAATTATGGGTACATCTACAAAACGGGAGCCGCGATAGCTCAGTGGATATTGAACTGGACTGCAAAGGACAAGAGGTAGGGTTCGATCGCAACCGACGGCTTCCGTCCGGTTCACCCAGCCTGTAATGGGTACCGAATTTTTTTGTGGGAAAGTAAAATGGCACGGGCGTAATACCGACCACATTACCCCAAAAATCATGTGCCGAAGGTCTGTAAAATTTATGGTCACTAACACCATATTCCCTATACGCCACTTGGCGTGACGGGGTCTCTTTACTTTACTTTACACTTATTGAGACAATGTGGTCGGCACCACGACAGTTCTCCTATTTATCTTCGATACAATTCTAATATCTCTACCAAGTTAAAGTTGGGTACATCTACTAAACGTCATTCGGGATCTCTATGCTTCTTGGCGTTCACCCATTAAGTAGGCGTGGATGTGTTGTGTCGATAGTTGATGATAAAGTTGCGATATCTGCGTCTTTCAGCTCATTACATCCGTCTCCGGCATCTTCTTCTTCTTCTACCTTTCAGCTCATTACATCCGTCTCCGGCATCTTCCTCTTCTTCTTCTTCTACCTTTCAGCTCATTGTGGAGCACAGGTCTTCAATAAGCACTTTCCAAGTCGTTCTGTTTCTTGCCATTCTTTTAAGATCGTTCCATGACTTCCCCATCATCTTCATCTCTGCTTCTACCTGTCTTCTCCAAGAATTTCTTGGTCTTCCTCTTTGTCTTTTTCCCTGGGGATTCCAAAAAAGGGTATATTGTGTAATACTCTCAGTTGGTTTCCGTAGTGCGTGTCCTATCCAGCCCCATCGTCTTCGCTGTAGTATCTCTTTAGCCACTGGTATTTGACTGGTAAATTTCCATAATTCTATGTTTTTGATTCATATATTCTGTATTATATCAATTATATTATTATATCAATATCATATTCTGTGATTTGTCCTGCCATTTCAATCCTTTTATTCTGCGTAAGCATCCATTAATGAAAGAATGTATCTTCATGATTGCCATTTTAGGTGTTCTCCATGCTTCACAGCCATATAATAAGACTGACTTAACATTGGAGTTGAAAAATTTTGTTTTGTATTTAACCTAATTTCTTTGGACTTCCATATGTTTCCCAGTGCAACAAAAGCTCATCTTGCTTTTGATATCCTTATATGTGGCATCATTTTCTGTTCCTCCCTCTTTGTCTATATTACTGCCCAGAAATATGTAAGATTGTATGTCTGGTAGAGGTATTTCTTCTATTTTTATTTGGTTATTACTAACCATTTTATTTGGTTATCGCCCGTGCGCTGCCGGGGCCCGAAAGGGGAGTAAAGAATAGTGGCGCTGTTTCCTACCATGCATGTACGTAAGAGGCGACTAAGGAGTGTTGGGCATGGGACTGGCTATCCCGTACTGTAAAAATATAAGCCGACAAAAATGGACAAGTCAAAGAAAAGAATAAAAATAAATTCGCCATCCAGGAAGATAAAAGTTCTCTGTCTAAGAGATGTATGACGCATCCGGAGAAAGCCGTAAGGAGTCCGGGTTGCCGACGTCACTTTTTGACTAACAGGAAATCCTCCAGAAATGGCACCTGGAATGTACGTACCTTAAACGAACAAGAAAAAGTCGCACAGATAGCAGCAGAAATGTCTTCGGCATGGATGAGCAGATTTACTTAACATTTTTTGCCCTCACGGATTATTTGGCAAACTTTTTTTTTACCTTAAACTGCCAATGACTCTATAATGTGCACTGGACCTCCTGATTTTTGCCGTTATCCGAGAGGGCAAGACATCAGATCTCACTATCCTGAGAGGGCAAGACATCAGATCTCACTACCTGAGAGGGCAAGACATTAGATCTCACTATCCTGAGAGGGCAAGACATTAGATCTCACTATCCTGAGAGGGCAAGACATCAGATCTCACTATCCTGAGAGGGCAAGACATCAGATCTCACTATCCTGAGAGGGCAAGACATCAGATCTCACTATCCATAGAGGGCTATCACCTCAGATCTCATTATTCTGAGAGGGCAAGACATCAGATCTCATTATCCAGAGAGGGCTAGACATCAGATCTCTCTATCCAGAGAGGGCTAGACGTCAGATTTCACTATCAGAGAGGGCTAGACATCAGATCTCACTATCCTGAGAGGGCAAGACCTCAGATCTCACTATCCTGAGAGGGCAAGACATCAGATCTCACTATCCTGAGAGGGCAAGACATTAGATCTCACTATCCTGAGAGGGCAAGACATCAGATCTCACTATCCTGAGAGGGCAAGACATCAGATCTCACTATCCTGAGAGGGCAAGACATCAGATCTCACTATCCTGAGAGGGCAAAACATCAGATCTCACTATCCAGAGAGGGCTATCACCTCAGATCTCATTATTCTGAGAGGGCAAGACATCAGATCTCATTATCCAGAGAGGGCTAGACATCAGATCTCACTATCCAGAGATGGCTAGACATCGGATCTCATTATCCAGAGAGGGCTAGACATCGGATCTTATTATCCAGAGAGGGCTAGACATCAGCTCTCGTTATCAATAGAGGGCTAGACATCAGATCTCACTATCCAGAGAGGGCAAGTCATCAGATCTGACTACCCAGAGAGGGCGAGACATCAGATCTCACTATCCAGAGAGGGCTAGACATCAGATCTCACTAGCCAGAGAGGGCTAGACATCAGATCTCACTACCCAGAGAGGGCTAGACATCAGATTTCACACTATCCAGAGAGGGCTAGACATCAGATCTCACTATCCAGAGAGGGCTAGACATCAGATCACACTACCCAGAGAGGACTAGACATCAAATTTCACTACCCAGAGAGGACTGAACATCAGATCTCACTATCCAGAGAGGTCAAGACAATGGATCTCACTATCCAGAGAGGGCTAGACATCCGATTTCACTATGAGAGAGGGCTAGACATCAGATCTCACTATCCTGAGAGGACTAGACATTAGATCTCACTATCCAGTGAGAGCTAGACATCAGATGATATTATCCAGAGAGGGCTAGACATCAGATCTCGCTATCCAGAGAGGGCTAGACATCAGATCTCACTATCCAGAGAGGGCTAGACATCATATCTCACTATCCAGAGAGGGTTAGACATCAGATCTCACTATCCAGAGAGGGCTAGACATCAGATCTCACTATCCTGAGAGGGCAAGACATCAGATCTCACTATCCAGAGAGGGCTAGACATCAGATCTCACTATCAGAGAGGGCTAGACATCAGACCTCACTATCCAGAGAGGGCTAGACATCGGATCTCATTATGCAGACAGGGCTAGACATCAGATCTCACTATCCAGAGAGGGCTAGACATCAGATCACACTATCAGAGAGGACTAGCCATCAGATTTCACTACCCATAGAGGGCTAGACATCAGATCTCACTATCAGAGAGGACTAGCCATCAGATTTCACTACCCATAGAGGGCTAGACATCAGATCTCACTATCCAGAGAGGGCTAGACATCAGATCTCACTATCAGAGAGGACTAACCATCAGATTTCACTACCCATAGAGGGCTAGACATCAGATCTCACTATCAGAGAGGACTAGCCATCATATTTCACTACACATAGAGGGCTAGACATCAGATCTCACTATCAGAGAGGACTATACATCAGATTTCACTACCCATAGAGGGCTAGACATCAGATCTCACTATCAGTGAGGACTAGCCATCAGATTTCACTACCCATAGAGGGCTAGACATCATCAACATGATGGTGTCATGGCGGCTTCGTGTAGTTAATTTTTATAATTCGGCAATTGCTGATATATTTAAATGATTTACGCGACAGTCTAGTTGTGAAATTATGTGTTGCTATTCCCCGTTTGGTGTATGTTTTACTTCTGACGTGTGGATGAACTGTGATTACCGATATTTAAGTGGAATATGATTTATTCTTCTTTGTGTCGTGTGTTCGCGGTTCGATAGGCAAGCACATGGTTCGACAAAAATGTCGCCGGCAAACCGGGTATGTTCAACCCGTATGTGAGAAGTCTGTGACGGTGGACGGGGCGGAGGAATCAAGAATGATCAACGGCCCAGAAAGCGAAAACAGCAAAGTGTGTGGTACACAAGAGGCATGTTCAGAACACGAAAGACGAATATGGCTGACCACCGTGAAAGAGTTTGGAGCCTCATCACGTACTAGTGCAGAGGAAGCCATGGAGAGTCGTAGGAATTCGAACTTATGTCGGAGGAAAGATCTTAAAATAAGTACTTGGAGTAATTTTAATGTCATGAAGAACATACTAACATCAAAACAAATAACACCAGAGCTAAAACTAAGAATAGCGAAATGTTACATCTTCTCAATATTCCTTTATGGTGCTGAAACATGGACATTAGTCAAGAAAACAGAACAGAGAATTGAAGCCTTTGAAATGTGGATATATAGAAGAATAGGTAGAATAGGATGGAAGGAAAAGAAAACAAACGATGAAGTCTTAAAACAACTAAAAATGAAAAGAGAACTACTGGACACAATTAGAACAAGACAAATGCTATTCTTGGGCCATGTTAAAAGACACAAAAGCCTACTGAAAGTAATCCTGGAGGGGAAAATACAAGGTAAAAGAGGCAGAGGCAGACCAAGATTAACATGGACGAGTAACATCAAAAGATGGACAAATCAGCCTATGACAACCTGCACCATCAAAGCAAGAGACAGAGCAGAATGGCGCTCCATGGTAGCCAACCTTCGTTGCGGAGACGGCACTCGATGATGATGAGAGGGCTAGACATCAGATCTCACTATCAGAGAGGACTATACATCAGATCTCACTACCCATAGAGGGCTTGACATCAGATCTCACAATCCAGAGACCAGGGGATCATAAAGCCACAAAAAAACCACGGATTCGATTTTGAGTCGCCACCGCCTGTGGTAGCGATCGAACCCAGGATTTTCTTGTCTATAGACCGACCGCTTACCACTAGACCACCCAGTCACCGTCGATCGAGATCAAAACCAACCTCTTGTCCTCAGTAAATCAGTTCACTTACCACTGCCCTACCGCTATTCCTAAATAATTAAACTGGTTATATTTAAAACATTTAATAATTTACTGAGAAAACTCACCTGAAGATGTAACATGAGTGAAGTAGCTATTTAGACGTAGCATATATATCATATTGGAGAAGAACATGAAAGAAACAAATCTTTCGACGTAGTGTTTCTAGCAAATTAGAGATGGACATTAGAGAAGTAGCTCTTAAGTTTTCAAACTATTCAGTTTTCAAATCTATTTATCACTCTTTGAAATTGACTGAGAACCTTTGAGCCTCCCTGAAGTGCAGTGACACGTTTCTGCTAAATAATCAAATAATCAATAGAGTTGGCTTGTTTTGAAGCACAATTTTAATAAAGTGCACCCAGAAACATAATTGTAAAGTACAAATTTAATGAAAACGCGGTATTGCAGAATTAATCTCGATTCCAAGATAAATGCTCGACAAAAACGACGTGATGAGATTAAGTATTTTTATAACAGTGACACGAATAACAATAACACCAAATTTTAGATGCATTATAAGTATCAGCAATCATTTAGATACACGCAGAGCAATTCGTCTTTTTTTTTTATTACAAAGCATTGATTAATTTGTACTTCACAAACAAAATGATTGAGAGTAATCGCCAGTGTTTTATAACCCTCGCTGACTGAGATCGGGGACCCCAGTGACTAGATCTCTGGATTCTCAAGGGCGTAGACACAGACTTATTTGCGGTGGAGAAAATTGTGGTGCTGTATAAGTATTTCAGGTGAAACTTTATTTTAAAGTTGGATTGCTAGTTCAAAAATACACTCACTGATGAATTTCAGGCTAATATTACAGTTACGGCCTTCAGCACACCAAACAGGAAATTGTGTAGTAAACCCAATGTGTCACAATAATGGACTAAAGGTCCGTCAAAATTACTAACTAAATGTTTATCGCAATAATTGACTGCGTGTCCGTCACAATAATTAACAGAGAGTCCGTCACAAAAATTGACGGATTGTCCGTCAAAATAATTGACTAAGGATTCATCATAATAATGAACTGAGAATCCGCAACAATAATTGACTAAGGGTCCGTCACGATAATTAACTGAGAGCGCGTCACAATACTTGACTGCGTGTCCGTCACAATAATTGACTGAGGGTCCGTCACGATAAAGAACTGAGAGTCCGTCACAATAATTGACTAAGGGTCCGTCACGATAATTAACTGAGAGCGCGTCACAATACTTGACTGCGTGTCCGTCACAATAATTGACTAAGAGTCTGTCGCGATAATTAACTGAGTGTCCGTCACAATAATTGATTGAATATCCGTCACAATAATTAACTGAGGGTCCGTCACGATAATTAACTGAGAGTCCGTCACAATAATTGATTGAATATCCGTCACAATAATTGACTTAGGATCTGTCACAATAATTAACTGAGAGTCCGTCACAATAATTGATTGAATATCCGTCACAATAATTGACTGAGGGTCCGTCACGATAAAGAACTGAGAGTCCGTCACAATAATTGACTGAGTGTCCGTCACAATAATTGACTAAGGATCCATCACGATAATGAACTGAGAATTCGCAACAATAATTGACTAAGGGTCCGTCACGATAATGAACTAAGAGTCCGTCACAGTCACAATAATTGACTAAGGGTCCGTCACGATTATGAACTAAGAGTCCGTCACAATAATTGACTAAGGGTCGTCACGATTATCAACTAAGAGTCTGTCCCAATAATTGACTAAGGGTCGTCACGATTATGAACTAAGAGTCCGTCACAATAATGGACTAAGGGCCCGTCACGATAATGAACTAAGGGTCCGTCACGATAATGAACTAAGTGTCCGTCACAATAATGAACTTAGAGTCCGCCACGATAATTGACAAAGGGTCCGTCACAATAATGAAATAAGAGTCCGTCACAATAATTGACTAAGGGTCTGTCACGATTATTGACTAGGAGTCCGTCACAATAATTGACTGAGGGTCTGTCACAATAATTGACTAAGGGTCCGTCACGATAATGAACTGAGAGTCCGTCACAATAATTGACTAAGAGTCCGTTACGATAATGAACTAAGAGTCCGTCACAATAATTGACTAAGGGTCCGTCACGATAATGAACTGAGAGTCCGTCACAATAATTGACTAAGGGTCCGTCACGATAATGAACTGAGAGTCCGTCACAATAATTGACTAAGGGTCCGTCACGATAATGAACTGAGAGTCCGTCGCAATAATTGACTAAGGGTCCGTAACGATAATTAACTGAAAGCGCTTCACAATAATTGACTACGTGACCATCAAAATAATTGATTTCGCGACAGTCACAATAATTGACTGTGTCCGACACAATAATTGACTAAGGGTCCGTCACGATAATTAACTGAGAGCGCTTCACAATAATTGACTGCGTGACCATCAAAAAATTGATTTCGCGACAGTCACAATAATTGACTGTGTCCGTCACAATAATTGACTAAGGGTCAATCACAATAATTGACTAGGAGTCAGCCACAATAATTGACTAAGTGTCCGCCACAATAATTGACTACGTATCCTTCACAATAATTGACTGCGTGTCAGTCACAATAATTGACTGCGTGTCAGTCACAATAATTGAATAGGGGTTAGTCACAATAATTGACTGCGCGTCTGGCACAATAATTGACTGCGTGTCAGTCACAATAATCGACCACGTGTCCGTTAACAATAATTTACTAGGGATCAATCACAGTAATTGACTTCGCGTCCGTTAACAATAAATGACTAGGAGTAAGTCACAATAATTGACTAGGGGTCATTCACAATAATTGACTAGGAGTAAGTCACAATAATTGATTAGGGGTCATTCACAATAATTGACTAAGGGTCAGTCACAATAATTGACTAGGGTCATTCACAATAATTGACTAAGGGTCAGTCACAATAATTGACTAAGGGTCATTCACAATAATTGACTAGGAGTAAGTCACAATAATTGACTAGGGGTGAGTCACAATAATTGACTAATGGTCCGTTGTTGTGGCTGCCGTGGGGGTGCGGCCAAGCAATGGACAGAGATGGCATTGTCTAACAGAAATAGGGCGAATTAGCGACTCTACGGTAGATGGTGAACTAGTTACATTAACCCAACGACAACATGTCATGGGGGGGGGGGGGGCCCTGTGAGAAACGAGAGTTACCTGAATTACGTAAGGAAATTGGTCAATCAATAAAGAAATGTTTTTTTTTAAAGTCGTTTCACCTTACTGGATTTGCTAAATAGAAGATGAACCCAAACACTTACGGACATTTTGTTTGGTTTGCGGTGACGATGGTCTGGCGATTAACGGTTAGCAACTATTGTTTTTTTTTTTTAATGAAAGCAGAATCGAACACACTAAACACAACGCTACATCAACTTGCTATCAACTACCTTTGAGATTGGATGTTACTACATTATTATCAAACAATCTGACCCAATTAGTATGACATGAAGAATGCTTTGGAAGTTGCTGAGTCATTACGGAATCCCCATAAAGTTTATTGGGAGCCGCGATAGCTCGGTGGTTAGTGAACTGGACTACAAAGGACAAGGGGTAGGGTTCGATTCCAACCGACGGCTTCCCGATTCGCCCAGCCTTAAATGGGTACCGGATTTTTTTTCTGGAAAGTGAAGCGGCACGGGCGTAATACAGACCACATTACCCAAAAATCATGTGCCGAAGGTCTGTACAATTTATGGTCACTAACACCATATTCATGTGCAGTTCGAACAGAGGAAGGACTGAGCGAATGTTTCCCAATAGAAACTGGGGTTAAACAAGGATGTATTTTATCGCCCTTGTTATTTGGAATTGTTATGGACTTCATAATGAAGAAATGCTGCACTGGTAATAAAGGCATCGAATGGATACAAGGAGACCATTTGGAGGACCTCGACTTTGCTGATGACATAGTTCTCATCAGCAATCAGATAAAAACGATGCAGGAAAACACAAATGAACTATCATCAATAGCCAGCAAAATTGGGCTTGAGGTCAATCATGAAAAGACAAAAGTCATGAAAAGTTTAATTCCAACAAGTGACAAAATATACATGGAAAACAAACCAGTAGAAGAGATCGATCACTTCATCTATCTTGGAAGTCACATTGATCGAGAAGGGGATACGAGCAAAGAAATTAGAATCAGACTGGCTAAAGCAGCAATGTCTTTCAGAAGCCTTGAAAAGTTGTGGAAATCAAAACTCATTAGCACAAACACAAAACTTAGGCTATTCAAATCAAATGTACTATCAACCCTTACATATGCGTGTGAAAGCTGGAAAACAACAGAGATATAGAAACAAAGTTGAACGCATTCGAAAATAAATGTCTAAGGAAAATACTTGGTATAGAATGGAACGATTCAAAACAAACGAGGAAATTAGAGAAATCGCCAATCAACCACTAATATCTTCAGTAATAAAGAAAAGACGATGGTCATACGTTGGACATGTGATGAGAAGAGATAATAATCGAATAGCAAAGCAAGCCCTCATATGGGAAACAACAGGTAAAAGAAAAAGAGGAAGACCCAGGGAGACACTGAGAAGAACATTGATGAGAGAGGCAAGAGCAGCAGGAATCGGCTCCCTCAATGAGATAGAACTGCTTGCACAGAACAGAGACAGATGGCGAGATTTGATAAAATATCTTTAAAAGAAAACTGCTAGAACAAAAATTCATATAGGAGAAGGTGTATCTTGGTCTACGCCCTATGGGCCGGTTACGGCTCGAAAGGTCAATAGATAGAACACCATATTCCCTATACGCCACTTGGCGTGACGGGGTACTTTACTACTACTTTACATAAAGTTTATTAATCTGATAAAAACAATGTATGAAGGTAACAAAATGTAGTGTGGTGCATGAAGGACAGCTTACAGAAGCATTTTAAATAAGAACAGGCGTAAGGCAGGGATGCCTTCTGTCTCCATTTCTCTTTCTACTGGCCATAGATTGAATTATGAAAATAACTCAAAACAACAGAAATGGGATCCAGTGGTCACTGACAAAACATCTTGATGATTTAGACTTTGTTGATGACATAGCTCTCCTATCACACAGCCATCAACAGATGCAGGATAAAATGAGCTTACTTGATGAGAGATCACAACAGCTAGGACTGATGATTAATAGAGATAACACCAACATTATGAGAATTAATACAGTTGGCAATAACCAAATAAAAGTAGGAGAAATACTTCTACTAGACGTACAATCTTACATATATCTGGTCAGTAATCTAGATAAAGAGGGAGGAACAGAAAATGATACCAAAATAAGGATATCAAAAGCAAGATGAGCTTTCATTGCACTGGGAAACATACAGAAATCCAAAGAAAATAGGTTAAATACAAAAATAAAAATGTTCAACTCAAATGTTAAGTCAGTCCTATTATATGGCTGTGAAACATGGAGTACAACAAAATTGACAATCATGAAGATACAGACTTTCATTAATGGATGCTAACGTAGAATAAAAAGCTGGAAATGACAGGACAAAATAACTAACTTAGAATTATGGAAATGTACCAGTCAAATACCAGTGGATAAAAATATACAGCGAAGACGATGGCGCTGGATAGGACACACACTACGAAAGCCAACTGAGAGTATTACACAACAGGCCCTTTTTTGGAATCCCCGGGGGAAAAGACAAAGAGGAAGACCAAGGAATTCTTGGAGAAGACAGATAGAAGCAGAGATGAAAATGATGGGGAAGACATGGAATGATCTTAAAAGAATGGCAAAAAAACAGAACGACTTGGAAAGTGTTTGTTGAAGACCTATGCTCCACTGGGAGCTAAAAATGTACAAGAAGAAAAAATAGCGTGTCATGCTCTTAATTGGGACCTGCCAGCAAAAATAATAATTGCAAAGTCAAAGAAAACGTGGGGAACTATAACAGATAAAGAACCAAATGAATATGATTTGCCTGGGCAGATCAGAAGAAATGTATGTATAATATATGCCGCTGTGCTGCCACTGTTGCGATCTTTTATTCCAATTAGGAAGAAAGTGAACTAATGCAATAATAAGTATATAGAAATAGATCAATAATAAGTATATAGAAATAGATCAATAATAAGTATATAGAAATAAAACAATAATAAGTATATAGAAATAGATCAATAATAAGTATATAGAAATAGATCAATAATAAGTATATAGAAATAGATCAATAATAAGTATATAGAAATAGATCAATAATAAGTATATAGAAATAGATCAATAATAAGTACATGTATATAGAAATAGATCAATAATAAGTATATAGAAATAAATCAATAATAAGTATATAGAAATCATCATCATCATCAAGTACCCGGCCTAGTGGCGTAGGTGATCATGTCTCTCCACAACATTCGATCTCGGCAGCTATTTATCATTTGTGTTGTTGACCTTCTGCCAAGTCATTCTCTTAAGCTGTCTGTTATTTGTTCTCTTTGCTTCCCTCTATCTCTTCGTCCTTCAATTTTTCCAGTTGTTACAATATATAGAAATAGATCAATAATAAATATATAGAAATAAATCAATAATAAGTATATAGAAATAGATCAATAATAAGTATATAGAAATAGATCAATAATAAGTATATAGAAATAGATAAATAATAAGTATATAGAAATAGATAAATAATAAGTATATAGAAATAAATTAATAATAAGTATATAGAAATAAATCAATAATAAGTATATAGAAATACATCAATAATAAGTATATAGAAATAGATCAATAATGAGTATATAGAAATAGATCAATAATAAGTATATAGAAATAGATCAATAATAAGTATATAGAAATAGATCAATAATAAGGATATAAAAATAGACAAAGAGAGGTAGAGACAATTATAAGAATGCAACGAACGGCACATAATACTTCTGGAAATGTTTGCCCATTATACTCGTAGATATAAATGGGACATTTTACAATGAAGACATGTTGTCAAAGAGAATCTGACCGGTTGACAGCAAGGAAAAGCATGACATACACTTTTATTTTGTCTGTTTTTGTTTGGTAGTTTCCTATCAGTCTGATGAGACAATGCTTGAGTGCTCGCGTGAAGCCCCTGTGTATTTATATAATAGTTTGAAGCTTCTCTGACTTATTTCAATCCTTCTATTGCTACATGATAGACCGCTTCACTGAACGAAGCGTACATTCCTGAAAGCCGTCATCCGTTCCATAAATATCCAACAAATGACTGCACTGAAAATTTCCATACTTTTCTTGACGTAGAGAAAACCTAAAATAGCACTTCTAAGATGTTGGGATGTAAACGATTCCTGACTTTCATAACTAACAACGGCATCGCGACATTACTCTACTTTAGACCTTTATGCAAATGGCATTTCCCCATTAAATGACGGATGTTTTATGTCACAAGGGCTGTAATTCTCATAGCATTATTCTCTATTTTTAGCACATTTGTCGTTAATCTCCCCTTGCAGTAAAGAAAGACAATTGTTTAGCATAATTCTTCTTTTACGTCTTAATGTGTTTCACTGTGTTTTGCACTTTGTAGTCCAGTGCGCCTTGCCCTTCAAATTATAAGCTGACAGTTTAGAACCATAGCGGGTCAAATGTATTTTTTTCTATTTAGAGTGAAATAAAAACTCGGACCTGAGTACCTGGTGGCGATTTCACTGGACATGCGGTCTTTATTCTCCAGATCTGTAGTCTCCTATTTCTTCTTGCAAAGAAAGCGACACGGGCCTAATGTTGAGCACATTACTCCATAAAGTGTTGTTTTGACGGTTCTTTTTGGTAATAGACCAGTGCAGCAGTTTTCACCACATAATTGTTTGAAATTGCCTAAGTCTTTGCTTGTCTTTGGTTTGTGTATTTGTGTGTGTTGGTGTGTGTGTGTGTGTGTTAGTGTGTGTGTGTTTGTGTTTGTTTATGTTTATGTATGTTTGTGTGCAAAACAGCAGTTCTTTGTAGTCTGAAAGTAAAAAGTAAAGTACCCCCGTCACGCCAAGTGGCGTATAGGGAAATATGGTGTTAGTGACCCTATATTTTACAGACCTTCAGCACATGATTTTTGAGGTAATGTGGTCGGTATTACGCCCGTGCTGATTTACTTTTCCAGAAAAAAATCCGGTACCCATTTAAGGCTGGGTGAACCCGGAAGCCGTCGGTTGGGATCGAACCCTACCCTTTGTCCTTTGTAGTCCAGTTCACTAACCACTGAGCTATCGCGGCTCTCTTTGTAGTCTGAGTTTGAAGTGTGGTCAAACTGGCAATAAGGCGTAATATATATATATATATATATATATATATATATATATATATATATATATATATATATATATATATATATATATATATAATGAGGAAGATACTATCCATTTTTGACAACAGAAACAAGAAAAAGAGTTCTTAAATGTTATGTACAGCCAGTCTTAACATGTGAATGTGAATCATGGATAATAGGACAAAAGACAAGAAAATCACTGGAGTCTGTAGAAATGTGGTTTGACAGAAGAATGTTGAGAATACCATGGACAGCTAAGAAGAGTAATGAAAATGTTCTAAAAGAGGTCAAAGCAAAACGAGAGCTAATTTCTAATATTAGAAAGAAAAAATCATCATTTTCGGCCATGTAATGAGAAGAGAACAGCTGGAATATATTGTAACAGCTGGGAAAATTGAGGGACGAAGATATAGAGGGAAACAAAGAGAAAAGATACCAGACAACTTAAGAGAATGGCTTGGCAGAAGGTCAACAACAGAAATGATAAAGAACTGTCGAGATCGAAAGTTCTGAAGAGACATAATCACCTACGCCAGCAGGCCCGGTACTTGATGACGATGATGATGATGATGATATATATATATATATATATATATATATATATATATATATATATATATATATATATATATATATATATATATATATATTTGTGTGTATGAATGTGTGTATGTGTATGTGAGTATGCGTTATGTATATATTTATATTCATACACCCATGTATACGTACATATGCACATATATGTATACAGGCTTATACGTAGATACATAGACATACATATATTGATGCACAAACATATACATACATACATACATACATACATACATACATACATACATACATACATACATACATATACATACATATATACATACATAGACACATTCCCACATTCATATACATTACATATATAAATACAAATATGTATATATTGTGACGGAACAAACGTTTTGTCGAGCAATGCTCCAAATTGTGGCACTGACTAAAATGATGACTGAACAAATACCAGGTACTCCAAAAATTAGAAGAACAGTAAACACATCAGAAAGGGGTACATATACATAAAAGGGGATATGTGAAGAAACTATGAGAAAGAGAACGCCATAGTAAGACATAAATGAAAGCGGGAAGATCTGGAAGAAAGAAGCAAGAAAGCAGATCTAAACAAAAGCAGAACAAGGGGTACTAGACCCAAGATAAATGAAACATTCAGAGAAGTGGACAAGGATGTTAAAAGATGCATAAAATGAGATAAATGAAAAATATATGTGAATTAGCTAAAGTTGCAGCGATAGTAACAACGAAATGAAATATAAAATAATCCTGTACAACAGCTGAATAAATTTATGGGACAACACAAACACGTTGACATCTTTATCAAGAATCAGAAAGGCAATTTGCCTAGCAATATAAAAGAACAAAATAAAAGAAGGGAGACATCATTGAAGAACTTATGAACAGACCGGACTTGCTTTAGAGAAGACAATTGTAAACAGAGGTGAAGAAGTTGGATAAATAAGAAGATGGGCAATAAGGAGAAGCACAATATGAAAAAGATTATTTTGAATTATTTTTTTTCTGTATAAACAATGATCAATACCAGTGACGTATTATCTATGCTACTGCAGCTACCGCCGGTAGCCTGAACATATTAACGAAATACAAAAGGAAATGATAATTTATTATATTTTTTTCATAATTATACTACACATTTTCGAATATTCTATTACATATTTCGTAAGCCAATATGATTTATTTGTTTTAGTTTCCGTTTATTAAAGCACGAGTTTCCTATGGCCACTATAACGTTTGTGAATGAAGCCGAAACTACTATAAAAATAGTACACGAAACCGCTATTAAGCAGCGGTACATTTCTCTTCTCTCCGACTTAAAATTAATGACATTGACATTCAAAAATTCCCGTCAAAATTATACGGGCAAGAGCTACCTATGCAAAATGCTGTTTCATTGGTTATTTTTAGCTCTAGCCAATCAGAATCGTCACAAAGTGAAAGTGAAACTATGTCTGATTACCGGAACTTCCTAACCTATCTATAACTACGTTATGCGCATCAGTATCTGTATAAAGAACTTTTTCTGCTCTCAAGAGAATCAAATCTTATTGTCGCTCAACTCAGTCACAAGAACGCTTATCTGGTTTGGCAATAATGTCCATTGAGAAATCATTCCTTCAGAAACTTAGAAACCAACCCAAGAGTACTTTCATTGACAAAGTCATTGAGACATTTTCGTCCCAAACAAGACGGATAGAGTTTACATATAAATAAGTAAGTAATTTAAAATGTAGTGATGTTATTAGCAAATATTACTTCATGTTAGCCAACTGAGTATGATGTATGTCTTTATTTATTATATCAGCGGTAGCCCAGACCCCAAAACCAGTATACGCCACTGATCAATACAATTATTAGACTTGCTAGTTGTTGCTATAATCTGTCTTCTTTACAGTTCACACGGAAAGGGTCGTTTCGTACGTTAAGAGATCGATTGCCTGCGTCGCTTGAATTGGTCCATGGTTCAAAGAGATGAACACTGGAACAAGGTCCAGTAAAATCCATGATTTTTTGTTTCTGTCGAAGGTAAATAAAAGACTTAACCTGTACACTACATTGTACACTTCGACTGCGTGCGATATTTATACCCAAACCGCACATTCCCTACCAAGATCCACAAAAACCGACTCTAGCTACCGTCGCACTAAGACTTGCAGCCAGTGGTTGCGGGTCTTTAATTTATTGACGTTTCCGAGAATTGTACAACCTTTGTAACTCTATTTTTAACCTGTTTTCCGACTTCCTGTGAAAGTTGTTCAAACAAACCGCATGTTTTAGATCAATCTTCAATTTTTCCCCCCGCGCTGTTATTTCAAAGGGGAAAAAATGTACACAAAACTGTCATGTCATATAAAGAATGTGATTATTAGCAGGTCCCAGGAATGGTATAATAGCGTCACTGATGTTTCCTGTTATTTTGGTCATGACGAAATTAGCAATCAAACACTTATAGTTTTGTATTTGGCACATCTGATTTTATTTACGACCAAATTCTAGAACCGGCTTTGCTTTCCCTCTTGTCCCCATTAATCGCCAGGCAAGATTTAGTACCGTGTTCCCTGAACCATCGCGATAAAGTAAAGCCGTGTCTTGATCAACTCTAGTTTATTGACTATTTCATTTGTCTATTTTTTTCCTTTTTAAAACTTTTTTTTTTTTTCAATTTGTTAATTTACTCGTTCCCATTTTTTTTTTTAATGGCATGGAGCTGAACGTTAAAAAAAAAGACATTTGTGTCGCAAATTGAAACGGAAATAACACTTCAAGGACAAGCTTTAGGAAACTACAATGACTGAAATATTGAAGATCCATCACCAATAACCGTGGCTCCAAAATAGAAATCAATACGAGAATAGCTCACACGACAGCTGCATTAACAAGGTTAGAACAAATTTGTCAGGAGAAATCAATCAACATAAAATACAGGATTAGATTATTAAGCCGCTTTGTATGAATATTTTTTATATGCCTGCGATATATGAACTGTAAATAGGGAATTTGAGAGCAAAATACCACCCATGGAAACTATGTTACATTAGAGACTTGCAATCTTACAAGGGTTTGCACAAAGCCATTTAAGGCATTTTTGGAATTTCGTATAAGTATTTGTATTTTTCAATGACCAACAGTACATTGTATGAGTTACGTGGTCCGCACAACATCAGACCGACCAATTTTCCTAGAAAAAAAAGCATGGTAAACATGATAAGAATCACTATAGACCTGGTAGAGGTGTGGTCTGCTAATGTAGAAGACGGCGATACTAAAAAAAAGGAAGAAAAAGAGTGGTATGGTGACCTGTCACCATACCACTCTTTTTCTTCCTTTTTTTTAGTATCGCAATTATCATCAGCTTTACAGCAGCTTCGCATCTCTACGCATCTTGGTGCATCTTGATGCCTTTACCTCTAATGTAGAAGACCCTAAGTATTGCAATACCTCTAGGATGTATCAGCTGCGACATCTCCAGCAGTACCTGAGAAATAAAAAATGTCGTTAAAGCCCGCCACAACATCATTTCGGGTTAAAAGTGCTAACGGTTGGCCTCGATCGTAACGCATTAGAGCAGCACTACAAGCAAGTGGATGTAGCGCTGAGATTAAGATGCTTTCCTCCCTTTTAATGACGATGTGTTAGAAATTTGCATATGGCAAGCTGATCATTTCTATCTATCTTAACTGCTGGCTTTGGGGTAGTTGAACAGACTATATAAAGGCAACATCACAAATCAGGAAGTTCCTAAAATTATCAGCAGCAACATGGGCCTATTGTTTCAGCTTCTGACATACCCGGTAAGAAAAAAATGCATTTACTGTCACCGGAAATGACGGTTTGGCAACCATCTTGTAGAATTATTGAAAGGTTTAATTAAGTCGTTGAAGTAATCGGAAGAGAAAATGGATGAGCTAAAGATGATAAAAATAAAAGTAACGTACTCCCGTCACGCCAAGTGGCGTATAGGGAATATGGTGTTAGTGACCCTATATTTTACAGACCTTCAGCACATGATTTTTGGGGTAATGTGGTCGGTATTACGACCGTTCCACTTTACTTTCCGAGAAAAAAATCAGGTACCCATTAAAGGCTGGTTGGGATCGAACCCTACCTCTTGTCCTTTGTAGTCCATTTCACTAACCACTGAGCTATCGCGGCAGTAGTAGTATAGATCTAGTGAAAGGATGCGTAAAAGTGCCTTTGAAGGCACATAAATCCTTATATAAATAGTCTACACGCAGATCGAGGCACAATTTTTGATGCCGTTTTTCCTTATATGAGAGTCTACCGTTTTTTTTCCTTATATGAGAGTCTACCCGCCCATTTTTGTTCCGGTCGTGGTGACCTCTCGGGTGACCTCTCGTGGCGGTGGTGGTGGTGTTGTGGTGACCTCCCGCGGCGGTGGTGAAGGGGTGGTGGTGGTATCATAACTTTCACATTCTTTGTACTTTCAATGGTGCCGTAACTTTCATAATCTATTCTTTCTTTATACTCTCAGGCAATAAAAAACAATGACGTCCAAAACAGTTTTATGCAAGTTTTAAAAACTTCCTTTAGAATTAAAGGTAACAACTTAGGCCGTTACACATGCTACACGACGCTACGTTAACGAAGTAACTACACGGCAAACGCGAAACACCGCGTTAATTAAGCGAGATCAAAGAGTTCCCGGTAGACGCGCTGCGAAGACGCGCAGCGAGGGGGCCGCGTTTAACGTTAAGCGCGATCAAAGAGTTCCCGGTAGACGCGCAGCCGCAAGATCAAAGAATCCGCCACCCGTGAGTACTTACTTCCCGTTAGACGGACCGCGTTTACATCAAAGAATCCGCCTCCCGCGGTGAAATCTCCCAAGCCGGTAAGTGTTCATCAGGAGTGTCATTTAACAGGGGAATTTTACGATACCGATGTTTTAATGTGAGACGCTTGGGGTAATTAATATCTTTGCGCCGTTTCGTGTTCAAAGAACGTGTTTCGCTGTGAAAAGTTTTGATTGAATGTTTGAGTGCCAGACTGGCCAGGGCTACGGACTTTTTATCATCTGAAGATTAGAATACCACTTATCAGGGGAATTTTACTGGGCGGTTGTTTTAATGTGAGATGTTTAGGGGGAAATTAATATGTTTGTACTGGAGAGTACTTGATCGATCAAAGAGGTTAGAACTGTATATAAGTAGATTCAAGCAGCCAGGATTTTATTCTCACTCTCTAAAGCAGTTTCAACGAGTGTCTTGGCTGTAACTCAAGCAAGAGTGTGCTTGGCTGTACAAGTAAATTTTCTTTACAAACCGTAAGTAGAACCTTATTTCATAGATTCTATACTGTCATTTATTTTAATTTAACAAAATAATTTAAAATTAAATAAATTAAAACAACTCAAATAAAAATCAAACAAATATGCTCTTTTTATAATGTTTATTTTCACAATGAAACATAAATTTATTTCAATACATCAACGTGGACAACACATGTTACACATTCAAATGTTTATAATTGAACAATGATGATTTCAATAGTACAAATATGAATTCAAATCATCTGAAAAAAGTACACAAATAACAACATAGTCATGTATAAGTAATAAAAATGTCACTGTCCCACTGCAGAATTTATTAATTTTACTCGTCTCGGCTTCCTCGCTTTGTTGGAACTGTCTGTTTGGGCTAAATGGTTATCAAACACTGGTGAATACGAAGGTTGATTAGAGTTCAAAACACAGCCACCCTCCATTTTGACAAAGCATTGATCAAAGACGGCGTAGGTAATTGGCGACTGAGTGGAAATTGAATCACTCGAGGCATACATATCTCTTGGTTCTTTCGGTTGCTCAACAAGAGGCGTAGTATAGTTGATGTTATCATAAGTTGCTAAAATGTCATCTCGCATATCAACTAGCGTGATAAATTCATCTCTCGAGAGTGTTATTCCAGTTCTGGTAGGAAACTTAAGAAGACTCTCACCACGATATGACCTTATGTTTATCAATGGTCTGTTATGAAAAGCAGAAACTGAGACTGCCTTAACACCATCTTTGGACAGTGGAATTATATTCTCATTTCTACGAGACATGAAAATACGTTGATCACATACATCAAATGAAGCTGGCATATTAACGCTAGCCGATTCCATGTTTGAATCACACGACTTGGTAGCAGGGCTCTGACTTTCTGTATGTAGCAGCACTGAGAACGGCTGACCTTTATACCCTGTAACAAGTGGGGCGTGGCCAGCCTAATTATAGTAACCAATGGAATACGTTCTATTTATAGTAACTGATGCAATACGTCATCGGACGTGTTGAGACATGTTCAGAGAGCCGCCATCTTTGATGAGTCATGGGAAGTTTGTTCCACTCAGTCGATGGATCCAGGGCGTCATCAACCGATAAATGATACGGTCGTTAATATGTTGTTTCGTTGAAAATGGCATGAGAATTCTGTTAATGCTCGCACCACGACACTTTAAAATTATATAATAAACACAATATAGACCACACGTGTTGCTAAACAAGTCTTGTAACACTCGTGAGTTGTAGACGAATGGAACATGTGAATTCCTCTCGATAAAGTTTAAAATATCAATGTGCCTGGGAGGTAAACCGTAGGAATCAAAATACTCTATTTGTCCGAGGCCATTGTAAAAGATGGCCACCCAGTGTTCACCAGGTTTGTGGGCAGGGTCGGTGTTTACGACAAAGGCTGCAGTCTTGGTTTGATCGATGATGGGCGGTAAGTGGTTTCGTGGGATGACACTAACAAGGGCGCAACGTCGAACAAAAACATCAGACATCAATAGACTGTAAATATCCCCCGTGTTCATTTTCTCAAATAGCGTAGTCTGTTAGAACCTGTCTTGTCTTGGACACTTCCAGTACTGAATCCAACTCGGCGTAGACAATAACCTGTAGGGAGTTGTCGTGGGAGCGGCGAATTTGAGCTCTATCGACAAGGGTCCACTCGTGGCTAGCTCAAACTGGGTTCCATCTAGCAGACTGGGTGAGAGGTCAAAACCAAATAGACAAAAGCCATCCTTGAACTGATGATAATCAATACCATTGCCAGCATCTCTACCAATCAAACCCATGGCCAAATTTGTACCAAAAAAGGCTCGCGCATAGTGATTGTTTTCAAAATCCATAGCTAGGGGCTTTCCGGATACACATCTCCCGTCAACCATCAGGTTCATATAAGTCAAACCAAAGTGTTGAAAATTGAATGGGTTAATGTTATAAACTCCATTAAAACCACCGGCGGTAATCAGACCTATCACTATACGTGTTGGCGTTTGAGATAGGAATAAATTGTCTTGGTTGTGGGAATACATCCCACGAGCAATGGCAAATGTTTTCAGGGTAACCCGCTTGATTGGGTACCGTGCATTCCCACTTAAAAGCGCTTTTTCGTGGGCCAGAGAAATTGCTGGGTTTAGCTTGGCTTTCCTGACCACGAGGGCAGCATAAGTGATTACACTCTTATAACCCACAGACTTATCCTGAGCCATGATGTTGAACACGTCCTTAGAGGGTGTGAGTTTAATCTTTACATCCACTCTGTTTAACATGTAACGGTCCTGCACAAAGAGATCAGAGTGCAAACGACCCATCATTTCAACCTCTTTACTATCCGAAGTCAAAGCGTCGTATTTTAAATCCCTCGTTAGCCTGCATATCATCGTGGTGGCCTGCTGTATCTTTGTAGAACAGAGCAGCCGTCAAGTGCCCCGTTTTCGCATCCTCCCCATAGTTTAGTAAAGTCTCGAACACTGCTCTAAATGGATAGGTATTCTCAGATGGTGTAATCAATGTATCATTCAGAGAAACATCGACTTGCGAGAATAGACTGTGAAGATAATTGTTGACTGGACCTACCTCGGCATCCAATGGTAAACTTTCACCATTGGGGAGGGTGATCCTGGCCCGCAGATGTAAAAACGTGTTGAAAAGATCTAGATACTCTTCAGTGTTTCCAGAAATGAAAAACTCTATGGGAGCCCCATGCGCTAACGAGGCAAGAGGTCGAATTTCAGTAAATTGGCCCGAGTCTACAGCAGTCTGAGTTGGTGGAACGCTAAATAAATCCAAACCAGAATGAAGACATCCACATGACTTGGGGTGAATGAGAGACATCATTAATCAAATATATCTTTTGGTACCGACAGTTTAGTTCGCCTCTTGGTTGCAGAATGAAGGGGGAACAGTCTAGCTGATGGTTTTATTCTCTTCGTAACGGGTTGGCTAGGTGGGGCTGCCTTCCCGACTCGCTTTCTGATTCGTCGTCGTAAACCACTTCCTGATTGGTTGTTACCCGTCAGGTGGTCTACGGCCCCGTCTAATAACCGCATGCCGGCCTCCTTAGCTCGTGATTTGAAAGCATCGCCGATATTTCTGCCAGCTAATGCGTCCTGCGCGACCTGCAGACCGGTCCCCACGCCTTCTCTGAGTAAGGCTTTACCCCCTGTTAACCAGGGTAAAATAGCCCTCCCGATTCCACCAAAGAAACTACCGATTCCTCGTCCTCGTTGATTTCGACCTCCTATAAACACTGGCATCCCATCACCCGCCTGACAGCAATAAAAGTCTTCGTATAACCTGGCATTGCGGTGAAAGGGTGTATGTCTCACCATTATACCAGCTCGAGATGTTTCTTCACTCGAAAGTGTACCGTTAGCACTGACGTCCCGCTGGTGAATGGAATGGTTTTTCCGTGTTCGTTGGCTAAAAGGATTTCCACGGTATCGAAGGAAAATCTACTCAGGGGCAGGTAGTGAGGCTTATCGTAGATCTGAAACACCGAGGTGTGATTTCTATTGAGAACAGGCACGCTCCTGAGGAGAGGTACCATCACATCCCCGACGGGTCTGGGTGAAACGAGATCGCAGTAGACGTAGACATTTTTTGCAACACTTTCCAAGTCCATTTCACCCACGCTGAAGATATCGGGAGCCGTGTCTGCTATTGAGGTCGTGGGGAAGGCTAACATGTTTTTCAAAGTGTCGCTTATGGTAACACTGACTCCTTTTTCGTAAAGTTTCAAGATGGCTTTATTCACCTCTTTTGCGTAAAGGAATCTCATTTTTTTCCCTTTCACATCCCCGTTCGACTCATCCTCCGCTTTTATGATCGACGCATTCAACGCGCCGATGAACGCATCGGGTTTCGTGTATAACCCAGGCTCCAATGTCACGTTGAAATAAAATCTAGCGTCGCAAATATCGTCGTTAGCGAGAGATTCGTATCGAATCCAGACATCACCCTCTATTACATTGAAATAATTTAGCAGAAACTGTATCTCGACCAGCGCAATCTCATATTGTGTTGTAATATCAATGGTCTGAGGAAGCTTGACGAAAAAGTGGCCGGGGTTATTTTCCTTAAAAATATCCATAGAAGCATTGCTGGGTAACGTGACATAAAAACTCATTTTCCTCTATTCACCTTCTCGTCTCCAACTTTGGATTCGGGAGCATGTAACCTAAACAACTGCTCAGTAGGGCTATCCACAGTTTTCCGTCCTTCGCGTCTGGCTTTTCAGTGGACAGATTGAACAGCGAGACCGCGACAACGGCATATATAACAAGCATTTGACACATAAAGACAATCTCTAAACGGGGGAATAGTTTCCCAAATATTGGCCAGAGCGAGGTTCTCTCCCCACCAGAGCTCAGGGTTCGCAAAACAGGATCTTCAAACGATTCACCTTCTTCCACCATCTCTAGTTTTTGTATCTGACAATGTCCTTGGTCGGTATCCAACTGTTGAATGAGGAATCATAACCAAACCACTTGACTAAACTCTCTTTTCGTCCCAATGACGTGCGACGTTGGGTTATAACCCTCTCGACCCTGTACTCATTCTTGTCTCCAACCTTTTGAATTTTTTGTGTGTAAAATGACCCCTCTATTTCATCACCCTTATCGTCTTTCAGCACATATGTAACGGGTTTTGTTTCAGTTACTCGACTGATGGTAAAGAGTTCCTCCGTCCAAGCTGGGGCATAACCCTTTTTAAAATTAGCTCTGCCCAGGACCATTCTAACTCGATCACCAGCCTTATACAGGGGTCTTTCAAATTTCAAGTTGTGTTTGCTATACAACGTGTTCCACACTTGTTCTTGATTGTCTCTGCTAACGACGACCGGTGCCATTTTTATACTTCTGTGGTACGAATGATTATAACTTCGAAGTAGGGCGGGTAGCACATGTACATAACAAAGTCGATTGGATTTCGTAAAAAATCTCCACATCCTTTGTTTCAGAGTCCTGTTAAAACGTTCCACAACAGCAGCCTTAATATCTTCATTCTGGGTGGTGAAAAAGTGAATATTGTTGTCTTCGAGAAATTTCTGAAATGTTTTGTTCAGAAACTCTGACCCCTTGTCGGTTTGAAGACTCGCAGGTTTCCCATCGATAAATATTTTACCAACAGCCTCCACTAATGATTTCCCCGTTTTTGTTCGTATTGGGACGGCCCACGCTAATTTACTGAAAACATCCACACAAGAAACCAAATAGGAGTACCCATCATTGTGTTTTTTCAAATGTCTTAAATCGATTAAGTCTGCTTGGTATTGTTGTTTGGGTCCACTCGTTATAATGGGACGCCTTTCAAATTATGTCGAATCGGTTTATGAAGGGTATAGGTATCCTGGTGACTCAACCAACGATTTATCTCTTTAATTCCTACTTTGGTGTTACGTTGCAAGGCTCTTGCACCACTATACGACCCTGGTTGATTAGGGTCAAAGTAATAACGTCTCAATACTTTGACCACCTTTCCCATTTTGGTGTTGGGATTTTGGACTTTTTCTTTTGGACCTCAATTTATACGAGGTTAGCCGTGAAGTGTTTTCATTACTTGTCTTTGGGGTTTCGGGTACCTTGGCTTGTTCTGGTTGCACATCGACGGGTGGTGGTGAAGGTGGAGGAGAAGGTATTCTTTCTGTTGACGAGTTATGTTGAATGAGATCGACTGATCCCAAAGGACGTCGTTTATACTGCTCCATTCTAGTTAAATACTGTTGCAAAGTACGTTGGTACACTCTGGCCTTATCAGCAGGGGCTAAATCGTTACGGTCTAAGATACGTTGCATTTCATCGTCTAAATCTCTCAAGTTATCATTGATCGCCTCGGATGGTGTATACGTGGAAGTCTGTTTCAAACCCTCTAATAACCGAGGATCCATCAAAATCATTTTCTTGGCCATGTTTACAGACCTAATACACCACCTAGAACACTTAATATAGGCTTGATCAAAGCACCTATGAATCCACCAGTTTGTAGAATTGCTTTCCTCTGCGTAAGATTCGGTTTCTTTTTAATGAGGAATCTCAGCTTGTTCTTTGTTTTTTTTGTTTGATGAAGTTAAACTAGGTATGTTAAATATGGTTGACGAAAGGGATAATGGATTTTCTCCAGATGGTTTCTCATAATGAAGTTTCTTCTGGTGAACATCTGTGTCCATTGTGTTCAAAGACGTTTAAATGGCGCTGTGATTTGTTGGAGCACACTCGACAATTACATACAACCATCATGGCACACTAGACAATCTACATACACTCATCACGACACACTAGACAGAACCTACATTCAGCCATCCCGACATACTAGCCAATCTACATTCATCCATCCCGACACATTAGACAACATACATATAACCATCATGCGACACTAGACAACCTACATACAGCCATTCCGACACACTAGACAACATACATATAACCATCATGCGACACTAGACAACCTACATACAGCCATTCCGACACACTAGACAACCTACATTCATCCATCATGGCACAGTCGACAACCTACATTCATCCATCATGGCACAGTCGACAACCTACATTCATCCATCATGGCACAGTCGACAACCTACATTCATCCATCATGGCACAGACGACAACCTACATTCATCCATCATGGCACAGTCGACAACCTACATTCATCCATCATGGCACAGTCGACAACCTACATTCATCCATCATGGCACAGTCGACAACCTACATTCATCCATCATGGCACAGTCGACAACCTACATTCATCCATCATGCGTGACCACCTCCCCTTTAGCAATTTAACAGTATCATGTATTACTTCTTGTAAATAAACTACTTTGTTTCTTATGTATTATTCTTGTCTATAATGTACAATAGTTAAAGACTATATTATTGTCTACCCCTGTGTTATCTATTGTGGGATATATACGAATAAAACAATAAATAAATAACTTGTCACTGTTAATTACCCCCAAGCGTCTCACATTAAAACATCGGTATCGTAAAATTCCCCTGTTAAATGACACTCCTGATGAACACTTACCGGCTTGGGAGATTTCACCGCGGGAGGCGGATTCTTTGATGTAAACGCGGTCCGTCTAACGGGAAGTAAGTACTCACGGGTGGCGGATTCTTTGATCTTGCGGCTGCGCGTCTACCGGGAACTCTTTGATCGCGCTTAACGTTAAACGCGGCCCCCTCGCTGCGCGTCTTCGCAGCGCGTCTACCGGGAACTCTTTGATCTCGCTTAATTAACGCGGTGTTTCGCGTTTGCCGTGTAGTTACTTCGTTAACGTAGCGTCGTGTAGCATGTGTAACGGCCTAAGTTGTTACCTTTAATTCTAAAGGAAGTTTTTAAAACTTGCATAAAACTGTTTTGGACGTCATTGTTTTTTATTGCCTGAGAGTATAAAGAAAGAATAGATTTATGAAAGTTACGGCACCATTGAAAGTACAAAGAATGTGAAAGTTATGATACCACCACCACCCCTTCACCACCGCCGCGGGAGGTCACCACAACACCACCACCACCGCCACGAGAGGTCACACGAGAGGTCACCACGACCGGAACAAAAATGGGCGGGTAGACTCTCATATAAGGAAAAAAACGGTAGACTCTCATATAAGGAAAAACGGCACCAAAAATTGTGCCTCGATCTGCGTGTAGACTATTTATATAAGGATTTATGTGCCTTCAAAGCCACTTTTACGCATCCTTTCACTAGATCTATACTACTCGCGGCCCCCGGTTAAAGACGGGACAAGGAAATAATAGAACAAATCCAGATTTTGGAGTAGAAAATGGAAGCAAGGAGAAATATCGTAAACAATTAATCATGTTGATGCCCAAAAGGGAGTTTAGGGACCAGGAAGGCGAGGAGTTGAAAATAAAAAGAGTAGGATATATGTCAATGTCCGGGTAAACTTTAACAAATATGTACATTTCTAGTATCATTAAAAGATAATTAAAACAAGTGGAGAAAATTAAATATCTAGAAAGTCTAGTGACAAAAGATAAATCACAAGTAACAGAAAAAGACTGAAAATGCAACAAAGCTTGTCAAATCATCGGCCAACTATTACAAGTGCTGTCCAACATGGAAATAACTCTACAGGCAAAATCAGCAATCTACAACACAACATTCCTCCCGACGTTGTGCTATCAATGGCTGTTCTAGACTCTGGACTCATGAACAATAAGAAAAATAACTACTACCGGGATGAAATGTGTCAGACGAATGACAGGAAACAGTCTGAGGGATAAGATCAGAAAAGAAGAACTGAGAGAAAAAAAGTTGAGAATAATTTCGGCCGTAGAATGCATAACGAAACAACAGATACAATGATTTGGCCACGTGATAAAAAAGAAAGACAAAAAAAAAAAAAAAACACACACACGAGCCTTTAATCACCATTGCGAGAACACGACTCAAAGGTCGACCACGAGAAAAGATTGATTGATGGAATATTAAAACACCAGTGATCATAAAAGCAGCAGAGGCCAACAGAAGAGCAAACAAACAAAAAAAACCTGCAAATTATATAAATCTATGCTGAAAAGCAAATAAGGAAGAAAAGAAGAGGATTAACAAATAATGTTTACCAACTTTTAATTATTCCTTCAAAGGTGCTGGCTGGTGTTATAGAGTTCGTGCACTGTAGTGTTATCATTTTAAGTGATCCTGTAAGAGATGATCTGAGTGCTAATTGGCACTGTCATAATGCAGTGATGATGGTTCTATATGCAAGAACAAAGAACTGGGTCTTTACAGAGTTGTAAATAGCCAGCACATTCGTTCACGAAGCCTATATCCGGATAGGAATAGAATATCCGGCAGACGACAGCTTAAGGGAATTAGTTTTCTGTCGGAAATAAAGATGTGAGGTAATGGGACAAGCAAATAATGAATGCCGAGAGATATCTTTGAGGGGTATCCGCGGCGCGTGCCGAGTTATGAATATGCATAAGTTGTTGTTTGGAGTCTACACTTGCCATGAAATGTTGGCTCTGCGATTGTGTGAAATATAATAATGGACGTTGAGCCATTTACATTAGAAATCTCCCTGTCAACTGTCTTATCTTGTTCTATTGATGCATGTCGTGAAGCGTTTCAGGAGATACATGTGTCTATTTTGAGTCGAGCGTGTCACACCGGCTTTTGTTGAGTTCTTTCCAGTCAGGAATTTATGTGAAACTGCGTATTCCTCTGATTGGTGTAACAGATTAAACCCCTTGTACAATCCAAAATGCAGATAAACTCGTTGCACACACAAAAAATGTATATTAAAATCCTTGTGCAAACCATAATGCAGATTAAACCTCTTGTACAAACCATAATGCAAATTAAACCCCTTGTACAAACCATAGTGCATATTAAACCCCTTGTACAATCCAAAATGCAGATTAAACCCCTTGTACAAACCATACTGCAGATTAAACCCCTTGTACAAACCATAATGCAGATTAAACTCCTTGTACAAACCATAATGCAGATTAAACCGCTTGTAAAACCATAATGCAGATTAAACCCCTTGTACAATCCAAAATGCAGATAAACCCCTTGTACAAACCAAAATGCAGATTAAACCCCTTGTACAAGCCATAATGCAGATAAACCTCTTGTACAAACCAAAATGCAGATAAACCCCTTGTACAAACCAAAATGCAAATAAACCCCTTGCACAAGCATAATTTCTCCAAAAGGAGTCTTGGTGGCTGAGTAGTTAGTAAGCTCTTTTCTTTATTAGGAGGGTCCGGGATCGATTCCCTGAAGTGGCATATTTATTTCATCGGATCGACAATTCTCCGGGCTTCAACCAGCCTCTAATAATGGGTACCAAGAATTTTTCTGTGAAGTGAAATAATTCACTGTTACAAATCAATTTATAGGTTAAACCCTTACCCAAACCAAATTATAGATTAAACTCATTGCACAAACCAAATTATAGATTAAACTCATTGCACAAACCAAATTATAGATTAAACTCATTGTACAAGCCAAAATTATAGATTACTACTCTTACCCAAAACGAAGTATAGATCAAACCCTTGCACAAACCAAATTATAGATTGCTACTCTTACTCAAACCAAATTATAGATTAAACCCATTGCACATGCCAAATTATAGATTAATAATCTTACCCAAAACGAAATATAGATTAAACCCCTTGTACAAACCAAATCATAAATTAAACCCCTTGTGCAAGCCAATGATATATTTAACTATTTGCACAAACAAAATCGCGTGAGTTATAAAAACCATTTTGTAAAGTGAGTTACTTGTAGGCACGCTGCCTTCGTTGAACCTCACTGTGATACTAGTATTTCCAACACAACCAGCCATTGAGAGCACAAATACATTCAACCAAATAGGAACACAAAAACATTCAAAAAATAGGAACACAAAAACATTCAACCAATAGGGACACAAAAACATTCAACCAAATAGGAACACAAAAACATTCAAAAAATAGGAACACAAAAACATTCAACCAATAGGGACACAAAAACATTCAACCAATAGGGACACAAAAACATTCAACCAATAGGGACACAAAAACATTCAACCAATAAGGACACAAAAACATTCAACCAATAGGAACACAAAAACATTTTAAAAATAGGAACACAAAACATTCAAACAATAGGAACACAAAAACATTCAACCAATAGGAACACAAAAACATTCAACCAATAGGAACCCAAAAACATTTTAAAAACAGGAACACAAAACATTCAACCAATAGGAACACAAAAACATTCAACCAATAGGAACACAAAAACATTCAACCAATAGGAACACAAAAACATTTTTTAAATAGGAACACAAAAACAATTCAACCAATAGGAACACAAAAACATTTTAAAAATAGGAACACAAAAACATTCAACCAATAGGAACACAAAAACATTTTAAATAGGAACACAAACAAATTCAACCAATATGATCACAAAAACATTTTAAAAATAGGAACACAAAACCATTCAACCAATAGGAACATAAAAACATTTTAAAAATAGGAACACAAAAAACATTCAACCAATAGGAACACAAAAACATTCAACCAATAGGAATACAAAAACATTCAACCAATAAAAACACAAAAACATTCAACCAATAGGAACACAAAAACATTTTTAAAATAGGAACACAAAAACATTCAACCAATAGGAACACAAAAACATTCAACCAATAAAAACACAAAAACATTCAACCAATAGGAACACAAAAACATTTTTAAAATAGGAACACAAAAACATTCAACCAATAGGAACACAAAAACATTCAACCAATAGGAACACAAAAACATTTTTAAAATAGGAACACAAAAACATTCAACCAATAGGAACACAAAAACATGTTAAAAATAGGAACACAAAAACATTCAACCAATAGGAACACACAAAAATATCAACCAATAGGAACACAAAAACATTCAACCAATAGGAACACAAAAACATTCAACCAATAGAAACACAAAAATATCAACCAATAGGAACAGAAAAACATTCAACCAATAGGAACACAAAAACATTCAACCAATAGGAACACACAGAAATATCAACCAATAGGAACACAAAAACATTCAACCAATAGGAACACAAAAACATTCAACCAAATAGGAACACAAAAACATTCAACCAATAGGAACACAAAAACATTCAACCAATAGGAACACAAAAACATTCAACCAATAGGAACACAAAAACATTCAACCAATAGGAACACAAAAACATTTTTTAAATACTAACACAAAAACATGTTAAAAATAGGAACACATAAACATTCAACCAATAGGAACACAAAAACATTCAACCAATAGGAACACAAAAACATTCAACCAATGGGAACACAAAAACATTCAACCAATAGGAACACAAAAACATTCAACCAATAGAAACACAAAAACATTTAACCAATAGGAACACAAAAACATTAAACCAATAGGAACACAAAAACATTTTAATAGTAGGAACAAAAAACATTCAACCAATAGGAACACAAAAACATTTTAAAAATAGGAACACAAAACATTCAACCAATAGGAACACAAAAACATTCAACCAATAGAAACACAAAAACATTCAACCAATAGGAACACAAAAACATTCAACCAATAGGAACACAAAAACATGCATCCGTTGACAAAGACAAATATTCAACCATTGACAAACACAAAAAACATCCAGGGGTTGACAAGTACAAATATTCAACCATTAACAAGCACACAAAAATATCAAGGGGTTGACAAAGACAAATATTCACCCATTTATAAACACAAAAAAACATCAAGGTGTTGACAAAGACAAATATTCAACCATTTACAAACACAATAAAGGGTTGACAAAGACAAATATTCAACCATTTACAAACACAAAAAACATCAAGGGGTTGACATAGACAAATATTCACCCATTTACAAACACAAAAAACATCAAAGGGTTGACAAAGACAAATATTCAACCATTTACAAACACCAAAAAATATCTAGGGGTTGACAAAGACATATATTTAACCATTTACAAGCACAAAAACATCAAGGGGTTGACAAAGATAATTATTCACCCATTTACAAACACAAAAAACATCAAAGGGTTGACAAGGACAAATATTCAACCAATTACAAACACAACAAAATATCTAGGGGTTGACAAGGACAAATATCCAACCATTTACAAACACAACAAAATATCTAGGGGTTGACAAGGACAAATATTCAACCATTTACAAACACCAAAAAATATCTAGGGGTTGACAAAGACAGATATTCAACCATTTACAAACACCAAAAAACATCCAGGGGTTAACAAAGACAAATATTAAACCATTGACAAACACAAAAAAACATCCAGGCGTTGACAAAGACAAATATTAAACCATTGACAAACACAAAAAAACATCCAGGGGTTAACAAAGACAAATATTAAACCATTGACAAACACAAAAAAACATCCAGGGGTTAACAAAGACAAATATTCAACCATTTACAAACACCAAAAAACATCCAGGGGTTGACAAAGACAGATATTAAACGTTTGACAAACACAAAAAAACATCCAGGGGTTAACAAAGACAAATATTCAACCATTGACAAACACAAAAAACATCCAGGGGTTGACAAAGACAAATATTAAACCATTGACAAACACAAAAAAACATCCAGGGGTTAACAAAGACAAATATTAAACCATTGACAAACACAAAAAAACATCCAGGGGTTAACAAAGACAAATATTAAACCATTGACAAACACAAAAAACATCCAGGGATTGACAAAGACAAATATTAAACCATTGACAAACATAAAAAAACATCCAGGGGTTGACAAAGACAAATATTAAACCATTGACAAACACAACAAAATATCTAGGGATTGACAAGGACAAATATTAAACCATTGACAAACACAAAAAAACATCCAGGGGTTGACAAAGACAAACATTAAACCATTGACAAACACACAAAAAACATCCAGGGGTTGACAAAGACAAATATTAAACCATTGACAAACACAAAAAAACGTCCAGGGGTTGACAAAGACAAATATTAAACCATTGACAAACACACAAAAAACATCCAGGGATTGACAAAGACAAATATTAAACCATTGACAAACTCATAAAAATCCAACCAGTAACAACAAAAAGTATGCAACATGAACAGACACGTTTTTTCCAATCGGAACAATTGTAAAAAATACTGGCGTGTTGTACGACGAACCAGCAACTATAGTAGACAAGTAAAGCCAGTCCGTCGGATTCTAGTCTTTCCTCGTGTCTTAAAGTCATAATGTGGGAGGCTGCAGATGTTGAAGGTCAGCCGGGTCTATATACTTTACTTTCTCTCTAACTGTGGGATGTCTTCATGGTATCTTCATGGTGAGAGTTACGTGGCACTGTTTCCTTGGGCATGTAGCCCAGTGCATCCGATTTCAAATTGTTTGTGTCTCGCTTTTCCTGGTTCCAGCCATTTGACACGTCCAGCTTGGATATTACCTTAGTAGCAATGCTAGCACTAAAACATCTTATCAATGTGGGCACACAGGCTCCTCTATCACTTTGTGGAGGAGACACGTCAGAGGAGAAAATTTGGTAATTTTCAGGTGCTCCTTTGGTAAAGTCTTAATGCATAAAACTTCTCTTTGTAGTAGAGCATCTATTGAGTTATATGAGATCATTTATTGAGTTATAATGAGAGCATCTATTGAGTTGTTATAATGAGAACATCTATTGAGTTATAATGAGATCATCTATTGTGTCGTTATAATGAGGGCATCTACTAAGTTGTTATAATGAGAATATTTATTGAGTTATAACGAGAGCATTTATGGTGTTGTTATAATGAGAGCATAAATGGTAGCATTGGATGGAACGAAAAGAAAACAAACGATGAAGTCTTGAAACTACTAAAAATGAAACGAGAATTACTAAATACAATTCAAACAAGACAAATGCGATTTTAGGGTCATGTTAAAAGACACAACAGACTACTAAAAGTAATCTTGGATGGGAAAAGACAAGGTAAAAGAGGCAGACCAAGACTAACATTGACGAGTAACATCAAAAGATAAACAATTAAGTCTTTAAAAACTTGCTCCATCAAAGCAAGAGACATATTAGAATGACGCTCTATGGTAGCCAACATTCGTTGCGGAGATGGCACTCGATGATGATGATGATGATGAATGAGAGCATCTTTTCAGTTGTTATGACAGCATATATTGAGTTGTTATGATGAGAGCATATATTAAGTAGTTATAATGAGAGCATCTATTTAGTTGGTATAATGAGTGCATCTATTGAGTTATAATGAGAGCATATATTGAGTTATTAGAATGAGAGCATCTATTGATTTGTTATAAAGAGAGCATATATTGAGTTGTTATGATGAGAGAATCTATTGAGTTGTTATGAGTGAGAACATCTATTAAGTTATCATGAGAGCATCTTTTGAGTTGTTAGAATAGAAAGCATCTATTGAATTGTTATAATGAGAGCATATATTGAGTTGTTATAAAGAGAACATCTATTGAGTTAAAATGAGAGCATATATTGAGTTGTTAGGATGAGCTATTGAGATGTTATGATGATCTATTGAGTTATTATGAGAACATCTATTGAGTTATAATGAGAGCATCTTTAGAATTGTTATATTGAGGGCATATATTGGGTTGTTATAATGAGAGCATCTATTGAGTTATTATAATGAGAGCGTCTATTGAGTTGTTTTAAAGAGAGCATCTATTGAGTTATAATGAGAGCATATATTGAGTTGTTATAATGAGAACACACATTGAACTGTTATAATGACAGCATCTTTTGAATTGTTATAATGACAGCATCTATTGAGTTATAATGATAACATCTATTGAGTTATAATGAGAGCATACTTTGAGTTATAATGAGATAATCTTTTGAGTTGTTATGATAAGAGCATCTACTGAGACATGAGAGCAACTATTGAGTTATAAATAAAACATCTATTGAGTGATAATGAGAGCATCTATTGAGTGATAATGTGAGCATCTATTGAGTTAAAATGAGAGCATCTATTGAGTTGTTATGAGAACATCTGTTGAGTTAAAATGAGAGCATCTATTGAGTTGTTATGAGAACATCTGTTGAGTTAAAATGAGAACATCTTTTGAATTGTTATAATGCGAGCATCTATTGTGTTGTTACAATGAGAGCATCTATTGAATTGTTTTAATGACAGGATCTATTGATTTGTAATGAGAGCATATATTGAGTTATAATGAGAGCATCTATTGAGTTATAATGAGAGCATACTTCGAGTTATAATTAGAGCATTTTTTTGAGTTGTTATCATGAGAGCATCTATTGAGTTATGAGAGCATCTTTTGAGTTATAATGGGATCATTTATTGAGTGATAATGAGGGCATATATTGAGTTAAAATGAGAGCATCTATTGAGTTGTTTTGAGAACATCTATTGAGTTATAATGAAGGCATCTTTTGAGTTCTTATATTGAGAGCATCTATTGAGTTGTTATAATGAGAGCACCTATTGAATTCTTTCAATGACAGGATCTGTTGAGCTATAATGAGAGCATCTGTTGAGTTGTTATGATGAGAACATCTATTGAGTTATAATGAGAACATCTGTTGAGCTATAATGGGAGCATATATTGAGTTATAATGAGAGCATCTATTGAGTTGTTATCATGAGAACATCTATTGAGTTGTTATGAGAACATCTATTGAGTTGTTAGAAAGAAAGCATCTATTTATTTTTTATAATGAGAGCATATATTGAGTTGTTATAATGAAAGCTTCTATTGAATTGTTATAATAAGAGCATCTATTGAGTTGTTATTAATGAGAGTATCTATTGAGTTATAATGAGAGGATGTATTGAGTTGTTATAATGAGAGCATCTATTGAATTATAATGAGAGCATATTTTGAATTATTATAATGAGAGCATCTCTTGAGTTATAATGAGAGCATATATTGAATTGTTGTAATGAGCTGTTGAGATATTATGGTGATCTCTCTCTCTCTCTCTCTCTCTCTCTCTCTCTCTCTCTCTCTCTGCGATCAGGCCCAATCAGAGTAGGATTCCAGCTCCTCACATGAACTCAGCTGTCAGGTTAGGTGTGTTACAAACAGAACATCACAATTAGAGTCTGCCAGATCCACTCTGATTGAAACCCCTTTAAAAACGTTGCACTGTGTTCTGCGCCAGTGGCCCAGTGCATCCGATTTCAGCCAGCATTTTATTCAGGTTTGCTTTCCCTAGCCTTTGATTGTCCCCAATCTTCCTGCAAGGCAGCAGGTGATCTTTTCTGTAGGGGGATTCTGCCCTTAGATGGTCGGCCCTCCCAGGTTTACGAGCACCATCTGCCCGAGTCACTAGAGGTGACTAACACAGACATGCACACACAAAGATATGAGATCTGACAAACACAGACATGCACATAGCGGTACGAGGCATGACTAACACTGACATACATCAAGATATATGACACATGACTAACATAAACATGCACATAAAGATATGAGATATGACTGACATAGACATGCACCCACAAAGAAATTACACATGTCTAACATGGACATGCACACAAAGATATGAGATATGACCAACATAGATAGGCACACACAATGATATGAGATGTGACTAGCATAGCCATGCACACACAAGGATATGAGATGTGACATACACAGACATGCACACACAAAAATATGAGATATGACTAACATAAACATACACACAGAGATATGAGATATCACTAGCCCAAACATGCACACACAAAGATATGACACATGACTAACACAGATACACACTAAGATATGAGATATGACTAAACACATACACACTTAAATATATGAGACATGATTAACACGGACACTCCAAAATATGAGATATGACTGACATGACACACACCAAGATATGAGCCATGGCCAGCACACACACACACACACACACACACACAAGCCAAGATATGAGCCTTGGCTAGCAATGAAACACACCAAGAAATGAACCATGTCCAGCACAGAAAGAAAATATCCAGTACACATTAAGGTATCCATATGCTTGGGTTTGTTGTAGTCGGCACACTCTTCTTAACGTGGGAATCATCGACATACGAGACGCCGGCCCCCATGAACTGTTAACAGATATCGTCCAAACAGTTGTACGGAGATTTGAGAGTGCAGTCTGATCCGTAGAACGTTCCCTTGCATGAACAGATCCCGGTTGACTGTTCACAGGTGTCGTGGAAACAGTGGTCAGGACATTTGAGAGTGCAGTCTGGCCCGTAGTACGCTTTCTTGCGCGTACAGTCTGCTCTTTCTGTGTCACATATGATGTCACAGCCATCAGAACACGTCTGTTCGCACTGTAGCCCAAAATTACCATCAGGACAAGTGTCATCACAGGTATAGCCAGGATGTTTGCAATGTTGGCATTTTTCGGATTTTCCTCACATAAAGAACTGACACTAAGACAAGACCGGAGCAGTCGTGTCCATAGATCCCATGTGAACAGTTGCCGTGACACGTACCGATGATGACAGTGCAGCCTTTGCTACTCCCACCACACACTGTACAAAACGACCAAGAATGCCCGTCCAGACAATAGGTGTCTGTAAATGTTTGCACCTCACACATCGTCAGTGCACTCTCGTCCTGCGAAAAGGTCGGTGAGAACTCAAACTTACTGTGTGCCATTGTCGCTTGTATGGTGACCACAATAGTGTTCACATAAATATTTGGGTATGATATATCATTATACTGGAACACTACACCGCCACTGTCAGAGAAAGCCTTTGGGGTGTCATTCTTTACCCGAATCATAGTGCTAGCTCAAAGATAAGTTCGAATGATGTGAGTCTTCTGGGACGTGTCAAAGTTCAGATACCAGTAAACAGAATTGGTTCCACTTCTCAATTGTGTGTGTGTGTGCAGTCATTGTCATAAAGATTGGTCTTTGTTTTGCCATTAACTGCGGCCTCTGGTCAACATCCGTCCACTGTATATCAAGCATTAAATGTGTCGGTCTGGTTTGCGTTCTGTTTGAGAGCCACATTCCTACCCCGCCAATGTAGATGGAGCAGATATTTGCGACTATCGCCCCTTCAATCCGTAACATGTTGATTAGACCATGAAACTGTCCGGATCAGTAGGTCCAGATCCCTAGGCGTATTTGCAAACTAGATCAAAGTACTGACACTGGGGTCCGAAACGCTCTCGCCGACAACTGTCACCGTTTGTGCATGTCCCTGTAGCCCTGTCACAAACTGAGCGATTTTAGCAGTGACACTGCAACGCACAATTTGCCCCGAACCAACCGTCTACACAAGTTAGGCAGTTAGGTCATTAGCTTCCAATGTCGCAAACAAAGGCAGCAGAATAAAGACTTGATCTACAGCGGTGGTTAACGAAATGTGCACAAACAATTATTTCAAACCCGTTGTTACAATTCTAACAATCCGCCAACTCGCTGTGACAACAGACAGCGCGATGTTCAAGATCAGCATTGTATACACCACGGCTAGAACTCGGACGAACTTCCATCTTGGTGCGTCCCATGACGTCATATCTTATGGTGATCTATAGAGTTGTTATTTGGAGTTGTTAAATAGAGGAATTAACAGGAAGAAAAACGCAATTTAAAAATGGATGTCTAAGATCAAAGGAAGGAGAAATGTTGATTTATCAAAAAAACATAAGGGAACGATGGACATAATACATTAAAGATCTTTATAATGATAAATGAACGGAAGTAAATATAAAGGATAATGGAGAAGGATCAGAAATACTCAGAGAAGAAGTGGAAGACGCCTTGCGCAATATGAAAGCAGGCAAAGCTCCTGGACCAGATAATATAACTAAAGAAGAGATTGAAGCCATGGGTGATTTTTGGAATAGATATAATAACAAAAATAGTGAATGATATCTACAACAGCGGATATATACCAGACAACATGCTCAAATCAATATTCATAGCCCTACCAAAGAAATCGGGTGCGATTGAATGCGATGATCATCGCACAATAAGCCTTATGAGTCATTTGACTAAGATATTACTAAGAATCATCATGCGAAGAGTGCGAAACAAAATCAGTCCAGAAAAAATCGATGAACAGTGTGGTTTTGTTAGAGATAAAGGAACAAGCAATGCCATTTATATCATAAGGTCTTTAGTAGAAAGAGCCATAGAGGTGAAAACTAGATCATATACCTAGGTTGATAAAGTAAAGAGAAGAAAGAAACGTAGACAGCAAAGATCTAAGAATAATAAAGAACATGTACTGGCAACAATCAGCGGCCTAAGAACTGGAAACAAATTGAGAATGTTTCAACAATTAAAACAGGGTGTTAGACAGGGTTGTGTGCTGTCAGCAGATTTGTTTAATATTTATAGTGAGATTATTTTAAGATCCATAAAGGACATGCCTGGAATAACAACTGGAGGTCATAATATATATAATCTAAGGTATGCTGATGATACAGTTTTAATAGCTAAGAGTGAAAATGAGTTACAAGAAATGTTGGACATTATAGTGAAAGAAAGCAAAAATAAAGGACTCAGCCTTAATAGCAAAAAGACAGAGGTAATGGTAACAACAAAGAAAAAGACATCACCTCAGTGGAAAATAGAGACAAGTGGAACAATATTAAAACAGGTAAATGAATTTAAATATTTGGGAACTTTGTTAACCTCAGACAGAAGATATACAAAAGAGGTGAGATGCAAAATGGCTCAGGCAAAAGCAGCTTTCCAAAAAATGCGGCAGATACTATGAAATCCATTTTTGACAATAGAAACAAGTAAAAAAGTTCTTAAATGTTATGAAGAGCCAGTCTTAACATATGGATGCGAATCATGGACAATAGGACAACAGACAAGAAAATCACTGGAGTCTGTAGAAATATGGTTTTACAGAAGAATGTTGAGAGTAACATGGACAGCTAAGAAGAGTAATGAAGATGTTCTGAGAGAGGTCAAAGCAAAAAGAGAACTAATTTCCGATATTAGGAAGAGATAATCATCATTTTTTGGCCATGTAATGAGAAGAGAACAACTGGAATATATTGTAAGAACTGGAAAAATTGAGGGACGAAGAGACAGAGGGAAGCAAAGAGAAAAAATAACAGACAGCTCAAGAGAATGGATTGGCAGAAGGTCAACAACAGAAATGATAAATAGCTGCCGAGATCGAAAATTGTGGAGTAGCATGATCACCTACGCCAGTAGGCCCGGTAATTGATGATGATGATAGAGTTGTTATGAGAACATCTAGTGAGTTATAATGAGAGGATCTTTAGAATTGTTATAATGAGAGCATATATTGTGTTATAATGAGAGCATTTATTTAGTTGTTATAATGAGAGCGTCTATTGAGTTGTTCTAATGAGAGCATCTATTGAGTTATAATGAGAGCATATACTGAATTGTTATAATGAGAGCATATACTGAATTGTTATAATGACAGCATCTATTGAATTGTTATAATGAGAGCATCTATTGAGTTGTAATGAGACCATCTATTGAGTTAAAATGAGAGCATCTATTGAGTTATAGTGAGAGCATAAATTGTGTTATAATGAGAGCATATATTGAGTAGTAATAATGAGAGCATATAAAGAGTAGTTAGAATGAAAGCATCTATTAAGTTGTTATAATGAGAGCATATATTCAGTTGTTAATCATAAGAATAGTTATTGTGTTGTTAGAATGGAAGTTTCTATTGAGTTGTTGTAATGAGAGCATCTATTGAGATGTTATAATGAGAGCATCTATAGAGTTATAATGAGAGCATCTATTTAGTTGTTATAATGAGAGCATATAATGAGTTGTTATGATGAGCTATTGAGATGTTATGACGATCTATTGAGTTGTTATGAGAACATCTATTGAGTTGTAATGAGAGCATCTTTTGAGTTCTTATAATGAGAGCATCTATTGAGTTGTTATAATGAGAGCATCTATTTAATTGTTATAATGACATCATCAATTAAATTGTTTTAATGACAGGATCTATTGAATTATAATGAGAGCATCTATTGAGTTATAATAGGAGCATATAAGTAAAAAGTAAAGTACCCCCCGTCACGCCAAGTGGCGTATAGGGAAATATGGTGTTAGTGACCCTATATTTTACAGACCTTCAGCACATGATTTTTGGGGTAATGTGGTCGGTATTACGCCCGTGCTGCTTTTACTTTCCCAGAAAAAATCCGGTACCCATTTAAGGCTGGGTGAACCCGGAGCCGTCGGTTGGGATCGAACCCTACCCCTTGTCCGTAGTAGTCCAGTTCACTAACCACTGAGCTATCGCGGCTCCTACTAATTTTTAGGGAATTAGTAAAACCCAGGTGTCTTCGCCAGGATTACGAACCCCGGCTGTCGATTGCGCTAACCGGACACCCAATAGGAGCATATATTGAGTTATAATGAGTACATCTATTGAGTTGTTATAATGAAAGGTTCTATTGAGTTATAATGAGAGCATATATTGAGTTGTTATGATGAGAGCATCTATTGAGATATAAGGAGAGCGTAGAATGAGATATAATGAGAGCATCTATTGAGTTGTTATGATGAGAGCATCTATTGAATTATAATGGGGGCATCTATTGAGTTAAAATGAGAGCAACTATTGAGTTGTATTAATGAGAACATATATTGTGTTGTTATAATGAGATCATCTGTTGAGTTATACTGATAGCATGTATTGAGTTGTTATGATGAGCTATTGAGATGTTATGATGATCTATTGACTTGTTATGACAACATCTATTGAGTTATAATGAGAGCATCTATTGAAATAAAATGAGAGCATCTATTGAGTTGTATTAATGAGAACATATATTGTGTTGTTATAATGAGATCATCTGTTGATTTATACTGATAGCATGTATTGAGTTGTTATGATGAGTTATTGAGATGTTATGATGATCTATTGAGTTGTTATGAGAACATCTATTGAGTTATAATGAGAGCATGTATTGGGTTGTTATAATGAGAGCATCTATTGAGTTATATTGAGAACATATATTGAGTTGTTATGACGAGCTATTGAGATGTTAGGATGATCTATTGAGTTGTTATGAGAATGTCTATTGAGTTATAATACGAGCATCTTTAGAATTGTTATAGTGAGAACAGATATTGAGTTGTTATAATGAGAGCATCTATTGAGTTGTTATAATGAGAGTATATATTGAGTTGTTATAATGAGAGCATATGTTGAGTTGTTATCAAGAGAGCATCTTTTCAGTTGTTATAATTAGAGCATCTATTGAGTTTTTATAATGAGAGCATATATTGAATTGTTATAATGACAGCATCTATTGAGTTATATTGATAGCATCTATTCAGCTAAAATGAGAGCATCTATTGAGTTATAATAAGAGCATACATTTAATTATAATGTGAGCATATATTGAGTAGTTATAATGATAACATCTATTGAATTATAATGAGAGCATATATTGAGTTGTTATGAAAAGCTATTGAGATGTTATGATGATCTTTTGAGTTATGAGAACATCTATTGAATTATAATGAGAGCATCTTTAGAATTGTTATAATGAGAGCATCTATTGAGTTGTTATAATGAGATCATCTATTGAATTGTTATAATGACAGCATCAATTGAATTGTTATAAGCATAGGATCTATTGAATTATAATGAGAGCATCTATTGAGTTATGATAAGAGCATATTTTGAGTTGTTATGATGAGTGCATCTTTTGGATTATAATGAGAGCATCATTTAAGTTATAATGACAGCATTTATTGAGTTATAATGAGAGCATAAATTGAGTTAAAATGAGAACATCTTTTGAGTTGTTATAATGCGAGCATCTATTGAGTTGTTATAATGAGAGCATCTTTTGAATTGCTATAATGACATCATCTATTGAATTGTTATAATGACATGATCTTTTGAGTTATAATGAGAGCATCTATTGAGTTATGATGAGAGCATATATTGAGTTATACTGAGAGCATATATTGAGTTATAATGAGAGCATATATTGAGTTTCTTATAATGAGAGTATCTATTGAGTTATAATGAGATCGTATATTGTGTTGTTATGATGAGAGCATCTATTGCGTTATAATGAGAGCATCTATTGGGTTATAATGAGAGCATACTTTGAGTTATAATGAGAGCATCTATTTAGTTGTTATGATGAGAGCATCTATTGAGTTATGAGAGTATCTAATGAGTTATAATGGGAACATCAATTGAGTGATAATGAGAGCATATATTGAGTTAAAATGAGAGCATATATTGAGTTATAATGTTTCATGGTGGCAGATGTCATTGATCGTGTTGGAGGTCATCAGATCTGACTCATGCCAGAGTGTGGTTTTAAAATATTTCTAGTGGCACCATCTCCTGATATCTCTTCTGACAACATTACAGATTTTAAATTTTCGTTGTGAAAAAAAAATAAAATCTTCCCTTTTTGTGATCTATATAAGGACAATGTTTGACATTTGCTGAGTTCAAACGAAATGTGGTCAAAAACAAATTAAAACTACCGCAAGCCACTGTTAACATTAATATTTGTATTTGTCGAGAAAAAACGTGGTCTTCACCAAATGAACAATACGAGGGAACAAATGAAAACTATGAATATTAAGATTGATTGTATCGTTCTCTTTCTGACGTTCATGCGATGACTACTAAAGGAATGGATATTACTGCTTGTCAGTCGCCTTTAAAAGGAAAATAAGAGCCATTGCTTGGCCAGACTTGACAGTCTGAGCACCGCTGGGAGGTGAAGCAGGATATTGATCAGCTCTGTTTTAATTTGGTCCTGACGCATACAGTCAGTGGTAGGTCGCTGACTACGATCGGCCGTGTGTGTTGTGTGATCCCATGCGTCTTATACAGAGACAACGTCACAAATGAAAGAAAAAAAAATCGTGACATCCGCACCAAGAATTTAATCCTGCATGAAGAGCTTCTTGCATCGGTTTGTATAAATAAATGTATTGCATGTGCATGCCACAAGATCTAACGGCTTAGCCAAAACTATGTGTCGGTGATCAACGAAAGATAGAAGATGTAAAGGTAGACAAAAGAGAACTTTGGTGGCATCAAATAACACATTGTAGCAAACTGAAAAATGGCGTAATCAAAAATGGAAGAACGAGGAACGATTGTGAATAGCGCATTATTTTGTATCAGCAAGGCGGTGAAGGGAAATGGCACACAGCCAAATCTCACAGAAAAAACAAATAAAATAATCAGTTTGATTAAAGCTGACAGTTGGCGAGTTAATTTAGAAGAGTCTTTTTCTTAAAATGTTCAGAATTGAATACATCATGAAATTAAGACTTGTTCCAAGAAAATGTGCAACTGAATCATTGACATTGTAATTATCAAGTGTTCGAAATACATTTAGCGGTTTAATGAGAACTCTTTTATTACAGAGAATGTAAATTAGAGTACCGGTCACTGCACGGTTATGTGTGACGTAGTCAGCACAAAAGTTCTGGTGCCTAATGTTAGAAGTTGTGTGGGTTGGCATTAGCAAAGAAGTGGCTACAGGAGGAAAATGAGATCCCGCCACCTTATCTGCAGACAAGTGCCGGCACGGCCCGGATCTTGGCATAAGCTAAACAAGCTACAGCTTAAGGCCACCGAATCCAAGGGGCCTCAGCAAATTTTCAAAATGAGTTTCTGGACTACGTGGTGTTTGATAATGCTCGATAACAAACTGATGTCCTTCTGGTCCTTGTTAATCGGAAACAGAATAGAGAAACAATGGACGGGGGGTGCTCAAAGTTTCTTTTAGTTTAGTTCCTCATCAAGTCCATATTCATCTCTGCATAAAGCAATATCCGTCACCGCTTTGTTATTCTCTCTTTGTATTATTTGACCCATCTTCTTGTTCTTTTTCACAATTAATGAGTGTTCCATTTCTGTATCTTAATTCCGTGATTAAAGAAATTACTTTCCTTTTTTGCAATCTCCATTGATTTCATACGCTGATGGATATTGCTTTTATTTGTCACTTTCTTTAGTTTCATATTGTTATTACACACACGCACGCACGCACGCGCGCACACACACACACACTGTACTTTTCAATTTTCAGTGTTCTTATGTTAAAATGTTATTTGTATGTGAAGCCATCTATGAGTGAATGCCCCATTACCATTAAGTAGAATTGAATTAGTTCTTGCATATACAATATATGTTGTTACCTTATTAACATAAAGTAGATTTGAATTAGTTCTTGCATATACAACCATCTTCAAAATTCTAGAACGTCGTCCATTGAATCTTACATTCTGAAATGTGACATGTACAGCAGCATGCAGACCATTTTGTTTTTAATAATAAGCGTTAGTTCTCTTCATGTCGCTTTCATATTATAACGTTTGGTCGTAATTTAGCTGCCTGTCTTTCGATAACTTGGGTTCGTTTTCCTTCTGTTTGAAGGATCGCAACTTTTTTTTCTTCCTTCTGGTTTGTCGAAATCCAAGTTGATCCACAAAAGAGAAATGTCCATGAATAGTCGTAAACTGAAGCAAGACTAGAGAAATGTACATGGATAGTTGTAAACTGAAGCAAGACTAGAGAAATGTCCATGAATAGTCTTAAACTGAAGCAAGACTAGAGAAATGTACATGAATAGTCTTAAACTGAAGCAAGACTAGAGAAATGTACATAAATTGTCTTAAACTGAAGCAAGACTAGAGAAATGTACATGAATAGTCGTAAACTGAAGCAAGACTAGAGAAATGTACATAAATTGTCTTAAACTGAAGCAAGACTAGAGAAATGTACATAAATTGTCTTAAACTGAAGCAAGACTAGAGAAATGTACATAAATTGTCTTAAACTGAAGCAAGACTAGAGAAATGTACATGAATAGTCGTAAACTGAAGCAAGACTAGAGGAGTTATTGAGTTATTTGCGGGTCATCATCATTACACTCCGAACATGTCCATAGGTGCTCAGATCCCCTCCTCAGCAATTCTCGCAGTGGCCAGCGACTAACGACTCCAGTTCTGTGTTGGTTGATTAGTCTTCTTACACGCCCACTAAGTTTCTCGTTTCTGGCTGTGCCCATCTTAACTTCCATCTTTTTCATCCGAAGGAGTGACGTGAACTCATGGTTGTCGAAGTCCTGTGTCCTTCCCACTTCCCTGAGGCCATTGATGATGTCAGCCCGATCCATTGGTTGACCGTCCTCAAACAATAGCGCAGCTTGCTAACCTTTCCGCTCTTTCATTTCCACTTACTCTTGCATGTCCTGGGACGTAGACAAAGGTGACCTTACGTATTTTTTACTTCTGCAATGACTCTACCCATTGCATACGTACAAAGCCCGCCTCCACTTTTCTTATCATGCTCATCGAATCACTCAGTATACATGCGTGGGTCTTGAGACTGTAACCAGATGAATGCCTTGGTCACTACCACACCTCCATCGTCATGCTACTTGTGGTCATAACGTATACACCACTGTCCTCCTTGACTATTCTGCCCTCTATAATAATATTCATTTATTATTATTTGTCTCCTTATCCCAGTTGAGACCGTTGACCTCAGCATTGACCACAACTGAGTTCTGTTCCCTACATTTCCTGTCAAGTATGACAGTACACAAGAATGTCCACTTTAATGACGTAGGCACCGGTATCCACTCCTCGCCAGCGTTGATACGCCCACTGACCTGTTTGGTGACACCTTCTGCTCGCCCCACTGATGATTTGCCTCTTTTTAGCCTGACACCTTTCCCTGTGTTGAACTCATGATGCAATGTATGCTCTTTATCTGCACTTATAGCCCGCATACTGCCAACCATAGATTAACTATCGGCGGTCTATAACTCGCAAACAGATACTGTAGCTTGCATAGCTGAAGACATGAGATTGTGAGGATTTTCTAGGATTTCCCACTCTGTTCTCTGGCCTTACTTCTGCAGATGGCTGTGTTCTGCACTCAGTATTTTGTGGTTAAGGGTTTTGATTGGTTCAGAATTCAACAAATAAGAAGATCTGAAACGCTGTTGGGAAACACTGACGCTCTTTCATCAAATTTTCTGTTGAAATGACACGAGAAGAGGAGAGTGCCCGCTCCTTTATCCAGTCTCTATGAGACTACCTTATCTAGGGCAGTGCAAATTTGCTCGTCCGTGTTCTGGAAGTGTCTATCATCTTGCTGGCTTTGTCCAAGACCTAGAAAAGCGAAAATATATTACCTTCGTATTTTAACTTTCTTTCTGAGATTATTTCTGAGTACAATTGATTGTCGAGCCTCGGTGGCAGAGAGGTTAGTGCTCTCGCTTCATCATCAGAAGGAACCGAGTTCAATTCCAAAAGTATGGAGAGTTTTGTTTGTTTTGAGCGATAGGACTCCGGTTCACCAGCCTCTAACAAAATGGGTGCCAGAGATTTTACTTGGAGGTACAAGCGGCCTGACGTGATACCGACCACATCAAACTAAAATGTGCCGTCGTCATGGAAAAAATATGAGCTCTAACACCATATTCTCCATATATCTAGCAAGTGATGGAGGGACCCTTTTACTTTACTATTTGTCATCATTGATTCTACACAAATGTTTCAGTTCATAACCAGAGACGTGTGTCTATTTTGTGTGTAGGCAAAGATGTAGACGTCTAGAAAGAGACATTTTAAAAGAATGAAAATATTTTTATTAATAATTTTTATTTTCATAAATTTCAGCTTGTATTTTTGGCATTAAAAACACCGTGAGATACTATCCTCACGGGAGCAGACGATCAAGAAACGGTTTTAACTACAAGTTCTTGTACGGTTACGGTTCTTGCTTACGGTTTTAGTGAGCAACATTTTTTTTTTTCAACAGATGTTAACATAAATGTCTATTAAATTCAAATGTAAAATCATAAAGTTGCAGCTGAACATTTGATGAAATGTGTTTGACATTCTACATTTAAACTGATCTGCATTATGCAAATACTTAAACACAATGCTTCTAACAATCGATATATTTCGTCCACATTTATAACTAAATCGAACACATGGAAAAACATATTATGTATTTCTCTACCTCACTTCATTTTTTGCCCACTCTTCTATCATTGCCGACACATTTTTCAATCCCCTCCTACATGTCCACCCTTCTATTTATTAATTATATATTTTCTTGCTCTTGTGCATTATTAACTTTACCTCCAGTCTATCCAATGTGTTCCCATCATTTCATTGCTTCATTTAGCACACGCTGCTCTCATACTAGCTCCCCATCAACGCGGAGCTCACTTATCCCCCCTCTAACTCGACTCGAGTTACATGAAATACGATCTAGACAAATGGAAGCAATTACAAAGATCTATGGTTTCAGGTTCCTGGACCACATTAAGGAATACCCAATCCTCATCAATTTCTAACACGCAAGCTGTTAATTGATATTTTAGAAAGGCGAGTTATGGCTTCATAAATGTAGATGATGGCTGATATTCTTCCCACTGGTGGTTTTCCATTTATTGTTAGCTTACTCATACAATAACATTCAAGAGGAAAAAATAACATAAATGTTTTATTATTTCTTGTTTTTTTTTTTCGTGGAATCAGTTTAATTGAAGTCGGAAACTCCCCATGTCCGCTCCACCTCATGTTATAGAATGTCCCCAAGCGCGTTGATAAATTCTGTTGACAGGTCGACCCCCGTGCATGTCCTACAAGGGCGACAATTCCAAACGACGTCCACTGAATAAAAACAATATATGAGCACAGTGACTTTCTCACTGCATTCCGTCATAGCAAAACTGTTTATACGACGACACTAATTATCTGCACACTGGCGATATCTTGGGCCGCCATTGTCAGTTTTACCATTGGTAAGATATAGCATATAGAATGAGCTATATATAGTATATAGAAGAATAGGTAGAATTGGATGGAAGGAAAAGAAAACAAATGACAAAGTCTTAAAACAACTAAAAATGAAAAGAGAACTTCTGAACACAATTAGAACAAGACAAATGCGATTCTTAGGCCATGTTAAAAGACACAACAGCCTACTGAAAGTGATCCTGGAGGGGAAAATACAAGGTAAAAGAGGCAGAGGCAGACCAAGATTAACATGGACGAGTAACATCAAAAGATGGACAAATCAACCGATGACAACCTGCTCCATCAAAGCAAGAGATAGAGCAAAATGGCGCTCCATGGTAGCCAACCTTCGTTGCGGAGACGGCACTCAATGATGATGATGAAGATATAGCAATACACTAACAGCACACCTGCAAGAAACATATTAGACTCAAATTAATTATTTTTAAAAATCACAGAATTCGTAGCCCTACATTTGAAAGAATGCATCAAATATCAGTCGAATGATGAAAAAATGAACAGGAGGTTGTGACATCGAGCTCATTCAAGTTGTGACATCGAGCTCATTCAAGTTGTGACATCGAGCTCATTCAAGTTGTGACATCGAGCTCATTCAAGTTGTGACATCGAGCTCATTCAAGTTGTGACATCGAGCTCATTCAAGTTGTGACATCGAGCTCATTCAAGTTGTGACATCGAGCTCATTCAAGTTGTGACATCGAGCTCATTCAAGTTGTGACATCGAGCTCATTCAAGTTGTGACATCGAGCTCATTCAAATACTTGGGAGGATTTGTAGTAACAGATGGGAGAGCAAGAAGTGAAGATATCAATAATGAGGAATGAATGAAGTGAAGTTTGCCAGCTTGGAGTCCACTCTCCACAGCACGAAAACCAAGCTAGGGAAATGTAACAGCTGCTTACTTTAAGTTCATGAATATGTTGAAGAACAACCACAGATGTTTGTTTTCATATCAGAAGGACATTTTTGTTGTAACCTAGGAAATATTGCATGGGAGCCGCGATAGCTCAGTGGTTAGTGAACTGGGGAGCCGCGATAGCTCAGTGGTTAGTGAACTGGGGAGCCGCGATAGCTCAGTGGTTAGTGAACTGGGGAGCCGCGATAGCTCAGTGGTTAGTGAACTGGGGAGCCGCGATAGCTCAGTGGTTAGTGAACTGGGGAGCCGCGATAGCTCAGTGGTTAGTGAACTGGGGAGCCGCGATAGCTCAGTGGTTAGTGACCTGGACTACAAAGGACAAGAGGTCGGGTTCGATCCTGACCGCCGGCTTATAAGGTCCACCCAGCTTTTAATGAGTACCGACATTTTTTTCTGGGAAAGTAAAGCGGCACGGACGTAATACCGACCGCATTACCCAAAAATAATGTGCCGAGGGTCTGTAAAAATTATGATCACTAACACCATATTCCCTATACGCCACTTGGCGTGACGTGGTCTGGGGCTCTTTACTTTTTTTTACTGGGAAATATTTCAGTATTTACTGATGAAAATGTCCTGAGCCTAGTTCATTCATTCATTCCCTCATTCATTTTCCTCACAAACAGAAGATGGCACATAGGGTGGAAGTCACAGTTCTCCATGATTGACGATTCGCTGATAGTCCTTGTAGACCTTGGCTGTTTCTTAGTTCTATGGTTGAGTCTTCCATAGTAATTGTTCTGCGTAGCGATTCTCTTGGTCTGTTTTATTTTTATTTTGCCAGTACCTAGTAGATTCTTAAAATTGATAATTTATGTTTAAGGAAGTGGCTTCAATTTGTGGCACAATACACAAAGAGTCAAATGTTTGGCTGATGTAAGTGTGTATATGTGGATGATATTTCAGTGATTATTGCTCGTAACAAAAATATGGAAGAATGGCAAATCTGAGAGTTCGTGACTGCAACATTCTATTTGTAAATATAAAAAAGTTAACGGTTTTTTTTTAGATTTTAAAACAAGGCTTCCGTTAATTTCTTTGAATGGGGGCATCGGTAGCCTATTTGGGAAAACCACCCGACTAAGCTTCCGACTTTCGGACAACCCATGTTCGATTCCCGCTGGAAGCAGTGTGATTGTACTTAGAAAAAAATATATCACCGCGGTCGACCCAGCCGTTGCCAGAAATGGGTACCAGGGTAGCACTCTGGGAAGGTGAGAAATGCCGCCTCGCATCGTGAGTTTCCATGCTTGAAACGATACTATCCAGAAGTCTTGGAACACTTCAGGATAGGCGGCCGAGGCCGTATGGGTGAGAACTCGCGTACTAAGACGCCGATTCAAGTCTCGTACTTTACGTTTACCTTCTATGAATGTATAACATGAATATTTGATTGTCATGGAGACACAAATTAGGAAATCAACTAAGGTATAATTGACAAACAGCAATGAAAGGAAACAGAAACGTCACGCTTGTGGTCATCTCTCTTGCCTGAGGATAAATCTCGGAATGTTTTTGCCGAGGAGGATGGGGAGGAGAAGAGTGGAGAGGATGAGGTGGGGGAAGAGGTTGGAGATGTTAAAGATTGGGAGGTGGAGGGAATAAGGATTAGAGGAAGGAGGATGAAGAGGATAGGTTGAGGAGAAACAGAGGGGAGATAATGCGGATCAGGGGGAGGAGGGTTGAGAGGATGAGGATGGAGAAAATGAGAATCGGGAGGAGGAGGGTGGAGTGGATGATGGGGAGGGAGAGGGTGGAATGGATAAGGATTGGAGGAAGGAGAGTGAAGAGGATTAGGATGGGGAGTAGAAGGGTAGAGAGGATGCGTTTTGGAAGGAGGACGGTTGAGAGAATGAGGGTGGGGTGGAGCAGGGTGGAAAGGATGATGAAGGGAAGGAGGAGTGTGGAGAGAATGAGGATGATGTAGAGGAGAGTGTAGAGGATGATGATGGGGAGGTGAAGGGGGAAAATGAGGATGAGGTGGAGGAGAGTGGAGATGATGATGCTGATGATGATGATGAGGCGGGGGAGGATGGAGAGGATGAGGATGAGGAGGAGGGTGGAGATGCTGATGATAAGGCGGGGGAGGGTGAACAGGATGAGGTTGGGGAGGAGGCGGTGGAGATGATGAGAATGGGGAAGAGGATGGTGGAGATGTTGAAGATTGGAAGGTGGAGGGGATAAGGATTGGAGGAAGGAGGAAGAAGAGGATAGGTTGAGGAAAAGAAGGGGGGAGAGAGTGAGGATGGGGAGGAGGAGGGTGAACAGATGAGGATGTGGAGGTGGAGGGCGAAAAGAATGAGGATTGGAGGAGGTTGGAGAGAATGAGGATGCGGAGGAAAATGTACAAGCGATTGTTTAAAAAGTTCCACCGGGAAGGGATGCACACATGGCAGACAATGGACCCTGTTGGAACATACGATGTAAGGAGCACTGCTGCACCATTGGGTCTGCAGGACAGGCAAGAAAGAAGATCAGAATCAACCTGGAGTAAGACTGATTAAAAAGAGATGAACGGTGTGGGACAGATATGGGGCACCCTGCAAAGAATGACCAAGAACCGCTGATTGATTGTGTGCCATGAAACAAGGCCCACCGACCATTGTCTGTCATTGTTGGTTTGTAATCGAGAAATGAAGAAGAAGTAGAAGAAGATGATGATGAAGAAGAAGAAGAAGTGAGAGGAACAAGAACAAAAGAATAACAAGTAAAAGAATAGGACATGTAGACTGTAATTGTTTTTTTTTTTTCAAAATTGTAATTTAAAAAAAAACATTTACTGTTGATCTCTCGAGGAAATTGTAAAATAATGATTTCAATTATGTCACAACGCGAGATGTCATACTTTATTGATTTGTCTTGTACAATCCAGTTCTTGTGGCCTTGACCGTTACAAATCCTGACTAAAATAAAAACACATATTTCTTCTTAACGATGATATCTCATGCAAACTACTGAATTCCAAAAGAGACGATATTTCAAGAATAATGTTCAGTCCTTCATCCGTTCATGTTTCTTATTCATGGATACCAGTTATGGCTGTCACATTAGATACTCTCTCTCTCTCTCTCTCTCTCTCTCTCTCTCTCTCTCTCTCTTCGATCAGGACTCAATCAGAGTAGGATTCCAGACTCTCACATGAAGTCAGCTGTTAGGTTAAGTGTGTTGATCGCCCCCACTGACAGAACATCACAATTAGAGTCTGCCAGATCCACTCTGATTGAACACCCGTTAAAACGTTGCACTGTGTTCTGCGCCAGTGGCCCAGTGCATTCGATTTCAGCCAGCATTTTATTTTAATTTATTCAGGTTTGCATTCCTTAGCCTTTGATTGTCCCCAATCTTCCTGCAAGGCAGCAGATGATCTTTTCTGTAGGTGGATTCTGCCCTTAGATGGTCGGCCCTCCCAGGTTTACGAGCACCATCTGCTCAAGTCACTAGAGGTGAGATACTACTCTAATTGTATTGTTCTCCTAGCAAAGTCCCTCAATAATGTGTCGAAGTCCTTCAGTAATGTGCCGAAATCCTTCAATAATGTGTCAAAGGCCTTCAATAATGTGTCGAAGTCCTTCAATAATGTGTTGAAGTCCTCCAATAACGTGTCGCCATTTTCACAGTAATGTGTCAACGTTCTTCAATAATGTGTCGATGTTCTCATAATAATGTTTCGAATTCCTTCAATATTGTGTCGAAGTCCTTCAATAATATGTCAACGACCTTCAATAATTAGTAAAAGTCCTACAATAATGTGTCTAATTTCCTCATTAATGTGTCGATGTATTCACAAAATGTTTCGAAGTCCTTCAATAGTGTGTCGAAATCCTTCAATAATGTGTAAAAGAGCTTCAATAATGTGTCGACGTTCTCACAGTAATGTTTTTGAGTCCTTCAGTAATGTGTTGACGCCCTCACACTAGCGTACCTAAGTCCTTCAATAAGGTGTCGACGTACTTCAAAATTGTGTCGAAGTTCATTAACAATGCATCAACGGCCTCACCATAATGTGTCCAACTCCTTTACTAATGTGTATGTCTAATTCCATAATTAATGTGTCGTCGTCCTCACAATAATGTGGCAAAGTCCTTCAATAATGTGTCAAAGTCCTTCAATAATGTTTCAGTCTTTCACAAATGTGTCGAAGTCCTTCATTAATGTGTCGAGTCCTTCAATAATGTCTCAAAGTCCTCAAAAATGTGTCGAAGTCCTTCAATAATGTGTCGAGTCCTTCAATAATGTCTCAAAGTCCTCAAAAATGTGTCAAAGTCCTTCAATAATGTGTCGAGTCCTTCAATAATGTCTCAAAGTCCTCAAAAATGTGTCGAAGTCCTTCAATAATGTGTCGAGTCCTTCAATAATGTCTCAAAGTCCTCAAAAATGTGTCGAAGTCCTTCAATAATGTGTCAAAGTCCTTTAATATTGTGTCGAAGTCCTTCAATAATGTTTCAAAGACCTCAAAAATGTGTCCAGTCCTTCAATAATGTCTCAAAGTCCTCAAAAATGTGTCGAAGTCCTTCAATAATGTGTCGAGTCCATCAATAATGTGTCAAAGTCCTTCAATATTGTGTCGAGTCCTTCAATAATGTTTCAAAGTCCTTCAAAAATGTGTCGAAGTCCTTCAATAATGTGTCAAAGTCCTTCAAAAATGTGTCGAGTCCTTCAATAATGTCTCAGCCGTCTTTCAATAATTTGTAGAAGTGAAAATAGTTCCAGTAGCGGTATGCTTCTGTTGATGTAGAAGTCACAGCTACTTGTTTATACCTCACATTGACATTCTAGCTACCTTCCTATCTATTCTAGCTCCTATTTTGCACTGCATTTTGTGAAGCTCTCTAAAATATACTACATTCTTCTACACATTAAAATATATATTTATCTTGGGTAGGGGCTGATTTTCCACCTTGTCTTTTCTCAGATAATTTTCGAGCTTCCTTTATTTTGTGTTAGTTGTGTTTTAGCCATGAGGACAAGTATTAAAACTTTGTATCTATGTCCACACTCGATTGTGTTTTAAAGGAATTGGAGAGAGAGAGAGAGAGAGAGAGAGAGAGAGAGAGGGAGAAAGAGAGAGAGAGAGAGATAAAAGATTATAGCATAATATGTCTATGGTATGAAATGTTTCAATAAGTCTTTTACCTGATGTGAAAAGGTTCATTTTTAATGAAAATTCTGTACTGGGAAGATATAGTTAAGATTTTAATATAACACTTGGAAAAATGTGAACATGTCAATTAAAATATGAATAGGTCAATTAAAATATGAATCACCAAGTACCGGGTCTGTTGGCGTAGGTGATCAGGTCTCTCCACAACTTTCGATCTCGTCAGCTATTTATCATTTCTGTTGTTGACATTCTGCCAAGCCATTCTCTTAAGTTGTCTGTTATTTTTTCTCTTTGCTTCTCTCTATCTCTTCGTCCCTCAATTTTTCCAGTTGTTACAATATATTCCAGTTGTTCTCTTCTCATTACATGGCCAAAAAATTATGATTGTTTCTTCCTAATATTGGAAATTAGCTCTCTTTTTGCTTTGACCTCTTTCAGAACATTTTCATTACTCTTCTTAGCTGTCCGTGGTACTCTCAACATTCTTCTGTAAAACCACATTTCTACAGACGCCAGTGATTTTCTTGTCTGTTGTCCTATTGTCCATGATTTGCATCCATGTGTTAAGACTGGCTCTCGGTAACATTTAAGAACTCTTTTTCTTGTTTCTATTGTCAAAAATGGATTGCATAGTATCTTCTATGATACATGATAAAATATGAACAGGTCAATCAAAATATGAACAGGTCAATCAAAATATGAACAGGTCAATTAAAATATGAACAGGTCAATTAAAATATGAACAGGTCAATCAAAATATGAATAGGTCAATCGAATTATGAACAGGTGAATTAAAAGATGAACAGGTCAATCAAAATATGAATAGGTCAATCGAATTATGAACAGGTGAATTAAAAGATGAACAGGTCAATCAAAATATGAACAGGTCAATCAAAATATGAACAGGTCAATCAAAATATGAACAGGTCAATCAAAATATGAACAGGTCAATCAAAATATGAATAGGTCAATCGAATTATGAATAGGTGAATTAAAAGATGAAAGTATGAAAGCCAGAAGGACCAGCATTGATGTGTATGTAGAAATAACAAGCTCCAACTTATCCAGCAAATCCAGGGAAATCAAGAAATATCTGGTTGCCTGCGACATCAGTAACCTGGAGATCTAAGAGTTAACAGCTAGAGTTCTGTGGCAGCAGAAAATAAGAAACGTGACAAAGCTCAATAAATAATATGAGAACTAGCAAAGCAACATAAAAAGTAGTAAAGTACCCCCGTCACGCCAAGTGACGTATTGGAAATATGGTGTTAGTGACCATCAATTTTGCAGAACTTCGGCACATGATTTTTGGGGTAATGTGGTCGGTATTACGCCCGTGCCGCTTTATTTTCCCAGAAAAAAAAAAAAATCTTGTACCCATTAAAAGCTGGGTGAAGCGGAAGCCGTCGGTTGGGATCGAACCCTACCTCTTGTCCTTTGTAGTTCAGTTCACTAACCACTGAGCTATCCCGGCTCCCTCAAGGAAAGCAACATACAGACCCAAAATTGGAATTAGATAACATTTACTATACATAGTGATACTAGCAACATAGAGACGCAATTCAGGCACTAGAAACATATACCTCGCTATGGGTGTTAGAATCATAGAGATGCAATTCATGTGATATCACATACAGACATGAAGACAAATAGACATTCCTAGATGGATAGTAGCAATATATAGACAAAATATTAGCATTAACAACATATAGACTCCCCATACGACATTAACAACATATAGACCCAATAATACCATTAACAACATGTAGACCCAAAAAAAAAAAATTAATTAAGTAAAGTACCCCCGTCACGCCAAGTGGCTTATAGGGAATATTGTGTTAGTGACCATAAATTAAACAGACCTCCGGCACATGATTTTTGGGGGTAATGTGGTCGGTATTACACCTGTGCCGCTTCACTTTCCCAGAAAAAATGTCCGGTACCCATTAAAGGCTGGGTGAACCTGGAAGCCGTCGTTGGGATCGAACCCTATCTCTTGTCCTTTGTAGTCCAGTTCACTAACCACTGAGCTATCGCGGCTCCCATGTAGACCCAATATTCAATATAAAAACATGTAGACGAAATATTACCATTAAAAATATGTAGATCCAATATTACCTTCAACAACATGTAGGCCCAATATTACTATTAACAACATGTAGACCCAATTTTACCAGTAACAACATGTAGACCCAATTTTACCAGTAACAACATGTAGACCCAATTTTACCATTAACAACATGAAGGTAGACACAATACTACCACTAACAACATGTAGACCCAATAATACCATTAACAACATGTAGATACAACAGCATTTGACAGTATTCATCGAGATTCTTTGTGGAAAATTCTGAAGCAATATGGCTTACCATCAACAATCATAAACATTATTAAAGACATGTATGATGGTTACACATGTCCAGTTCGAACAGAGGAAGGACTGAGTGAATGTTTCCCAATAGAAACTGGGGTTAAACAAGGATGTATTTTATTGCCCTTGTTATTTGGAGTTGATGTGGACTTCATAATGAAGAAATGCTGCACTGGTAATAAAGGCATCGAATGGATACAAGAAGACCATTTGGAGAACCTGGACTTTGCTGATGACATAGTCCTCATCAGCAGTCAGATAAAAACGATGCAGGAAAACACAAATGAACTATCATCATTAGCCAGCAAAATTGGGCTTGAGATCAATCATGAAAAGACTAAAGTCATGAAAAGCTTAATTCCAACAGACGACAAAATATACATGGAAAACAAACCAGTGGAAGAGATTGATCACTTTATCTATCTTGGAAGTCACATTGATTGGGAAGGGGATACAGGCAAAGAAATTAGAATCAGACTGGCTAAAGCAGCAATGTCTTTCAGAAGCTTTGAAAAGTTGTGGAAATCAAAACTCATCAGCCCAAACACAAAACTTAGACTATTTAAATCAAATGTACTATCAACCCTTACGTATGCGTGTGAAAGCTGGAAAACAACAAGAGATATAGAAACAAAGTTGAACGCATTCGAAAATAAATGTCTAAGGAAAATACTTGGTATAGTGTGGAACGAAATCAAAACAAACGAGGAAATTAGAGAAATCGCCAATCAACCACTAATATCTTCAGTAATAAAGAAAAGTGCTATATAGAACCAATTCTGACCTATGGAAGCGAATCATGGACAGTAGACAAACAAATGAAAAGATTATTAGAGGCCACAGAGATGGGATTTCTTAGAAGAATGTTGAAAGTTCCCTGGACAGATAAAAAGACCAATGAGGAAGTTCTCAAAGAGGCCAACACAAAAAGGGAGCTCTTAAGAAACATCAGAAAGAAGCTATCAACATTTTTCGGGCACATCATGAGAAGAGGAAAGTTGGAATACTTGGTTACAACTGGCAAAATAGAAGGAAAGAGAGATCGCGGGCGACAAAGAGAGAACATACTGGATAGCTTGGTGTCATGGCATGGAAAACAGTCAACAAAAGAACTGATACGATGTACTGTAGATAGAAGATTGTGGGGGGACATGATCGCCTACGCCAACCGGCAGGGTACATGATGATGATGAATAAAGAAAAGACGATGGTCATATGTTGGACATGTGATGAGAAGAGATAATAACCGAATAGCAAAGCAAGCCCTCGTGTGGGAAACAACAGGTAAGAGAAAAAGAGGAAGACCCAGAGAGACACTGATAAGAACATTGCTGAGAGAGGCAAAAGCAGCAGAAATCGGCTCCCTCATTGAGATAGAGCTGCTTGCACAGAACAGAGACAAATGGCGAGATTTGATAAAATATCTTTAAAAGAATTGAAAACTGCTAGAACAAAAATTCAGATAAGAGAAGGAGTATCTTGGTCTACGCCCTATGGGCCGGCTATGGATCGAAAGGTCAATAGATAGATAGACCCAACACTACCAATAACAGCATGAAGGTAGACACAATACTACCATTAACAACACACAAACCTAATATTACCATTAACAACATGTAGACCCAATATTACCATTAACAACATGTAGACCCAATATTACCATTAACAATATCTATACCCAAAATTACCATTAACAACATGTAGACCCAATATTACCATTAACAACATGTAGACCCAATATTACCATTAACAACATGTAGACCCAATATTACCATTAACAACATGTAGACCCAATATTACCATTAACAATATGTATACCCAAAATTACCATTAACAACATGAAGGTAGACACAATACTACCATTAACAACACGCATACCTAATATTACCATTAACAACATGTAGACCCAATACTACCATTAACAACATGTAGACCCAATACTACCATTAACAACATGTAGACCCAATATTACCATTAACAATATGTAGACCCAATATTACCATTAACAACATGTAGACCCAATATTACCATTAACAATATGTAGACCCAATACTACCATTAACAACATGTAGACCCAATATTACCATTAACAATATGTAGACCCAATATTACCATTAACAACATGTAGACCCAATATTACCATTAACAATATGTAGACCCAATATTACCATTAACAACATGTAGACCCAATATTACCATTAACAATATGTAGACCCAATATTACCATTAACAACATGAAGGTAAACACAACACAGTAATCCCTCAGTTATCGCGGTTAATAGGGACCAGAACCGGCCGCGATAAGTGAAAAACTACGAAGTTGTGTCACCCTCTCATTTTTAACATACGTACATTTTTTGTGTATGTATAATATCAATAAGTGTATATGAAACCATATAAGTGCATATGTTATCATTAGAACATTAAAGAATAGTTTCAAACATGTAAATAAAATATTAATAGTATAAGTAACATACATAAAATAATGGGTTTTTTTAATAATTCCTCAATTTTGAATTTTTGAACAATCCGTGATGTACTGAGGCCGCGATAAATGAACCACGAAGTAGCGAGGGATAACTGTACCACCATTAACTACGCGTAGACCTAATATTACCATTAACAACATGAAGGTAGACACAATACTACCATTAACAACGCGTAGACCTAATATTACCATTAACAACATGAAGGTAGACACAATACTACCATTAACAACGCGTAGACCTAATATTACCATTAACAACATGAAGGTAGACACAATACTACCATTAACAACACATAGACCTAATATTACCATTAACAACGTATTTGTTATTAACAACATAAAGACCCAATATTACTATTAACAACATGTAGACCTAAGTACAGTCCAGTAAAAGACCTGGCACATAAAAACCGTCTATATATTACATACTATTCAATATTTATTATAGAATTTGCTTAAAGTTGCCGTATTTTCCAAGGAAAAGTAATTGTGATGAAGCTGGTGAAAAGGAAACGAGTTGAACAAAGTGAATTGTGACAAGTTTACACCGGAGAATAATACAAAACCATGGCGTTTGGCTTACATACGGCCTTTATCAGAAAAAAAAACAGACATACGGTCACACAGGGGAAATGTAATAGCATCTAACTACAATATAGGAAGTAACTTAAATTAGTGAAAATAAGGAGGAAAATATAACCTTATAAGCTGTTCCTGGGGTTCGAGGTCCTCTCACTGTGAGTGCGAGATGAAGAATGATGAGTTCCAGTCGACAGGCAAGAACAAGGGGAGAAGTATATCTTCTCATCCCTCACTAGTTTTAGTTACTTCCTATATTTTAGTTAGATTCTATAATATTTCTCTTGTGTGTCCCTCTCTCTGTTTTTGTTGATGTTCTTTTTCTTTGTTTGAGAAAGATCTTCTATAGTTCGAGATGTCCTAGCTTTGTGTTGTTCTCCTGTGTAAAGTCGTCACAGTAAATTGTGTTTGTCTCCCATGCAAAGTCGTCACAATAAATTGTGTTGTACTCCTATGTATAGCTGTCACAATAAATTGTGTTTGTCTCCCATGCAAAGTCGTCACAATAAATTGTGTTGTACTCCTATGTATAGCTGTCACAATAAATTGTGTTTCTCTCCCATGCAAAGTCGTCACAATAAATTGTGTTGTTCTCCTATGTAAAGTCGTCACAATAAATTGTGTTGTTCTCCTATGTAAAGTCGTCACAATACATTGTCTTGTTCTCCCATGAGAAGTCATCACAATACATTGTTATTTTCTCCTATGTAAAGTCGTCATAATAAATCGTGTTGTTCTCTTATGTAAAGTCGTCACAATAAATTGTGTTATTCTTCTATGTAAAGCTGTCACAATAAATTGTGTTGTTCTTCCATGCAAAGTCGTCATAATACATTGCTATGTTCTCCTATGTAAAGTTGTCACAATACATTCTGCTCATCTCGTTTCTGACTGTATTTTCTCGACATTGTAACAAATGAATTCAAGAATGAAGCGAAGCAGTGACAAAGATTGGGAGAAGATAGGTACAGCCATCTGGCCACTTCCTCTTTAGAGGCTCATTCATTTCCTTATTATTGAAGTGGTCAAGTCGCTCTAACATAAAATACAAGTCTATATAGCCGTACTTGTTTGTTATTTGTAGAATTGTTTTACTGACGAAGGCCTGTAACCGGAACATTTACAATTTTATTCTCTGTCTTCCTTTCAGTAAAGCTGTAACATAGAATATTATGCTGTTTTATTTCCCCAGGTAACAAAGATATTCCAGGTAGCCAACATTCATTGGGTCTTGCTTGCTTGCGTTCGCCCGATGACTTAAGGAGTGTACCTCGTCATCATCCGCCCTTAAAAGGACGTTAAGTGGGCGTGTCTGCGTTGTGTTGTGGTTTACAGTATAAATGTGTTATTTACGCCTTTCGGCCCAACACATCCGACTTCAGCATAAAATTTTTGAGTACCGGGTTGCCTCCCCTCTTCGATCCCTACTCGCTTGGCCAGACTAGACAGGTTAGTCTGTTACTAGAGGCACCACGGAGAGGTAGAGCAGGGTCTGGATCGTTCTGGTTCACCGATCCTGGCGCAAGCCATCAGCTGTGGGTCGCTGACAACTTCCAGCTCTGGTGCTGGGAGGCGCGCCTTTGCCTCCATTCGATGGGTCTGGTAGGGGGTTCAGCGATCTAAGGAAGATCAAGGTACCATTTCACCTCCTTAGTGGCGATCCGAAGAAAGAGTCCCCAATTTACAGGGTTCAGATAGTAGGATACCGTAGTGCACACAGTTATATGCTGTTACAGAAGATCCAGTCTTGCACTTCCGGTTAGAATGTATAACAAACCAATATTGTCCATCAGGGACTGGAAATCAAGTCAGTCGCTGCAGGCGGCCATGACGTTTAAGAGCTCAATCACCTTCACCCCGTGGAATTACATGCTTTTTAATGTATCAACATCATCATTAATGCAAACACCGTGTCTTGTTTCTCATCATTAATAAAGACACAATGTGTTGTTTCTCATCATTAATAAAGACACAATGTCTTGTTTCTCATCATAATAAAGACACAATGTCTTGTTTCTCATCATTAATAAAGACACAATGTCTTGTTTCTCATCATTAATAAAGACACAATGTCTTGTCTAGCCGCGATAGCTCAGTGGTTAGTAAACTGAATTACAAAGGACAAGAGGTAGGGTTCGATCCCAACCGACGGCTTCCGGGTTCATCCAGCCTTAAATGGGTACCTGATTTTTTTCTGGGAAAGTAAAGCGGCACGGGCGTAATACCGACCACATTACCCCAAAAATCATGTGCCGAAGGTCCGTAAAATTTATGGTCAATAACACCCTGTTCCCTATACGCCACTTGGCGTGACGGGGGTACTTTACTGTTTTTTTTTTTTAATCAGTACAATTGCCCTTAAACTTCTCTTCCACCCTCTTTCCGACATCCATCGCATGCCAGATTGTATAATGTTTACTAGATTTATTCTGATAACAAAAATCAACGTTCTACTATAAATAGATGTCATGAATATAAATATCCAAAACAGACAGGAGAAATATGTGTATCAAAACGAAGACGTTATTCACAAACAGTAGGAGATTCTTACAGACAGGGAAAGTGGTGAAACGTATTGGAATTTCCTGAAAGAATTGGGAATGCTGACTAAGCCAAGCCCCCTCTGAGTTCAAGAATAGAAATCGATCGAACATGAAAGAATCTTCTGGTCTGAGAATATTTAATGAGAAGAATAAACAAGACGTCATTCACACAAGTATAATCGCCACTTATCCCTGAGAAAAAAGTGCCCTCTTTGATTCCTTCCCAGAAACGTCATTTAGAAATCCGTTTCCTGGAATCAAAATCAATAACGGTTGCGCATTCAACGTTATTTACGTCGTTTTTTTGAAATAATGAGGACCACGAATGATCTCCATTTTTAAAATAATACCTTTGAGGGCAGGAAATAATGGAGTGGAATTACGATGATAATGATGCTATTGCAAACGAAAAGGAGGCGAATGTGAAGATGAAAGGATAGTGTGTGTGTGTGTGTGTGTGTGTGTGTGTGTGTGTGTGTGTGTGTGTGTGTGTGTGTGTGTGTGTGTGTGTGTGTGTGTGTGTGTGTGTGTGTGTGTGTGTGTGTGTGTGTGTGTGTGTGTGTGTGTGTGTGTGTGTGTGTGTGTGTGTGTGTGTGTGTGTGTGTGTGTGTGTGTGTGTGTGTGTGTGTGTGTGTGTGTGTGTGTGTGTGTGTGTGTGTGTGTGTGTGTGTGTGTGTGTGTGTGTGTGTGTGTGTGTAAATTTGTTGTGATGGTATAACTTAAAGATGAAGCTGCGATCTCTATTTAAAAAAAAAAAAAACAGACAATCTAAAGTAGATGTTTTTCTTCACTTCTTATACCCGTTCGAATGTCGAGGGAGATAAAGATCTGGTTCTCGCCCTTTCTACGGCTTCACTCATTGTGATTTGATGCTGTTGTAGCGTTTCTTTGGTGTTGCCTGTCCATCCTACTCTGGGTATGTCTCTTGTTCTTCTCTCTTCTGCTCTTGTAATGTATGCTTTGTATGGAATGGAAACGAGTGGCATTCTAAAGTAGATAAAACATGTATGAGATCTTAATTTAGTGTTTCAGTTATTGAGTTATTAGCGGGTCATCATCATTGCACTCTGAACATGTCCATAGGTGCTCAGATCCCCTCCCCAGCAAGTCTAGCAGTGTCCAGCGACTGACGACTCCAGTTCTGTGTTGGTTGATAAGTCTTCTTATACGCACACTGTTTCTTGTTTCTGGCTGTGCCCTCTTAACTCCCATCTCTTTCATCCGAAGGAGTGACGTGAACTCATGGTTGTTAAAGTCCAGTGCCCTTCCCACATCTCGGAGGGCATTGGTGATGTACGCCCGATCCATGGGTTGACCGTATTCAACAACAGCGCAGCTAACCAGCCTATTCGCTCTTTCATTTTCACTTACTACAGCCTGTTCACGGACGTAGACAACGGTGACCCTACGTATTTTTGACGTTTTTATTTTATTGTGTAATGACTCTAATCATCGAATTACTCAGTTCGTGGATGCGGTCTTGTGACTCTAACCAGATGAATGCCCTGGTCGCTGCCATCACCTCGTCATAAAGTATGTCATCGTCAGTTGTCATGACGTATGCACCACTGTCTTCCTTGACCATTTTGTCTGCTGAGCATGCTGTAAATGCCCATGCACTTCTTTTGTGTCGTATTACAGCTCCGTCTGTATAGATGTCATGAATATAAATATCATGACTGCATCTTTCTCATAATTTTAGTAACAGTACTTAATATACCTCGTAGCTTAATGTAATGTTGTGTGACATGACGTGGCGAAGTATTACGTAATTTAATATAATATAAAGTAACCATTAACAATTTTTTTTTAAGTATTGTGAATAGCATAAATGAAACAATTAATCCGTTATAGAAGTTGAAGACAAGCATACAAGAGAACGACAGCGCTATAACTTAACTAATAATCTTCTTCTTCTTTTCTTCCTCATTAGCCTTTCAGCGTCGAGGGGAGATATAATTTGCGGCCTTTTGCTCTTCTGTTCGCCTCTACTGCTGTTATGTTTCATAGTGTTTCTAATATTCTATTATTCCATCTTTTTTTTTGCGGTCGGCCCTCTGGTGTTCTTGTAACGTTTATTGAAGGCTCGTTGTGTTGTGTTTTGAGTTTCTGCCTGATAAAGTGGAACAAACTGTTTTATCTGTTGTTTCTTCATATATTCTATGGTGGGGATTATTCCTAGCTTTTTCTTTTCTTAGTTCTTCTTTTCTGATCGTATCTCTCAGGTTGTTTCTTGTCATTCGTCTAACACATTTCATCTCGATGGTGGTTATTTATCTTATTGTTCTTGCATCTATGGTCCATTGACATTGGTAGCACAACGTTGGGATGAAGATTGTGTTGCACAGTGCCCGTTTTGCCTCTACAGTTATTTCCTTGTTGGAGAATAGTGGTGATATCTGTCCAATGCTTAGACAAACCTTGTTGTATCTTGAATCTATTTCTGCTGTTTGTGAATTGTCGTTTGTCATTAGACTTCCTATTGTATTTAAATTCCTTTACCTGTTTTAGTTGTCTGTCGTCTACAGTTATGTTGATGTTCTGTTTCTCTTTTGCGGTATTCATGACTTCTGTTTTGTTGATGTTGATTTTCATCTTGTATTTTGTGCCTGTGCTGTTGAGTCTATTTAAGTGTTCTTGTAGGTCTTCCATTTTTCCATGTATTAATGTCTGATCGTCTGTAAATAAAAGCTCATTGATCTCCCCTGTCTCCGATGGATTAGCTAACTTGCATATATAGTCCATGTATGTAATGAACAGTGGGGGGGGGGGGGAAATAGTACGCACCCCTGTCTTATTCCTGATCAATCTTCGAAATGGTCTGTGTAGCCTGATGCTGTTCTGACTGTGCAACTGCTGTTGGTGAATTTGAATTGTTAATTAGGTTGGTTAGATGGTGGCTTATTAGACTAATAACGGGCTGTCTAAATATTAAAAGAACAAGCCACTTGCACAAAATAAAAGCAGTGAAGGATCCCTGCAGCAATACTTCAATGTGAGGACGGCCAATGGCACTGCTTCATTGTAGCATTCAGACCTGATTGAATAGTGATTGTTCCTTCATTCTGTGCAAAACGATCAGCTCATCAGGAGTAGCGCTTGTCTTCACGTCTTGCTATGTCTTGTGGTAGTAACCATTTTTTTCATGATCACATTTTTTTGTTTATGAGGTCGGTATAACGCAAGGCCGCCTCTCCTCTCAGAAAAATCTCTTTTTAAGAGACTGGTTCTACTTCAGAGCCTTGTCGCTCAAATAAAAATTCCGTCACTTCTGGAAATCGAACCGGGATCCTTCTATACAGGAAGCAAGTACCCTAACCACTCAGCCACCAAGGCTCCTTCATTATCATCATCATCATGTGCCAAAACCGGTTGGCGTAGGCGATCATGTACTTCCACAATCTTCTATCCACAGTGCATTGTTTCAGTTTTGTTGTTGACTGTTTTCCATGCGATGACACCAAGCTATCCAGTATTTTCGCTTTTTGTCATCCGCGATCTCTCTTTCCTTTTTTTGCCAGTTGTAACCAAGTATTCTAACTTTCTTCTTCTCATGATGTGAAAAAAAAATTGTTGATTGTTTCTTTCTGATGTTTTTTATGAGTTCCCTTTTTGTGTTGGCCTCTTTGAAAATTTCGTCATTGTCTTTTTAGCTGTCCAGGGAACTTTCAACATTCTTCTGAGAAATCCCATCTCTGATGCCTCTAACCGTCTTTTAATTTCTTTGTCTACTGTCCATGATTCGCCTCCATTGGTCAGAACTGGTTCTATATAGCACCGATGAGCTCTCGTTCTCACTTCTATTGACATAGATTTGTTGCATAAGATATTTTCATTTTCTTAAATGGTATGTTGACCTGAGCTATCATGCATTTTATTTCTGTTGTGCATCTTCCATCTGGTGTTATTATTTCCTTCAGTATACCTAAAGTGAAACATAATACCCATAGTAGTATAAATGTTGGAATCAATTACAAATGTATGTTTACATTCACTCACGCTGTTGACCCATGTGTCCGGATATTCAACTTTTCACACCAATGGCAAAGATAGACTGCAATTTAGAAGAAAATTTCAGCAGACAGAGAATATAAATCTTTCCTGAAAAGAAACATCTAACTCACAAACTCATGCAGCGTCATGTGTTATATTCTAGAAAATTGTCGAATTCGAAAAAAGTCGTAATTGGAAAACAGAAATAAGCATAAATATATGTTGGGCTACATTAAAACTGTCGATGCCGGAAATACAATTTTATAAAATAAAGGGGAGGGAAAATAAACGTATTTTTGCAACGTGTATGGAATAAATTGGCACCATAATAGACAATTTCCATGCGGTGGTCACGTGTCTCATTTTGGATTTGTTGGCACTTGAAAAGTTGTGTAAATGTGTATTGTTGAAAGTCTAGCGTGACATGGATGACTGTGATACATGCCAAATTGAGATTTTAAAAAACCGGACATTTGATTTTTTTTACGCCTAGACATTTCATATGTCCAGTTAAAAAAGGGAGACATTTGCCATGTTCTGTTAACAAATTGGGATATAATGTTCTGCTCAAAGAGTCAGGCATTTGCTATGTTTTGAGACATTGGTCATGCTCTTTTCAAAGAGACAGACATTAGTCATGCTCTATTCAAAGAGACATACATTAATCATGCTCTATTCAAAGAGACAGACATAGTCATGCACTAATCAAAGAGACAGATATTAGTCATACTCTATTCAAAGAGACAGACATTAGTCATGCACTAATCAAAGAGACAGATATTAGTCATGCTCTATTCAAAGAGACAGACATTAGTCATGCTCTAATCAAAGAGACAGACATAGTCATGCACTAATCAAAGAGACAGATATTAGTCATGCACTAATTAAAGAGACATACATTAGTCATGCTCTAATCAAAGAGACAGACATAGTCATGCACTAATCAAAGAGACAGACATTAGTCATGCACTAATCAAAGAGACAGATATTAGTCATGCTCTATTCAAAGAGACAGACATTAGTCATGCTCTATTCAAAGAGACATACATTAGTCATGCTCTATTCAAAGAGACGTACATTAGTCATGCACTAATCAAAGAGACAGACATTAGTCATGCACTAATCAAAGAGACATACATTAGTCATGCTCTATTCAAAGAGACATACATTAGTCATGCTCTATTCAAAGAGACATACATTAGTCATGCACTAATCAAAGAGACAGACATTAGTCATGCTCTATTCAAAAAGCCAGATATTAGTCATGCTCTAATCAAAGAGACAGACATTAGTCATGCTCTAATCAAAGAGACAAACATTAGTCATGCTCTAATCAAAGAGACAGACATTAGTCATGCTCTAATCAAAGAGCCAGACATTAGTCATGCTCCATTCAAAGAGCCATACATTAGTCATGCTCTATTCAAAGAGCCAGACATTAGTCATGCTCCATTCAAAGAGCCAGATATTCTATCTATTGACCTTTCGAGCCGTAACCGGCCCATAGGGCGTAGACCAAGATACACCTTCTCCTATATGAATTTTTGTTCTAGCAGTTTTCTTTTAAAGATATTTTATCAAATCTCGCCATCTGTCTCTGTTCTGTGCAAGCAGTTCTATCTCATTGAGGGAGCCGATTCCTGCTGCTCTTGCCTCTCTCATCAATGTTCTTCTCAGTGTCTCCCTGGGTCTTCCTCTTTTTCTTTTACCTGTTGTTTCCCATATGAGGGCTTGCTTTGCTATTCGATTATTATCTCTTCTCATCACATGTCCAACGTATGACCATCGTCTTTTCTTTATTACTGAAGATATTAGTGGTTGATTGGCGATTTCTCTAATTTCCTCGTTTGTTTTGAATTCGTTCCATTCTATACCAAGTATTTTCCTTCTTCATTATTTTCGAATGCGTTCAAAACTTTGTTTCTTTATCTCTTTTGATCATTCCAGCTTTCACACTGCATACGTAAGGGTTGATAGTACATTTGATTTGAATAGCCTAAGTTTTGTGTGTTGTGCTATCCATGCCAGTTTTGTATTTCCACAACTTTTCAAGGCTTCTGAAAGACATTGCTGCTTTAGCCAGTCTGATTCTAATTTCTTGCTCGTATCCCTTCTCGATCAATGTGACTTCCAAGATAGATAAAGTGATCGATCCTCTTCTATCCTGGTTTGTTTTCCATGTATATGTTTCTTGTCACTTGTTGGAATTAAACTTTTCATGTCTTTAGTCTTTTCATTGATTGACCTCTGTGGCCCAATTTTTCTGGCTACTTGATGAATCGCTTCATTAAGTCAGAATTGGTCATGCTCTATTCAAAGAGTCAGACATTAGTCTAATTTCCTCTAATCAAAGAGACAGACATTAGTCGAATGCACTATATCAAAGAGACAGATATTAGTCATGCTCTTATTAATAGCCTAAGACATGACATTAGTCATGCTCTAATCTGAAAGAGAGCCAGACATTAGTCATGCTCTAATCAAAGAGACAGAGATTAGTCATGCTCTAATCAAAGAGACAGACATTAGTCATGCTCTTTTCAAAAAGCCATGATATTAGTCATGCTGGCTAATCAAAGAGCCAGATATTAGTCATGCTCTATTCAAAGAGTCAGACATTAGTCATGCTCTAATCAAAGAGACAGACATTAGTCATGCACTAATCAAAGAGACAGATATTAGTCATGCTCTATTAAAGAGACAGACATTAGTCAAGCTCTATTCAAAGAGACAGACGTTTGTGTGAAGGTGAAAGGGGAGAAGAGAGAAACAAATGTATAGTTGCAGCTTTACCCAGGTAATGGACAAAACAAAGTCAGATGTGTAGTCAAATAAAATTAACATTAATAGTTACGTTATAATGAAGTATGTGAAAAAGAAAATAATATTAAACACTATTTATGTAGCTACGTAATGTTAATTGTATTTGTTGACATTATCTGTGAATGTGTTGTTCATTGTTCCTGCGCAAGGCCTACTGCGCTGCCACATCGTTTATGTTTTCCATCATCTACGTAAGACTGTAACTATAACACTTGTTACCCCTTTCTATCATCAGCTTTACAGCAACTACTTATTTCTATGCCTTTAGCCTTTAGGTAAACATGGGCATGGTCTATTCTCAGACAATGGAAAAAAGAAAATAGTTCTTAAATGTTATGTAGACCAAGTCATAACACATGGATGTGAATATTGGACAAAATGTAAAAAAAATCCCTAGGGGTATAGAAATGTGGTTTTACAGAAGAATGTTGAGAATACCATGGACAGATAAGAAGAGTAATGAAAACGTTCAGGAAGAAGCCAAAGCAAAAAGATTGAGGGTCGAAGAGATAGAGGGAAGCAAAGAGAAAATATACCAGACAGCTTAAGAGAATGGCTTGACAGAAGGTCAACAACAGAAATTATAAATAACTGCTGAGATAGAGAGTTGTGTATAGACGTGATCACCTACGCCAGCAGGCATGGCTGATAATGATGATGATGATGATGATGATGATAATGATAATGATGATTATGATGATAATGTGGATGATTATTCTCAATCCTTGTATGCTCACAACATTCAATAAAACTATGTGTTCTTCGTAGTTTTCTGTGTTTTGCTTATAAGGGGAAACAAATTTCTACAAATAGAAGACTGTGGCTTTGTGGATGTGTCACGGACTGGACACATTAAAATTCCAATTCGAAAAGCCTTCAACGCGGGGACAAACACAAACGAAAGATATTACAAATCTTAAAACGTCTAGCAAAAAAAAAAAACCCCGAACAATCATGGTATGGTACCGGAAGTGAAAGTTGAGCCACGCCAGAGAGACAGAATCGTCACGTGCTTAAGGCTGTAGTGCTGTGTTCCACGCTTTCCTGCCTTGTTATTTGTGGCGAGTTTGATGTTTCGTTAATCAACGATTGTGTGCTCTTTTATTTTCTCTTGTGTCGTTAAAAAGGAAAAGAGGACTTCGAGAAATGCTAAAAAGAGTTATTGACTTATTTGCGGATCATCATCATTGCATTCCGAACATGTCCATAGGTTCTCAGATCGCCTCCCCATCAAGTCCTGCAGTGTCCAGCGACTGACGACTCCAGTTCTGTGTTGGTTAATAAGTCTTCTAATACGCCTATTAAGTTTCTCGATTCTGGCTGTGCCCATCTTAACTCCCATTTCTTTCATCCGAAGGAGTTCAACAGGCACACAACTAGATACACCAGTTACATACCATCATAAGAAACAGATAATAAAATCAATCAGAGGACCACAAGCCCCAAATCAGGATGCCTTTCATAATATGAATAGATATGAACAAGTTATCATTATACGCCTAAGAACAGGACACAATCGACTCCATAGTCACATGTATACACAATTCAAGATCGGCACCTCAACTACTTGTACATGTGGACAGGCGCCCCAGACTGCTGAACACATACTTCAAGACTGCACTGAATATAGTAGACTAAGGAAAATCCATTGGCCCATAGATACAACACTACGGACAAAACTATATGGGCCACTGCAAGAATTACAAAAGACAGTAACATTTATACAGGAAACGACATTGCAGATATAGACAATACTTCAGGCGAACGAAAGATAGATATATAGATTCGAAGGAGTGACGTGGAGTCATGGTTTTCGAAGTCCTGTGCCCTTCCCACAACTCGGAGGTGATTGATGACGTCCGCTCGATCAATTGGTTGAACGTCTTGAACGACAGCGCAGCTAGTCAACCTGTCCGCTCTTTCATTTCACCATACTCCAGCATGTCCAGGGTCGTAGACAAAGGTGACTACGCATTTTTTACTTCTTGCGATGACTCTACACATTGTATGCGTACAGAGCCCGCCTTCACTTTTTTTTTACTCTCATCGAATAACTTATTATGCATTCGTGGGTGTATTCTTGTGACTCTAACCAGATGAATGCCTTGGTCACTGCCATCACCTCCATCGTCATGCTACTCGTAGTCATAACGTATGCAACACTGTCTTATTTGACTATTCTGCTTGGCGAGCTTGCTGTAAATATACTAAAAAGAAAACTGAGGCAAGCGGCAACACCATCATGAAGAGATGCGAGGCGGGCTACAATGCAAGTCCTGAGGCAAAGTCTGAAACTTGATACAAGGATAGAAGGACATAGCAAAGTATAAAATTTATGACAATAGATAGATAGATAGATAGATAGATAGATAGATAGATAGATAGATAGATAGATAGATAGATAGATAGATAGATAGATAGATAGATAGATAGATAGATAGATAGATAGATAGATAGATAGATAGATAGATAGATAGATAGATAGATAGATAGATAGATAGATAGATAGATAGATAGATAGATAGATAGACAGACAGACAGACAGACAGACAGACCCGACACACAGACAGACACACAGACAGATAGATAGATAGATAGATAGATAGATAGATAGATAGATAGATAGATAGATAGATAGATAGATAGATAGATAGATAGATAGATAGATAGATAGATAGATAGATAGATAGATAGATAGATAGATAGAGATAGATAGATAGATAGATAGATAGATAGATAGATAGATAGATAGATAGATAGGCTGGTAGGCAGTCAGGCATGTAGGTAGGTAGATAAATAGGTAGGTAGGCAGACAGGTAGGTAGGTAGGTGGGTAGGTAGACAGGTTGGTAGGTAGGTGGGTGGGTGGTTGGGTAGGTATGTAGGTTGGTAGGTAGGTGAGTGGGTGGGTAGATAAGTTAATACTTGTTAGTTAGGTTAGATCAAGTTAGTGATCAGGTGCTACAGTTCAAACATTTCGTTCACTGTGCATTGAGTGTCAAATATTTCGTTGAATGTGCATTGACTGTCAAACATTTCGTTGACTGTGCATTGACTGTCAAACATTTCGTTGACTGTGCATTGACTATCAAACATTTCATTGACTGTGCATTGACTGTCAAACATTTCGTTGACTGTGCATTGACTATCAAACATTTCATTGACTGTGCATTGACTGTCAAACATTTCGTTGACTGTGCATTGACTGTCAAACATTTCGTTGACTGTGCATTGACTGTCAAACATTTCATTGACTGTGCATTGAATGTCAAACATTTCATTGACTGTGCATTGACTGTCAAACATTTCATTGACTGTGCATTGACTGTCAAACATTTCGTTGACTGTGCATTGACTGTCAAACATTTCGTTGACTGTGCATTGACTGTCAAACATTTCGTTGACTGTGCATTGACTGTCAAACATTTCGTTGACTGTGCATTGACTGTCAAACATTTCATTGACCGTGCATTGACTGTCAAACATTTCATTGACTGTGCATTGACTGTCAAACAGTTCGTTGACTGTGCATTGACTGTCAAACATTTCGTTGACTGTGCATTGACTGTCGAACATTTCGTTGACTGTGCATTGACTGTCGAACATTTCGTTGACTGTGCATTGACTATCAAACATTTCATTGACTGTGCATTGACTGTCAAACATTTCGTTGACTGTGCATTGACTGTCAAACATTTCGTTGACTGTGCATTGACTGTCAAACATTTCGTTGACTGTGTATTGAGTGTCGAACATTTCGTTGACTGTTTCTGCCTGTAGATATCAGTTAAATTGTAGTTATGCATGAACACTAGAATGAGCACAGTTGCGCAACATCGTGACCTAATATAGTTTAGTGCTCATATTTTTACAGATCTTCAGCACATTATTTTCCAGTGCTATATTTCTTTACCGGAAAAATCATATCCCGATTAAAGGCTATGTGGTCCCAGAAAACGTTGATCAGTTTTGAACTCAACCTCTTGTCTTTAGTAGTCCAGTTCACTAACCACTGGGCTACTGCGGCTTGTGTTTCAGACACTTTTCTCATGTTTTAGTTTCTGGCTTATCTCTGCTGGTTCATGAAGCAGTCATCTAAGACCACGGTTTTCCAAAGTATATCGAACAAAGGCTGGTACCCCGTGTTGCACGGAGAGACTGACGTATTTTAAATTCGGCTGCTTATTTTAATAAGAAATTTAGTTATAAAAGTTTTAGACATTTGGCTGGTTAATTTGTATTTATGAAAAAGAGGGTGTCCAGTATACTTGATATTAATATAAAATAGGGGTGGCAGGTTTTGACAATTATAAAATAGGGGTGGCAGGTTTTGACAATTATAAAATAGGGGTGGCAGGTTTTGACAATTATGAAATAGGGGTGGCAGGTTTTGACAATTATAAAATAGGGTGTGGCAGGTTAATTAACAATTATATAGAGTGAATCGAAGGTTACTTGACAATTATATTAATTGGGTAGCGAATCGAAAGTAATTGAGAAACAGTGCTCTGAGACGTATTTTAATGGTTTGATTTCTCTGTTGCTTTTTGCTGTTAATCTCCATGTTTGACAATGATAACACACTATTGGCATAAAACGTATGTTGTATATCACCTATATTATATAAATAGATTTTTGCTTATTATTTCTCTTCAATATATCTTGATTAACCAGTTATTTGGTTTCTTTATACGGGTTCGATCCTGCTTCGGACCATATATTGTTCTTTGTTTTTTTCTGTTGTTGTTTATTTGTCATTTTTTCCGAGTGCTAACACATACCTTTTCCTTCTATTATTCCCTATTATCGCCTCGGAAGTTTCCCTATTTAATAATATTTAATTATTAGTATTTGTCTCCAGTTCTTTACCTCACCTGTTTCATCCTTATATTTTGCTATTCGGCGTTATATATCTTTCCAAATATCTGAAATTGCTCATCTGATTCTTGCGAGCCAAACATCAAAAGGATGTCATGGAAAATCTAGCATGCGCCAAATGATTTTCTGATTGTACTCGGAGAGAGCTGGGCAATTCCGTGTTACAGCGTGAGTCACAGTTTTAAAACCACTTTCACAACAAAAACGCGGAGAAAACCAGTGCTTAGGCATTATGGGATCAATAAAATCAACTAGTTTGAGACATTAGAAACAGTTGCAGGTCCTTCAAGCAGTGAAAGGCGCGCCAACACATGGAATTAAAACAGCATCCAGAACATGAGGTCCTGACACCTTATCCCTCTAAAGAAAATTAGCATAAGCAGAGGCAGATTCCAGTGAAGTAATTTTGTGACATTCTATAAGAAGCTGGCTCATAAATATCTCGTGATGGCTCAAGCTAAACCAAACGCCCCTTGAGTCTGTTAGCGCCAACTCTCCCTGGACGTGCACTCTACACAAACTCAAAGATGAAATATAAAGGGCCAAGAAAATAGGTTTAATGTAGGAACTTAAAAAGATCATACTCGATACATAAACGTTAAGTAACCAAGAAGATGGCTGAACTCTTTCAAATACAGACGGTCTTGCTTGAAGCTTAGGAAACAGCATTAATATTGGTGGAGAGGAATAGCTCTCTGACTCAATGAGATAACCCTGGTCATAACCACAGGCAAATTTGTATGGCGATTATAAGACTAAAACGCAGCCCTCCAGACTGCAACAGAAATAGCCCTGAAACGCAGAAAACATTATTTGCATATGAAATTAGTGCCGCTGACAAAAATGTTATAAGCCATAATCAATGAAACCTCGCGAACTGAATGAACCAAGAGCAGTCAGGTGCAGCTGTTGCATAATTTACAGAGTGCGGTGTATGGGCGTCACCCTGGAAGATTGAGGGGAATAAGGATGCACTTTCAGTAGCCAAAGATGGGGGGCAATTAGAGATAAATACTTTCTGACTGAAACCTTTATGGCTGCTTGATTAGTGTGCTCCCGGCAGAGCAGAGCGGTTTGAATTCGATTACCAAATGTATCGATTTTTTGTTCTGAGCAGCGAGGCTTCAGAGTTCATCCACACTTTAAAAATGAGTACCAAAGTTATTTTTTGAGTAAAGGCGGACTGGCGTGATACCGACCAAAAATATGTGGTTGGGCATGGAAATAATATAATCACTAATGCAGTATTCCTCTTACGCTATCAATGCTTAGAACCTCACTTTTTACATTAGCTTTACTTGCCTTCCAGTTGGCTATGAACTATCAAAATCAAAGTAAACTAAAGCGCAATGTAAGGATCGGTCGTCTAGAGGTAAGACATTGACCTTTGGACAGAAAGGTCCTGGGTTCGAATCCTTGCTGGTGGGAATTTTTTCATTTTGAATCCATGGTTTCCCAGTAGCTCTACACCTTCCCATTTTTTTTCTCATGGTTTATGGGTCGGGAGATCCGATGTCAAGCTCTCTCGAAATATGGTTTAAAAAAAACAGGAGGTACTGTGTACACTCGCGCACGTTAAAGAACCCTTGGCAGTTAAAAGTCGAAAAGAGTAGGCCAAAATGTCCCGCTACCTGGAGAAAATATATTTTAAAAGTCTTCATATGCCGTTGAAGTATGCATTGCGTCGAAAGGCTTATATATGGCGGTCTACTGCAAACTATCGACACAGGGCATCAACGTCCACTTAATTGATAAACGCTAAGAAGAGTAAAGTGTAAAGTGTATACCTTCCTATTACAATAATATAATGGTAAGGATGGACATGACTATCAAGATGAAACCAGGATCGGTACATGTACTTACCGCAACAAAAAAGGATGGACATGACTAACTATCAAGATGAGACCAGGATCGGTACATGTACTGACCGCAACAAAAAAGGATGGACATGACTAACTATCAAGATGAGACCAGGATCGGTACATGTACTGACCGCAACAAAAAGGATGGACATGACAGTAGTAGTAGTGGCTGTGAACCGACCCTAAAAGTGGAATAACATGCACCGAAAGACAATAGATTTGGCACCGACTTTGCACCAAACATGCACCAAAACGGTGCAAAAAAAAAAAAAAAAAATTATTTTTTTTTCGAATTCGCGATTTTTTCGAACTTCATTATTTTTTTTTTTGGGGGGAATTTTTTTTTTTTGGGGGGTTCGTCAGTTTGTCGAAATGGTCTACTGTTACTGAGAGCTTAACTCAGGTAAATTCAAAAGATCGTGTGCTAATCGGCTTATTGTCCGGTGATCGTCTCTCGCTGTGTGTTAGATGAAAATATTTGTGAAAGAGTATTTTAAAAGAGTATATTTGTGAAAGTAAAAATTCAGAATTATTTAAAAAATATGTATTTGTGAAAGTAAACTCAGAATTATTAAAAATAAAAAAAAAAACAGTCTCCCTTCAGGATTCGAACACGGGTCTACTACGTGACAGGCCAGGCAACATGTAAAAAAAAAAATGCTGACAAGCAATAACATTGAAAGGTTAGTTTTGTCGAACGGTCTCCTGTGTTTCTGAGAGCTTAACCGCAGGTAAATTCAATAGAGACTCGGTGCTAATCCGTGTCCGGTGATCGTCGCTCCGTGTCCGGTGATCGCCTCGCTCGTGTTAGAAATTTGTGAAAGAGTATTTTAAAAGAGTATGTGAAAGTGATAAATAAAAAATACGAAATGTTTCAAAACGTTAAGAAATATAGTTAAATGTGATAAAACTGATTTTTAAAAAAGGCGAAATAATAAAAACTATGAAAAAAATAAGTTAACTGTAAATACTGACGGAAAACTGTATGTTAAGTCAAGAAACTGGAATGACATGGCAGCTTTTGTTGACTGGGCTAGTGGTACTTGAGGAATGCTATTGTTAGGAAAAATCGCTTATTATTGTCAAGGAATCGTGGTCATTGATAGGAAAATACGACTAGCGCGCGGGCGGGAACGAGTTGGTTGACACAGGTGTGTTATTGTAGTATCGCTAACATCATGTGCCAGGATAGCGGTTCTTAGGGAAAGATTATTGGTCGTGTGTGTTATCGCTACCAACATCATCATGTGTCGGTTAGTAAGGTGTGCTAATATTAAATAGTGACGCTCGCTCTTTCTCATTCAATGTAAAGCAAAACAAAAAATTCTATATTTCACAATTTTATTAATACATCATATATATATTACTGTCCGGATGCTGATAATTTTAACCGTCTGGGTTTCCTACACAACCGCCCTCCATTTTGACAAAACCTTGATCAAAGCTGGAATAGGTAATCGAGGACTTGGCTGAAACATCCTGGTCATCCATACTGGCTGCCGGAGCTGTCGTCTGATTAACAAGAGTGAGGTCCCCTTGGTTAACAGAAAAGGGCGTGTAGTTGATGTTAGCATAAGCGTTTTCGAGAATACCTTAACGCCATGTGCCACCCTCAACACCATCCTCTCTCTCTCTCTCTCTCTCTATCGCATATCCAAGCTAACTCAAGTCAAATAAAAATCATCACCAAGCCACACAAATTGACACATCATCATCATGTGCCACCCTCAACACTATCATCATCATCATCCACCCTCATCACCCATTCCTATCATCATCATGTGCCACCCTCAACACTATCATCATCATCATCCACCCTCATCACCCCTTCCTATCATCATCATGTGCCACCCTCAACACCATCCTCTCTCTCTCTCTCTCTCTCTCTCTCTCTATCACATATCCAAGCTAACTCAAGTCAAATAAAAATCATCACCAAGCAACACAAATTGACACATCATCATCATGTGCCACCCTCAACACCATCCTCTCTCTCTCTCTCTCTCTCTCTCTCTCTCTCTCTCTCTCTCTATCACATATCCAAGCTAACTCAAGTCAAATAAAAATCATCACCAAGCCACACAAATTGACACATCATCATCATGTGCCACCCTCAACACTATCATCATCATCATCCACCCTCATCACCCCTTCCTATCATCATCATGTGCCACCCTCAACACCATCCTCTCTCTCTCTCTCTCTCTCTCTCTCTCTCTCTCTCTATCACATATCCAAGCTAACTCAAGTCAAATAAAAATCATCATCATGTGCCACCCTCAACACCATCATCCCTTCATGTCCTATCATCATCATGTGCCACCCTCAACACTAGCATCATGTGCCACCCTCAACACTAGCATCATGTGCCTCAACACTATCATCTTGTGCCTCAACATCACCCTTCAAGTCCTATCATCATCATGTGCCACCCTCAACACCATCATCAGCCCTTCAGGTCCTAGCATCAAACCACACAAAGTATCAACCAGCGAAATTCTCTCTCTCTCTCTCTCTCTCTGTCTCTCTCACATTCATGGTCAAGTCAAATAAAAATCATCATCATGTGCCACCCTCAACACCATCATCCCTTCATGTCCTATCATCATCATGTGCCACCCTCAACACTAGCATCATGTGCCACCCTCAACACTAGCATCATGTGCCTCAACACTATCATCTTGTGCCTCAACATCACCCTTCAAGTCCTATCATCATCATGTGCCACCCTCAACACCATCATCAGCCCTTCAGGTCCTAGCATCAAACCACACAAAGTATCAACCAGCGAAATTCTCTCTCTCTCTCTCTCTCTCTCTCGCTGTCTCTCTCACATTCATGGTAAACCAAAACAAAATAAATCACTAAGATTTTACCACCATAACACACAAATTTAGGGTCATATTAAAAAAAGTCGACCTTAAAACCATACAAATCTACTCCCATACTCATAAAAGTTAGACACATCAAACAGATAATTACTTCCAAACTCCAAAAAAAAAAGTTAGACCAAATCACGCCTCGATCGTTCTCTACCATTCCCTCGATCGTTCTTTAACATTGCCTCCAGCGTTCTTTAACATTGCCTCCAGCGTTCTCTAACATTGCCTCCAGCGTTCTCTAACATTGCCTCGATCGTTCTTTAACATTGCCTCCAGCGTTCTTTAACATTGCCTCCAGCGTTCTGTAACATTGCCTCGATCGTTCTTTAACATTGCCTCCAGCGTTCTGTAACATTGCCTCGATCGTTCTTTAACATTGCCTCCAGCGTTCTCTAACATTCCCTCGATCGTTCGTTAACATTGCCTCCATCGTTCTTTAACACTGCCTCCAGCGTTCTCTAACATTCCCTTGCTCGTTCTCTAACATTTTCATTAGTTGGAGTCTTTGTGTTGCCTTCTTAGTGAGATTCTCTACGTGTTTCTTCAGGCTCAATTGTCAGTCTAGTTGTATTCCTAAAAAATCTACTTCCATACTGATACTAGTTAGACACAATGATCAGATAGTTACATCCAAATCGCAAACATTTTACCCCAGAACACAAAATTTAGGGTCATACTAAAAAAGTCGACCTAAAAATCCCAAAGGGCAGAAACTTAGGAGGCAAGGGCAGAAACCTAGGAGACAAGGGCAGAAACCAAAGAGGCAAGGTCAGAAATCTAGGAAGTTGTGTTAGAAAACAAGGAGGGAAGGTCAGAAACCTAGGAGGCATGGTCAGAAATCTAGGAAGCTGTGTTAGAAAACAAGGAGGGAAGGTCAGAAAGGACATGCTCACCTATCGGAACTTTTGTCCCTCATATGCTATTTCAAAAGTTGTCTTCGTCAATTTAGGGAAGGTCAGAAAACTAGGAAGCAAAGGCTGAAAACAAGGAGGGAAGGTCAGAAACCTAGGAAGCAAAGGCTGAAAACAAGGAGGGGAGGTCAGAAATCTAGGAAGCTGTGTTAGAAAACAAGGAGGGAAGGTCAGAAACCTAGGAGGCATGGTCAGAAATCTAGGAAGCTGTGTTAGAAAACAAGTAGGCAAGGTGAGAAAACAAGGAGGGAAGGTCAGAAATCTAAGAGGCGAGGGCAGAAACCTAGGAGACAAGGGCAGAAACCTAGGAAGCAAAGGCTGAAAACAAGGAGGCATGGTCAGAAATCTAGGAAGCTGTGTTAGAAAACAAGGAGGGAAGGTCAGAAACCTAGGAGGCATGGTCAGACATCTAGGAAGCTGTGTTAGAAAACAAGGAGGCGAGGGCAGAAACCAAAGAGGCAAGGTCAGACATTTTCATTATTTGGAGTCTTTGTATTACCTTCTTAGTGAGATTCTCTACGTGTTTCTTCAAAAAGCTACTCTCATTCTCATACTAGTTAGACACATCGAACCGTTCGTTATTTCTAAAGCCCCCAAAAAAAGTTTGGCCAAATTACTAACAATTTACCCACAGAACAAAATAAATATAGACTCATATTAAAAAAGTCGACCTCAAAACCATAAAAATCTACTCCCACACTCATATAAAAGTTACACCAAAACCGCACGAGATTTGCACCGTGCAAAAACATGCACAAGTTTGACACGCGCACCAGTTTGGCACAATGCACCAATAGACATCCCCATACCAAAAAAAAAAAAAAAATTACTTAAAAATCACTTTTATGATTGTTACGCCCCTTACGAATGCTGATTGTTACGTCCTTTACGAATGTGCATTGTGCCAAACTGGTGCGCGTGTCAAACACGTAGAGAATCTCACTAAGAAGGCAACACAAAGACTCCAACTAATGAAAATGTTAGAGAACGAGCAAGGGAATGTTAGAGAACGCTGGAGGCAGTGTTAAAGAACGATGGAGGCAATGTTAACGAACGATCGAGGGAATGTTAGAGAACGCTGGAGGCAATGTTAAAGAACGATCGAGGCAATGTTACAGAACGCTGGAGGCAATGTTAAAGAACGATCGAGGCAATGTTACAGAACGCTGGAGGCAATGTTAAAGAACGCTGGAGGCAATGTTAAAGAACGATCGAGGCAATGTTAGAGAACGCTGGAGGCAATGTTAGAGAACGCTGGAGGCAATGTTAAAGAACGCTGGAGGCAATGTTAAAGAACGATCGAGGGAATGGTAGAGAACGATCGAGGCGTGATTTGGTCTAACTTTTTTTTTTGGAGTTTGGAAGTAATTATCTGTTTGATGTGTCTAACTTTTATGAGTATGGGAGTAGATTTGTATGGTTTTAAGGTCGACTTTTTTTAATATGACCCTAAATTTGTGTGTTATGGTGGTAAAATCTTAGTGATTTATTTTGTTTTGGTTTACCATGAATGTGAGAGAGACAGCGAGAGAGAGAGAGAGAGAGAGAGAGAGAGAGAGAGAATTTCGCTGGTTGATACTTTGTGTGGTTTGATGCTAGGACCTGAAGGGCTGATGATGGTGTTGAGGGTGGCACATGATGATGATAGGACTTGAAGGGTGATGTTGAGGCACAAGATGATAGTGTTGAGGCACATGATGCTAGTGTTGAGGGTGGCACATGATGCTAGTGTTGAGGGTGGCACATGATGATGATAGGACATGAAGGGATGATGGTGTTGAGGGTGGCACATGATGATGATTTTTATTTGACTTGACCATGAATGTGAGAGAGACAGAGAGAGAGAGAGAGAGAGAATTTCGCTGGTTGATACTTTGTGTGGTTTGATGCTAGGACCTGAAGGGCTGATGATGGTGTTGAGGGTGGCACATGATGATGATAGGACTTGAAGGGTGATGTTGAGGCACAAGATGATAGTGTTGAGGCACATGATGCTAGTGTTGAGGGTGGCACATGATGCTAGTGTTGAGGGTGGCACATGATGATGATAGGACATGAAGGGATGATGGTGTTGAGGGTGGCACATGATGATGATTTTTATTTGACTTGAGTTAGCTTGGATATGTGATAGAGAGAGAGAGAGAGAGAGAGAGAGAGAGAGGATGGTGTTGAGGGTGGCACATGATGATGATAGGAAGGGGTGATGAGGGTGGATGATGATGATGATAGTGTTGAGGGTGGCACATGATGATGATGTGTCAATTTGTGTGGCTTGGTGATGATTTTTATTTGACTTGAGTTAGCTTGGATATGCGATAGAGAGAGAGAGAGAGAGAGAGAGAGAGAGAGAGAGGATGGTGTTGAGGGTGGCACATGATGATGATGTGTCAATTTGTGTTGCTTGGTGATGATTTTTATTTGATTGAGTTAGCTTGGATATGTGATAGAGAGAGAGAGAGAGAGAGAGAGAGAGAGAGAGGATGGTGTTGAGGGTGGCACATGATGATGATAGGAAGGGGTGATGAGGGTGGATGATGATGATGATAGTGTTGAGGGTGGCACATGATGATGATAGGAAGGGGTGATGAGGGTGGATGATGATGATGATAGTGTTGAGGGTGGCACATGATGATGATGTGTCAATTTGTGTGGCTTGGTGATGATTTTTATTTGACTTGAGTTAGCTTGGATATGCGATAGAGAGAGAGAGAGAGAGAGGATGGTGTTGAGGGTGGCACATGGCGTTAAGGTAGTCTCGAAAACGCTTATGCTAACATCAACTACACGCCCTTTTCTGTTAACCAAGGGGACCTCACTCTTGTTAATCAGACGACAGCTCCGGTAGCCAGTATGGATGACCAGGATGTTTCAGCCAAGTCCTCGATTACCTATTCCAGCTTTGATCAAGGTTTTGTCAAAATGGAGGGCGGTTGTGTAGGAAACCCAGACGGTTAAAATTATCAGCATCCGGACAGTAATATATATATGATGTATTAATAAAATTGTGAAATATAGAATTTTTTGTTTTGCTTTACATTGAATGAGAAAGAGCGAGCGTCACTATTTAATATTAGCACACCTTACTAACCGACACATGATGATGTTGGTAGCGATAACACACACGACCAATAATCTTTCCCCAAGAACCGCTATCCTGGCACATGATGTTAGCGATACTACAATAACACACCTGTGTCAACCAACTCGTTCCCGCCCGCGCGCTAGTCGTATTTTCCTATCAATGACCACGATTCCTTGACAATAATAAGCGATTTTTCCTAACAATAGCATTCCTCAAGTACCACTAGCCCAGTCAACAAAAGCTGCCATGTCATTCCAGTTTCTTGACTTAACATACAGTTTTCCGTCAGTATTTACAGTTAACTTATTTTTTTCATAGTTTTTATTATTTCGCCTTTTTTAAAAATCAGTTTTATCACATTTAACTATATTTCTTAACGTTTTGAAACATTTCGTATTTTTTATTTATCACTTTCACATACTCTTTTAAAATACTCTTTCACAAATTTCTAACACGAGCGAGGCGATCACCGGACACGGAGCGACGATCACCGGACACGGATTAGCACCGAGTCTCTATTGAATTTACCTGCGGTTAAGCTCTCAGAAACACAGGAGACCGTTCGACAAAACTAACCTTTCAATGTTATTGCTTGTCAGCATTTTTTTTTTACATGTTGCCTGGCCTGTCACGTAGTAGACCCGTGTTCGAATTCTGAAGGGAGACTGTTTTTTTATTTTTATTTTTAATAATTCTGAGTTTACTTTCACAAATACATATTTTTTAAATAATTCTGAATTTTTACTTTCACAAATATACTCTTTTAAAATACTCTTTCACAAATATTTTCATCTAACACACAGCGAGAGACGATCACCGGACAATAAGCCGATTAGCACACGATCTTTTGAATTTACCTGAGTTAAGCTCTCAGTAACAGTAGACCATTTCGACAAACTGACGAACCCCAAAAAAAAAAAAATTCCCCCCCCCAAAAAAAATAATGAAGTTCGAAAAAATCGCGAATTCGAAAAAAAAATAATTTCTTTTTTTTTTTTTTTTTTGCACCGTTTTGGTGCATGTTTGGTGCAAAGTCGGTGCCAAATCTATTGTCTTTCGGTGCATGTTATTCCACTTTTAGGGTCGGTTCACAGCCACTACTACTACTGTCATGTCCATCCTTTTTTGTTGCGGTCAGTACATGTACCGATCCTGGTCTCATCTTGATAGTTAGTCATGTCCATCCTTTTTTGTTGCGGTCAGTACATGTACCGATCCTGGTCTCATCTTGATAGTTAGTCATGTCCATCCTTTTTTGTTGCGGTAAGTACATGTACCGATCCTGGTTTCATCTTGATAGTCATGTCCATCCTTACCATTATATTATTGTAATAGGAAGGTATACACTTTACACTTTACTCTTCTTAGCGTTTATCAATTAAGTGGACGTTGATGCCCTGTGTCGATAGTTTGCAGTAGACCGCCATATATAAGCCTTTCGACGCAATGCATACTTCAACGGCATATGAAGACTTTTAAAATATATTTTCTCCAGGTAGCGGGACATTTTGGCCTACTCTTTTCGACTTTTAACTGCCAAGGGTTATTCCACTTTTAGAGTGGGTTCACAGCCACTACTACTACTCATGACTAACTATCATGATGAGACCAGGATCGGTACATGTACTGACCGCAACAAACAGGGAAACGACTTATATTCTAAATTCAGGTATAAGTACTACCAGCCATTACAACTATGTCTTAGCAAATAATAGAACAAAACCACAACCATCTACAGCAGGAAGGCCAGCGGATAGAGAGGCAAGTCACATAAAAACCCAACTAGCATGACGCTTTCAGCTTTGTCAACAGGTCAAGAATGACGTCAGTCGTCAGTATCTTCTATAGCTGAAAACGTCATGCTAGTATGGATGTTTTGGGATTTCCCTTTCAGCTCTCAGGTTTACTTCTATAGATGGCGATGCCAGAATCTCCCATGCACACAGAGCTGAAAATGTCACAAAATTTGGGTAATTCATTTCTGCGCGCTAGCCTTAATACTATATATATGGCTGTGGTAAAACAAACCTACAAACGAGAACGGGCATGCAAACTTGACGAGAATAATGTGGCCTGTACCTATGATCTTTGAAGAGAAACTCTTTTGCGGAAGTGAAACCCAGAAACAGGCAGCAACCTTTATCATAAAATCTGAAATTCCAGACCAAATGAGCTCATAAAAGAGCAATGAAAATGCCAGTGGAATATCTGTGGTGGGGAAATGCTGATGTAAAGTCTGCTTGATTCCACTGCCTGAAGGAGAGAACACATATATGTCCGTCATGACGGTAGAGGCAGAGCACAGTGTGTCATGGAAGACAGCTGCGAGATGGTGTGTCATGGAAGAAAGCTGCAAGATGGTGTGTCATGGAAGAAAGCTGCGAGATGGTGTGTCATGGAAGAAAGCTCATAGATGGTGTGTCGTGGAAGATAGCTCATGGATCGTGTGTCATGGAAGAAAGCTCATAGATGGTGTGTCGTGGAAGATAGCTCATAGATGGTGTGTCATGGAATAAAGCTCATAGATGATGCGCCATAGGAGAAAGCTGCAAAATGTTGTGTCATGGAAGAAAGCTGCAAGATGGTGTGTCATGGAAGAAAGCTGCAAGATGGTGTGTCATGGAAGAAAGCTGCTAGTTTGTGTGCCATGGAAGAAAGCTGCAAGATGGTGTGTCATGGAAGAAAGCTGCGAGATGGTGTGTCATGGAAGAAAGCTGCAAGATGGTGTGTCATGGAAGAAAGCTGCTAGTTTGTGTGCCATGGAAGAAAGCTGCAAGATGGTGTGTCATGGAAGAAAGCTGCAAGATGGTGTGTCATGGAAGAAAGCTGCAAGATGGTGTGTCAATGAAGAAAGCTGCAAGATGGTGTGTCATGGAAGACAGCTGCGAGATGGTGTGTCAATGAAGAAAGCTGCAAGATGGTGTGTCATGGAAGACAGCTGCGAGATGGTGTGTCATGGAAGAAAGCTGCAAGATGGTGTGTCAATGAAGAAAGCTGCAAGATGGTGTGTCATGGAAGACAGCTGCGAGATGGTGTGTCAATGAAGAAAGCTGCAAGATGGTGTGTCATGGAAGACAGCTGCGAGATGGTGTGTCATGGAAGAAAGCTGCAAGATGGTGTGTCAATGAAGAAAGCTGCAAGATGGTGTGTCATGGAAGACAGCTGCGAGATGGTGTGTCAATGAAGAAAGCTGCAAGATGGTGTGTCATGGAAGACAGCTGCGAGATGGTGTGTCATGGAAGAAAGCTGCAAGATGGTGTGTCAATGAAGAAAGCTGCAAGATGGTGTGTCATGGAAGACAGCTGCGAGATGGTGTGTCATGGAAGAAAGCTGCAAGATGGTGTGTCATGGAAGAAAGCTGCAAGATGGTGTGTCATGGAAGAAAGCTGCTAGTTTGTGTGCCATGGAAGAAAGCTGCAAGATGGTGTGTCATGGAAGAAAGCTGCTAGTTTGTGTGCCATGGAAGAAAGCTGCAAGATGGTGTGTCATGGAAGAAAGCTGCGAGATGGTGTGTCATGGAAGAAAGCTGCGAGATGGTGTGTCATGGAAGAAAGCTGCTAGTTTGTGTGCCATGGAAGAAAGCTGCAAGATGGTGTGTCATGGAAGAAAGCTGCGAGATGGTGTGTCATGGAAGAAAGCTGCGAGATGGTGTGTCATGGAAGAAAGCTGCAAGATGGTGTGTCATGGAAGAAAGCTGCTAGTTTGTGTGCCATGGAAGAAAGCTGCAAGATGGTGTGTCATGGAAGAAAGCTGCGAGATGGTGTGTCATGGAAGAAAGCTGCGAGATGGTGTGTCATGGAAGAAAGCTGCGAGATGGTGTGTCATGGAAGAAAGCTGCGAGATGGTGTGTCATGGAAGAAAGCTGCAAGATGGTGTGTCAATGAAGAAAGCTGCAAGATGGTGTGTCATGGAAGAAAGCTGCGAGATGGTGTGTCATGGAAGAAAGCTGCTAGTTGATGTGCCATGGAAGAAAGCCCATAGATGGAGTGTCATGGAAGAAAGCTGCTAGTTGGTGTGCCATGGAAGAAAGCTGCAAGATGGAGTGTCATGGAAGAAAGCTGCTAGTTTGTGTGCCATGGAAGACAGCTGCAAGATGGTGTGTCAATGAAGAAAGCTGCAAGATGGTGTGTCATGGAAGACAGCTGCGAGATGGTGTGTCATGGAAGAAAGCTGCAAGATGGTGTGTCATGGAAGAAAGCTGCAAGATGGTGTGTCATGGAAGAAAGCTGCTAGTTTGTGTGCCATGGAAGAAAGCTGCAAGATGGTGTGTCATGGAAGAAAGCTGCTAGTTTGTGTGCCATGGAAGAAAGCTGCAAGATGGTGTGTCATGGAAGAAAGCTGCGAGATGGCGTGTCATGGAAGAAAGCTGCGAGATGGTGTGTCATGGAAGAAAGCTGCTAGTTTGTGTGCCATGGAAGAAAGCTGCAAGATGGTGTGTCATGGAAGAAAGCTGCGAGATGGTGTGTCATGGAAGAAAGCTGCGAGATGGTGTGTCATGGAAGAAAGCTGCAAGATGGTGTGTCATGGAAGAAAGCTGCTAGTTTGTGTGCCATGGAAGAAAGCTGCAAGATGGTGTGTCATGGAAGAAAGCTGCGAGATGGTGTGTCATGGAAGAAAGCTGCGAGATGGTGTGTCATGGAAGAAAGCTGCGAGATGGTGTGTCATGGAAGAAAGCTGCGAGATGGTGTGTCATGGAAGAAAGCTGCAAGATGGTGTGTCAATGAAGAAAGCTGCAAGATGGTGTGTCATGGAAGAAAGCTGCGAGATGGTGTGTCATGGAAGAAAGCTGCTAGTTGATGTGCCATGGAAGAAAGCCCATAGATGGAGTGTCATGGAAGAAAGCTGCTAGTTGGTGTGCCATGGAAGAAAGCTGCAAGATGGAGTGTCATGGAAGAAAGCTGCTAGTTTGTGTGCCATGGAAGAAAGCTGCAAGATGGTGTGTCATGGAAGAAAGCTGCGAGATGGTGTGTCATGGAAGAAAGCTGCTAGTTGATGTGCCATGGAAGAAAGCTCATAGATGGTGTGTCATGGAAGAAAGCTGCGAGATGGTGTGTCATGGAAGAAAGCTGCGAGATGGTGTGTCATGGAAGAAAGCTGCAAGATGGTGTGTCAATGAAGAAAGCTGCAAGATGGTGTGTCATGGAAGAAAGCTGCGAGATGGTGTGTCATGGAAGAAAGCTGCTAGTTGATGTGCCATGGAAGAAAGCCCATAGATGGTGTGTCATGGAAGAAAGCTGCTAGTTGGTGTGCCATGGAAGAAAGCTGCAAGATGGAGTGTCATGGAAGAAAGCTGCTAGTTTGTGTGCCATGGAAGAAAGCTGCAAGATGGTGTGTCATGGAAGAAAGCTGCAAGATGGTGTGTCATGGAAGAAAGCTGCTAGTTGATGTGCCATGGAAGAAAGCCCATAGATGGTGTGTCATGGAAGAAAGCTGCTAGTTGGTGTGCCATGGAAGAAAGCTGCAAGATGGAGTGTCATGGAAGAAAGCTGCTAGTTTGTGTGCCATGGAAGAAAGCTGCAAGATGGTGTGTCATGGAAGAAAGCTGCGAGATGGTGTGTCATGGAAGAAAGCTGCTAGTTGATGTGCCATGGAAGAAAGCTCATAGATGGTGTGTCAATGAAGAAAGCTGCAAGATGGTGTGTCATGGAAGAAAGCTGCGAGATGGTGTGTCATGGAAGAAAGCTGCTAGTTGATGTGCCATGGAAGAAACCCCATAGATGGTGTGTCATGGAAGAAAGCTGCTAGTTGGTGTGCCATGGAAGAAAGCTGCAAGATGGAGTGTCATGGAAGAAAGCTGCTAGTTTGTGTGCCATGGAAGAAAGCTGCAAGATGGTGTGTCATGGAAGAAAGCTGCAAGATGGTGTGTCATGGAAGAAAGCTGCTAGTTGATGTGCCATGGAAGAAAGCCCATAGATGGTGTGTCATGGAAGAAAGCTGCTAGTTGGTGTGCCATGGAAGAAAGCTGCAAGATGGAGTGTCATGGAAGAAAGCTGCTATAGCTTGTTTCATAAGTCGTGCCCACCTTTTAAAATCAATATCTTTTAAACCGCTTTTTGTAATTTTTTCAAAATTTGCATGTAAAGTTATAATGAGTAGAACCCAACAGGGAATTAATTTCATTAAAAACAAACATTTGGTTATTATTATTGCTTTTTTGATTTATATAAATTTATAACGACCCATTGATGTAGTCAAAACTTAGTGTTTACGGTATTTAAGTTAAAAATAGCGATTACAAATCCAAACACAGTCCAATTTACGATTTTTCACGCTTTAAACGTGAGCTGTCTGACACAATTAGACACTTGTAGAAAACACGAGGCATTGTGTGTTCCATTTCCGTTCATTCATAGGTGTAGACGTGGAACGCTAACATTTATCATGAGTCTTAAAATGAAATTCTGCAGTTTACAAAACATCGCAATAAAAATGTATGACTATTTTTGCAAAGAGGCTAAACGAGGAAGATTATTTAATTCTTTATAAAACCCTGAGAATAGGACAAGACACATTTTGGATTTATCTAAACGGTCATTTAATCGTTGGATTCAAGCACGTGACCGTCAATGTTCCAAATATACAAAATCACAAGGAAGAGCAAAAATGTTGGATAATTTCGACAGTGAACTTATTAGAAGTGAAATTCGCAAAATGTTGGGTATGAATGAAACTGTTACAATAAGAAAATTAAAAGTATCGCTGAAAAACAACAACAGTATTGAAATATCAAAGTCTACATTATGGAGGAATGTGAGAGCTGCAGGCTTTACATTCAGAAAGTATTCCAATGGACGAAACATCATCTGTGAGAAGCCACATATAGTAGTCATGAGAAGCAAGTACTTACGTGAAGTTAAAGAGGTGCGCAAGCAAGGTTATGATATTGTGTACTTGGATGAAACATGGATCAATGCTCACCACACTAACCAAAGGGAATGGCAGTCATCAGATGGAAAGATTAAGAGATTAATACCTAGCAGCAAAGGACAGCGCTTGATAATTGCTCATGCAGGTAGTCGACAACATGGACTAATACAGAATGCAGAGCTCATTTTTCTTCCAAAATCCATAGATAATCGGGATTATCACTCTGAGATGAATGGTCACATATTTAGACATTGGATTGAAAATTCTGTTCTCCCATCACTAGATCGACCATCTTGCCTAATAATGGACAATGCAGCGTACCACAACATTGTTGCACTTGAAGATAAAGTCCCGACGTCATCCAGTACAAAAGATGCTATTAAGATATGGCTCACAAAGGAGCACATACAATTTAATAACATGTACTTAAAACCTGAATTACTATCTCTAGTAAAGCAAAAACAGAGGACAAAGATTTTTCAAATAGATAAGATTATCCAAGAGCACGGTCATATAAGTTTGAGGCTGCCACCTTACCATGCTCATTTAAATCCAATAGAACTAATCTGGGCAAAATTAAAAGGACAAGTGGCAGATGAAAATACAACATTCAAAATATGCGATGTAAAGACTCTTGCTAATCTCGCTTTATTAAATATAGACAAAGATTATTGGGCTAAATGTGAAGACCACGTCTTAAAACAGGAAGAGAAATATTGGAAAAATGATGGTTTGTGGAATGTTCAACCCCAAACAGTTATTAATCTTTTAGACTCGTCTGATTCAGAATGAAAGTATATAGTCCCCACAATGTTGGCCCCTATATTACCTTAAATTATTTCAACAAACGGTCCTTTTCAGGACCACACAACTATGAAAATTGGACATACAGGTATACCTTGATATTATCGTCCGTCCTCGAACTGAGCAGACAATAATTATCCTGGTGTTTTGTTTGATCCAGTTATTTCCCCATTACGGCCACGCCTTTACCTAGTGAAAATTAATCGTAGACCAGCAACTACGGTAGTTTCTATTCTTTAGGGCTTCACAATTTACAATTTTGACAAACATCAAAGAAATATCGCCGCTTTAAGAAAACTGCAGCTGCAAGATATTTGTTAAATATAGATTTAAAGGGTCTTTTGCATTCTAATAACATTTGGAAAATTTCAAAAGTATTTAACAAACGGTTAGAGAGTAATAGCGTTTTGAAGTTGGGCAAATGTTTTGAAACGAGCTATAGTTTGTGTGCCATGGAAGAAAGCTGCAAGATGGTGTGTCATGGAAGAAAGCTGCGAGATGGTGTGTCATGGAAGAAAGCTGCTAGTTGATGTGCCATGGAAGAAAGCTCATAGATGGTGTGTCATGGAAGAAAGCTGCTAGTTGGTGTGCCATGGAAGAAAACTGCAAGATGGAGTGTCATGGAAGAAAGCTGCTAGTGTGTGTGCCATGGAAGAAAGCTACGAGATGGTGACGCGGTTACAAATTTCATCCTGCGGTGAAAAGATAATCCACAGGCCACCTAGATCGACAATGACAGACGTTCGCATTTTCTGGTCAAAATTAGAAATCTGTCTAGGATATGCGTCACGTGCTAGAAACAACTGACATTAACATGAACTATTTTGTAAAATATGTAACAGCTTTACTGTGTTAATGAATAAAAAAAAGAGCTATCCCGATATTTCGCTCAGATCCTTCGTAAAGAAAGAATACAAGTGAGACCAAATTTAAAAAATAAAATAAAAACATGAATATAGTAAGGTAAAGAGGACCCAAGTCACGCCAAGTGGCGTAGAGGAAGAGATATGTTGTTGGTGACCATATTTTTTACAGCCCTTCGGCACTTGATTTTTGGGGTAATGTGGTTGGTATTACGCCCATATAACCTGTAGCACATGATGTTCCCTAACGAACGAGGGTTTTCCATTGGAATCCCCCTTAACGTTGTTGTCGTGATTTCTATTATTGTAGCGATTCTTTATTGTACAAAGAAATTACGACAGTGTTTTCTGTTGCCTTCTGTCGGTTTGTTTACGGTTGGCTCCACTAGCCTTTGACTAAAATGTCTCACCCCACCCGCAAGGCAGTGGGGTTGTTTTACTTCGGGGTACCTTCCCTTAGCCTTTTACTCTAACAAACCTGTCTTTTTTATTAAAACAGGTGCATTAATTTAAATATTTGTGAACTTTGTTAACCTCAGACGGAAGATGTACAAAAGAGGTGAGATGCAGAATGGCACAGGCAAAAGCAGCATTCCAAAACATGAGGAAGATACTATGCAATCCATTTTTGACAATCGAAACAAGAAAAAGAGTTCTTAAATATTATATAGAGCCAGTCTTAACATATGGATGTGAATCATGGAGAATTGGACAACAAACATAAAAAAAATTACTGGAGTCTGTAGAAATGTGGTTTTACAGAAGAATGTTGAGAATACCATGGACAGCTAACAAGAGTAATGAAAACGTCCAGAAAGAGGCCAAAGCAAAAAGAGAGCTCATTTCCAATATTAGGAAGAAACAATCATTATTTGTTGGCCATGAAATGAGAAGAGAATAACTGGAATATATTGTAACAACTGGGAAAATTGAGGGATGAAGAAATATGGAGGCAAAGAGAAAAGATACCAGACAGCTTAAGAGAATGGCTTGGCAGAAGGTACACAACAGAAATTATAAATAACTGTCGTGATCGAAAGTTGTGGAGAGACATGATCACCTACGCCAGCAGGCTTGGTACTTGATGATGATGATGATGATTATGCCCATACTGATTTACTTTTTCCAGAAAAAAAATCCGGTACGATGATGATGATGACCCATTTAAAGCTGAGTGAACCCGGAAGCTGTCAATCAGGATCGAATCTCTTGTCCCTTGTAGTCCAGTTCACTAACCAATGAGCTATCGCGCCTCCCCCAAGCAGTCAACGATTTGTACAATTGTCCCCAATTACCGGAAGAGATTCCAAGTATCGTTTAGTTATTATAGATCTATAAAAAAATCATGTTCTCAACTACTGTCTTTACTGCTGCCCCCGCAAATTGTGTTAGCTTCATCCCCTTCACTTGGTCCGTTCCAATTAGAGCGACACCATGATAAACCTGAGCAGCAAGTAATTGGCTATTCTTAAATAAACTTATGTGTTTACTTTTCCTGAATGTTCGTTTTAAAATACACATGTTTGTATCTACTTTTGTCTGCTTAATTATGTTTATATACCCTCGTCTTTCTGCATAATAAATATACATACATATAATACTTACTAACGGAATGATTCCCATTTACTAATTGACTAATGAAACAACGTCTCTATAATTATAAACGCTGCTTTGTTCAGAAACTATTTTTAAGTAATTTCATAGTAGAACTAGATTAGAAAAATAATATTGTCAAGCCGTGTTTAAGTTCCCATTGACTAATCAATGTTTACGCCTGTGATTATGATGTATAAAATATGAATTGGAAAGATCTAAAATGGGAACATAATGATATGCCACCGGGTAGCAAAACAAGGTCGATAATTCTGTACACGGGATGTTTACTGAGGTAATTAAGAGTTTCACGTTTAAACAAACATATCACGGAACTGACGCAGTCACAGTTTCATTATTCTACAAGCTTATGTGTATGTTGCTACTATATATGGAATCGCTGAAAGAGCACAAAAAGTGAAAGGTATTTTTTTTTACTGAAATCAATGAAGACACGTTCAGTGAGGTTGCGATCGATGAAGATCAAATAAACCCTCTAATAGACGCGCCTATTTGTGAAAATGCAAAATAAAGAAACGCTATAAAATATTTTAAACTGAATTAGAAGAAGGGAAAGGGAACTTCAAGACAGTGTTTGATCAGTAATAAAGAAGGCTGATATATATTTTTTGTGTTGCGTACTTCGTCTTTGTAGGCCAAATTAGATGATTGTGCTGCGTTGTGCTTTACACCTTTCGGTCATCGCATGAGGTTAGTGGGGTATGGGTATCCCTTACCAAAGGAAGAGTAAAACGTCCCCCTTCCCTCGATAAACTTCAGGACACCCTTGGGCAAGATGGAGTACCCGTTTAGTCTCACCCCAACCAGTGTTATGTGAAACTACGGAAGCTCGGTAGTCTAGTTGGGAAAACCACCCGACTGCTACCGACGTTCGGACAACCCGTGTTCGATTCCCGCTGGGAGCAGTGTGAACTGTACTCGTGGTTGGAAAAAAAAATAATACCCCCACGGTCGAACCAGCTGTTGGCTTAAATGGGTACCGGGGTACTACCCTGGGAAGGTGAGGAATGTCGCCTAGCATGTGAGTTTCGATGCTTGAAGCGACACTATCCAGAAATCTCCGAACATTTCTGGATAGGCGGCCGAGCACATATGGGTGGAGACTCGCGTGCTAAGGAGCCGGTTCAAGTCTCGTACTTTACCTTTACCTTTTTACGGAAGCTGTTCTGCTTGGTGTTATCGGAGCATCCCACAAGTAGTGCCAATTACGGTCTCCACTGAGCAATGGTCGGCACAAGATTTCTATTATCTTATACAAAGAAACGTAAAATAAAATCGTTTGGCCGCCTATTTCGATCATCTGTCCTAACAAAGGCATTCTGAAAGGGATTGTGAAAATAGCCAGAATGAGAGGTAGGTAGAGAAAGAGACGGGAAGATAACATCAAAGATTGGACATAACCTCCAAAATAATTACAAGGTAGCTGGGTAGTCTAGAGGTATTACGTCGATCTCAGGACAGGTAGGTCCCAGATTCAAAGCCCACAAGAAACGGTGGTAATTTTTTATTTTCAAAAATAGGAAAAATTAATTCGCTGTTTCTTTCTGACGTCACCCTCCCTTAATCTCTTGGATAGAAAGATCTGAGATATAACCCTCTCCGATAACGGCAATAAACATGTGGTCCGCGTGCATTCTCGCACGTTAAAGAAACATTGGCAGTTAAAATAGAAAAGAGTAGACCATAAATGTGTGCCGCTGTCAGGGCAAAATTGTCAACAGAAACCTACCCACACCGTGGATCCCTGGGTCGTGATATGCAGTTTATGCACGTGGGTCAGCGTTCTCGGACTTTCTCGTGAGAGATATCGGAGCACCTATGGGTTTATTCGGTGTGCAATGAAGATAAATAACAATGACAAGGTAAAGATAAATGGGGAATGTTAACGATGTCTGTCAGTAGTGTCCCCGGGGGCATGGGATGAAGGAGAAGATAAAGGAGAAGGAGGGGGAGAAGCAAAAGAAGAAGAAGGGCTGGTGCGTTTGTCTTCACAACACAATTAGGGGGACACGTTTTATTTTGAACAAAGGAAAGAGAGAATGTCAAGGTCGCCAACAAGTTCTTAGCAGAATTAGCCACATAAGGAAAGTGTATAAAGAAACCTTAGTGAACTTAGTCAGAGATTGCAAGTGATTACAGAAACCTTAGTGAACTTAGTCAGAGATTGCAAGTGATTACAGAAACCTTAGTGAACTTAGTCAGAGATTGCAAGTGATTACAGAAACCTTAGTGAACTTAGTCAGAGATTGCAAGTGATTACAGAAACCTTAGTGAACTTTGTCAGAGATTGCAAGTGATTACAGAAACCTTAGTGAACTTAGTCAGAGATTGCAAGTGATTACAGAAACCTTAGTGAACTTAGTCAGAGATTGCAAGTGATTACAGAAACCTTAGTGAACTTAGTCAGAGATTGCAAGTGATTACAGAAACCTTAGTGAACTTAGTCAGAGATTGCAAGTGATTACAGAAACCTTAGTGAACTTTGTCAGAGATTGCAAGTGATTACAGAAACCTTAGTGAACTTAGTCAGAGATTGCAAGTGATTACAGAAACCTTAAATTAATTTGCCACAGATGACAAGTGAAGACAGAAACCTTAGTGGAATTAGCCACAGATGACAAGTGAAGACAGAAACCTTAAATTAATTTGCCACAGATGACAAGTAAAGACAGAAACCTTAGCGAAATTAGTCAGAGATTGCAAGTGATTACAGAAACCTTAGTGAACTTAGTCAGAGATTGCAAGTGATTACAGAAACCTTAGTGAACTTAGTCAGAGATTGCAAGTGATTACAGAAACCTTAGTGAACTTAGTCAGAGATTGCAAGTGATTACAGAAACCTTAAATTAATTTGCCACAGATGACAAGTGAAGACAGAAACCTTAGTGGAATTAGCCACAGATGACAAGTGAAGACAGAAACCTTAAATTAATTTGCCACAGATGACAAGTGAAGACAGAAACCTTAAATTAATTTGCCACAGATGACAAGTAAAGACAGAAACCTTAGCGAAATTAGTCAGAGATTGCAAGTGATTACAGAAACCTTAGCGAAATTAGTCAGAGATTGCAAGTGATTACAGAAACCTTAGCGAAATTAGTCAGAGATTGCAAGTGATTACAGAAAGTTTAGCGAAATTAGTCAGAGATTGCAAGTGATTACAGAAACCTTAGCGAAATTAGTCAGAGATTGCAAGTGATTACAGAAAGTTTAGCGAAATTAGTCAGAGATTGCAAGTGATTACAGATACCTTAAATTAATTTGCCACAGATGGCAAGTGAAGACAGAAACCTTAAATTAATTTGCCACAGATGACAAGTAAAGACAGAAACCTTAGTGGAGTTAGCCACAGATGACAAGTGAAGACAGAAACCTTAGTGGAGTTAGCCACAGATGACAAGTGAAGACAGAAACCTTAGTGGAGTTAGCCACAGATGACAAGTGAAGACAGAAACCTTAGTGGAGTTAGCCACAGATGACAAGTAAAGACAGAAACCTTAGTGAAATTAGTCAGAGATTGCAAGTGATTACAGAAACCTTAAATTAATTTGCCACAGATGGCATGAAGACATAAACGTTAGCGGAATTAGCCACAGATGACAAGTGAAGACAGAAATCTTAGTGGAATTAGCCACAGATGACAAGTGATTACAGAAACCTTAGCGAAATTAGTCAGAGATTGCAAGTGATTACAGAAACCTTAGCGAAATTAGTCAGATATTGCAAGTGATTACATAAACCTTAAATTAATTTGCCACAGATGGCATGAAGACATAAACGTTAGCGGAATTAGCCACAGATAACAAGTGAAGACATAAACCTTACTGGACATAGCTACAGATCACAAGTGAAGACATACACCTTAGTGAAATAGCCACAGATGACAAGTGAAGACAGAAACCTTAGCTTAATTAGCCACATATGACAAGTGATGACAGAAACCTTAGCTTAATTAGCCGCATATGACAAGTGAAGACAGAAACCTTAGCTTAATTAGCCGCATATGACAAGTGAAGACAGAAACCTTAGCTTAATTAGCCACATATGACAAGTGAAGACAGAAACCTTAGCTTAATTAGCCATAGATAATAAGTGAAGACAGAACCTTTAGCCAGCAAGAGGCGTTAATAATTGGCTGCGCAGGTCACAAGATGAACCCTCTTCACATCCAGTCTACTGTGTATATCTAATGGCGATTGTTTCTGACTTTCTTGCTATGTTAACTTGTGTTATTTTAACATCTTCATCGCTGTACACCGAACGATCGTCAGCTTCAGCTTGTGACACACCACAATAGAAATGTGACATGAATTAGCTGAAACAAATATTGATGTGCGAATGGTAGTGTGGTACAGCAATGCTCGTAACTTAACAAAAAACAAAAAAAAAGAATAGGTAAATTTGAAAGTTTCGGCTGCGCCGTATTCTATTTTTTTAAAAACCATAAACGTATTAAATATTTATATATATATATTTAAGATGTAAACTCTTCTAATAATCTTGAATGGATAATGGAAGAATCACGTGCATTTAGATTTCTGGACGACACAAAAGAGCAAATCAGCTATCAGTGAGAAGTAAGTATCAGTGAGAATTAACTACCAGTGAGAAGTAAGTATCAGTGAGAAGTAAGTATCAGTGAGAAGTAACTATCAGTGAGAAGTAACTATCAGTGAGAGTAAGTATCAGTGAGAAGTAAGTATCAGTGAGAAGTAAGCATCAGTGAGAAGTAAGTATCAGTGAGAAGTAAGTATCAGTGAGAAGTAAGTATCAGTGAGAAGTAAGTATCAGTGAGAAGTAAGTATCAGTGAGAAGTAAGTATCAGTGAGAAGTAAGTATCAGTGAGAAGTAAGTATCAGTGAGAGTAAGTATCAGTGAGAAGTAAGTATCAGTGAGAAGTAAGTATCAGTGAGAAGTAAGTATCAGTGAGAAGTAAGTATCAGTGAGAAAAAACTATCACTGAGAAGTAAGCATCATTGAGAAGTAAGTATCAGTGAGAAGTAAGTATCAGTGAGAAGTGAGCATCATTGAAAAGTAAGTATCAGTGAGAAGTAAGCTTCATTGAGAAGTAAGTATCAGTGAGAAGTAAGCTTCATTGAGAAGTAAGTATCAGTGAGAAGTAAGCTTCATTGAGAAGTAAGTATCAGTGAGAAGTAAGTATCAGTGAGAAGTAAGTATCAGTGAGAAGTAAGTATCAGTGAGAAGTAAATATCAGTGAGAAGTAAGTATCAGTGAGAAGTAGCTGTGAAATATAGGTCAGTGTTCAGTCTAAAGTGTCTTAATCGATGTTGAAAGATTGTGTGGTCAACACACATTGCCAAATTTTGTTGTTAAAAAAAAAAGGAGACAAGAATACAGAACATTGCCATAATGTCGAGATGAACAATTATTGCATTTACACCTCTCACTAATGGTATCAATGTCTTGTTGTTTATTCTTTTCCAATTGACCAGTCATTCTATCATCTTCTCACTATTTCTCATTGCATCCACCCATTCTCATCAATCATCCAATAAATCATCCATCCATCCTTTCATCCGGTTAGTCTGTCCTCCCAATGTCGGTCTGTCTGCATGTATATCTATGTCTGTTTTGTCTGTCTGCCTATCTGCCTATTCATTTCCCTCTCTAATTTCATCTCTCTCTCACTCCATATATATATATATATATATATATATATATATATATATATATATATATATATAAACAGACGGACAGACAGACAGACAGACAGACAGACAGACAGACAGACAGACAGACAGATATATAGATAGATAGATAGATAGATAGATAGATAGATAGATAGATAGATAGATAGATAGATAGATAGATAGATAGATAGATAGATAGATAGATAGATAGATAGATAGATAGATAGATAGATAGATAGATAGATAGATAGATAGATAGATAGATAGATAGATAGATAGATAGATAGATAGATAGATAGATAGATAGATAGATAGATAGATAGATAGATAGATAGATAGATAGATAGATAGATAGATAGATAGATAGATAGATAGATAGATAGATAGATAGATAGATAGATAGATAGATAGATAGATAGATAGATAGATAGATAGATAGATAGATAGATAGATAGATAGATAGATAGATAGATAGATAGATAGATAGATAGATAGATAGATAGATAGATAGATAGATAGATAGATAGATAGATAGATAGATAGATAGATAGATAGATAGATAGATAGATAGATAGATAGATAGATAGATAGATAGATAGATAGATAGATAGATAGATAGATAGATAGATAGATAGATAGATAGATAGATAGATAGATAGATAGATAGATAGATAGATAGATAGATAGATAGATAGATAGATAGATAGATAGATAGATAGATAGATAGATAGAGAAAGAGAGAGCGTAAGAATTAGAGAGAGAAATAAAAAGGTAGATAGATTGACAGACAAATAGATATTATCTTAAAATCCTTGGTTCGTAATGGATATTTTCCTCTTTCACACTCACAAGTTTTATCTTTAACAAGTCCATCATAAATAATTGGCCAATGATGTCTCCATTCTGTTCTGTTATTATATCTCTAATTGCTGTTCGGATTGTCCTCTTTCCCGATGCAACAAAATGTTAAAATATTCAAGATCGAAAAATGTATGTCAAAGAAGAAAAGAATGTTAGGTCGTTGTGAACCTGCATATGTTGACAGACCTCATTATCAACGTGGATACAATAATGAGATACAGCGATATGTCAACCCCAAGAGGATATTAATGAGAGTAAAAAAATGTAGGTAAAGTACCCCCGTCACGCCAAGTGGCGTATAGGGAATATGGTGTTAGTGACCATACATTTTACAGACCTTCGGTACATGATTGTTGGGGTAATGTGGTCGGTTTTACGCCCAGCTTTACTTTCCAAGAAAAAAATCCGGTACCCATTAAAAGCTGGGTGAACCCGGAGCCGTCGGTCAGGATCGAACCCTACCTCTTCTCCTTTGTAGTCCAGTTCACTAACAACTGAGCTATCGCGGTTCCCATATTAATGAAAGCTTAGAAAGAATAAGAAAGCATCGACATCGTTGATGTTATAATCTTCGTCACTGCACACTGGACAATCCCATAGGTGCTCCGATATCCTGAAAGAGAATCCCAAGAAAATATGAAGAGAATCCTAACCCATTTGTACAAAAACACAGTAGCGCAACATGGGATACACGATGTGGGAAGATTTTTGCCGACAATTTTGCCCGGGTAGTGGCTACATTTAAACAAATAACACCAGAGCTAAAACTAAGAATAGCAAAATGTTATATCTTCTCAATATTCCTATATGGTGAAGAAACATGGACGACAAGAAAACAGAACAAACAATTTAAGCCTTTCAAATGTTGATCTATAGAAGAATATGTAGAACTGGATGGAAAGAAAAGAAAACAAACGATGAAGTCTTTAAACATGTAAAAATGACAAGAGAACCACTAAACACAATTAGAACAAGACAAATGTAATTTTGGGGGCATGTTAAAAGACACAAGAGCCTAATAAAAGTAATTTTGGAAGGGAAAATACAAGGTAAAAGAGGCAGAGGCAGAGGTAGACCAAGACTAACATGGACGAGTAACATCAAAAGATGGACAAGTCAACCTATGACAATCTGTACCATCAAAGCAAGAGACACAGTGTAACGGCGCTCCATGGTAGCCAACCTTCGATGCGGAGACGGCACTCAATGATGATGAGTGGCTAAATTTATTCCCTGCTCCTTTTTTTAATTTTAACTGTCAAGGGTTCTTTAACGTGCGCGAGTGCACACGGGACCTCCTATTTATTTTATAAATGGTATCTGAGAGAGCTAGACATCGGATCGTACTACCCAAGAGATCAGGGGAGGATAACGTCATAGAGAAAACAAGGATTACATTTTCCTATTTTTGAAAAACCACCACCGCTTCTGGTAGGTTTTAAACCCCAGTCTTTCCTGTCCTGAAGCCGACGCCATGCCTCTAGACTAACCAGTCCTCAGCATCTACACATTGTATGGCCTTTGGCGTTTTGACAGACAGTTGGTAGCATGAAAGCATGACAAGTCAGTAGTTTGGTAAAGCATTAGTGTCTCATACTGGGTGCTGCTTTACTGAACATCTTTTCTCATGACCGAATTTGCCAATCCTGGACAGACAGATCCATCCACAGAACGAGCAAGGTGTACCCTCAGTATACAGCCTTGTCTCCTTTCTCTTGCGCCTTTTGTCTTCTGAATTTTTATATCAGCACTGACTCGAAATTTGCTGTGCCATTTGTTATGTTTGTTCTCCATGTCCTACGATCCGCAGCCACATTTCCCAGTTCCTTTCGCTGATAGAAAATTCCCTCAAGGAAGCCCTGCAAACATCCTTATATCCCAGCACTGGTCTGCCCTTTGGTCTCTTTACGTCCTTAAGTTCGCTACAATATTTATTTGGGAATACGATTGTTTGTCATTCTTCTTACATGGCCCAGCCACCTTAGTCTACGAATCCTAAGTGTTGACATGATCGATGGGAGTTTGGCTCGTTGTAAGACATTATAGTTATGAGAGATTGTGTCTTCCTTCTGCTGTGTCCTAACGAGGATGGAACTGACATTTCAGCTTGCTTGCTAAGCCTGGGCCAATAATATGGAGATAACGCTTTGCCCAAAACGCACTATCCCCCTCTCGTCTCCTCTTTATCTACACATTAACACAGGAGTGACCGAGGACAACAAAAAGCACAGAAAATTCGTCGTTTTGAAACAAGCAAAATCGTTACATGGAATCAAATCTTCATCAACAGAAAGGGGTGTAGAAAATGAGGTGAAATAAGAGGGAGATCGGAATGAAGAAATAATGTTCTTAAGTCTTGTTTAATATATATCTGCTGGTGGCTGAGAATGGGATTTATTGTAGGAATATAAATTAGCTGCGGTCGATAACTTGTGCTCTGTACAGTAGAAAGAGAGTGACACTCTTGGAGAGATAGAGGAAATAGGGGGTGAGTATCTGAGTGGAAGAAACGAAGCGTGATTTGGAGTAAAGTTACGAGTTTAGCTGGGGGAATGAGTTTAATTGCATGAGTTTATCGTAGGGAATACGTTACACTGAGTGAATTTAACTTGGGGAATACGTTTATTCGTGTGAGTTTATCGTAGGGAATACGTTACACTGAGTGAATTTAACTTGGGGAATACATTTATTTGTGTGAGTTTATTGTAGGGAATACGTTACACTGAGTGAATTTAACTTGGGGAATACATTTATTTGTGTGAGTTTATCTTAGGGAATACGCTACACTGAGTGAGTTTAACTGGGGGAGTAAATTAGATTCTGTGAGTTTTGTTGAGTGAGATAAGATAGATTGCGTGAGGTGGATTGAATTTATCAGTCATTTTGAGTTAATTAAGCTGAATTTATTAAAGATAGATTTAATGTCAATATATATCAATATAGATATTTTAGGTACATCAGAGACAAAATGGAAATAATGTGGGTACATAGAGGACGAAAAATATACATTTATATAGTCAGGAAACACAACAGAACATCAAAGGGGGTAGGAATACTGATAAAAAGAAAAGTACCCACTGGACATATAGTGATAGGATTATACTACTCAAGTTGAAAGCAAAACCATTCGACATAGCAATAATACAGACATATGCACCTACTCAAGACTACACAGATGAACAAATAGAGGCATACTATGAAGACCTAAATAAAGTTATGAAGCAAGTGAAATCTTCAGATATCTTGATTGTAATGGGTGACACGAACGCTAAAGTAGGAAAAGGTAAATATAAGACCATTATAGGAAATCATGGTTTAGGAAAAAGAAATGACAGAGGAGAAAGATTAATACAATTCTGTGAAGAAAACAGGCTGATAATATGTAACACCTACTTTGAGCAAGAGAAAAGGAAACTATACACATGGAAAAGCCATGGAGATAAGAAGAGGAATCAAATAGATTACATAATGATAAAAGAAAGGTTCCGTAACAGCGTAAAGAAAGCCAAAACCTACCCAGGAGCAGATATTAATTCTGATCACAATCCTGTAATGATTAAAATGAAAATCAAACTAAAGAGAAACAGGCAAAAATCTAATTCATCAACAAATCCACTCGATATAACAGCTTTAAATCAAAAAGATATTAAAGATACCTATACAATACAAGTAAAGAACACATACCAGAAGCTGCTTGAAGAAGGAATAGTGCAATAAAGAAGAGAAAATCCTAATGAAAAAGTAACAACCAAATGGCAATGCATAAAGAAAAGCATACAAGAAACCTGCGACACCTTACCCAAAAGAGAAAAGAACAAAAAACAAAAATGGATAACTAACACCATCTTAGAAAAGATGGAAGAAAGGAGACAAGCGAAGAACACTGCCCAATACAATAAAATAGATAATGAGATACGCAAAATGTGCAAAAAGGCAAAAGAAGACTGGCTCAGCCAAAAATGTATAGAAATAGAAACTATGGAAAGCAAACAAGACTTAAGAGGAATGCACACAGAAATAAAGAGAATGACTAATAAAAATAAAAAAGCCACAGAAGGTGGATGCTTTGTAGACTAAAAAAGAAAAAATGCTAACAGACAATAAAGATATTATAGATAGATGGCAGGAATATATAACAGAACTATTTCATGATCAAAGGGACAAGAAACCAGTTATAAAATGTACATCAGGCTATACAATTTTAAAATCTGAGGTGGAAAAAGCTATAAAAACAATGAAAAAGAGAAAAGCAGCAGGGCCTGACAGCATACAGATAGAGATGATACAGGCACTAGAAGATTTTGGCATTGAAGTGACTACAGACATATGCAACGACATATACTACATAAGATACATACCAAATGAACTAAAAACATCAACTTTCATTGCATTGCCTAAAAAGAATGGTGCAGTTGAATGCAAGAACTTTAGAACAATAAGCCTAATGAGCCATGTTACAAAAATCTTGCTAAAAGTTATTCTAAACTGAACACCCATTGATATAAAAAGAGGAGTAAGACAGGGGTGCATCCTATCACCAAGCTTGTTCAATCTATACACTGAGCAAATCTTTAAAAACATCATAGATATCTCAGGTCTAACAATTAATGGAAAGATAATCGATAACCTAAGCTATGCTGACGATACTGTACTACTAGCTGCAAATCCTAAAGAACTACAACAATTATTTAATGAAATAAACATGATAAGCAAAAAATATGGACTAGATATGAATATCAAAAAGACTAAAACTAGGATCATAAACAAAGAAAATACTCGAAACCCACAAGTGGATATCAAAATTGAAGGAATAGATCTGGAGACAGTTCAGAACTACAACTACCTTGGACATACTATAACCAGTGATGGAAAATGTACAACTGAAATAAACAAAAGAATAGGAATGGCAAAAAGTAATTTTAATGTCTTGAAGAACATACTAACATCAAAACAAATAACACCAGGGCTAACACTAAGAATAGCAAAATGTTATATCTTCCCAATATTCCTACATGGTGCAGAAACATGGACATTAGACAAGAAAACAGAACAGGAAATTGAAGCTTTTGAAATGTGGATATATAGAAGAATAGGTAGAATTGGATGGAAGGAAAATAAAACAAACGATGAAGTCTTAAAACAACTAAAAATGAAAAGAGAAATACTACGCCCAATTCCAACAAGACAAATGCGTTTTTTTGGGCCATGTTAAACGACACAACAGCCTACTAAAATTAATCATGGAGTGGAAAATACAAGGTAAAAGAGGCAGAGGCAGACCAAGACTAACATGGACTAGTAACATCAAAAGATGGACAAATCAGCCTATGACAACCTGCACCATCAAAGCAAGAGAGAGCAGAATGACGCTCCATGGTAGCCAACCTTCGTTCCGGAGACGGCACTCGATGATGATGAGATTTAATGTGTTAGGATGAGTAAGTTAAATTGGGCGAGTTAATTTAATAAAAAGTTTTATGAGGTAGTTGAAGAAAGTGTCCAAGAGAGATACCGAGCGAAAAGAATTAAGTAAGCCCATTATTGAGCACTTGCTGAAGGCGAATTAGCATTTCTAATGTCTGAGCTTGTCCGAAGTGCTGTGAGGCAAATATAGAGTAAACAATTAGATGAAGAGAGAGAAAAAAAAGTAAAGAGTCCTATCATACCAAGTGGTGTATAGGGAATATGGTGTTAGTGGCCATAACTTTTATAGATCTTCGGCACATGATTTTTGGGGTAATGTGTCGGTATTACGCCCGTGCCGCTTTACTTTCCAAAAAAAAAAAACAGGTACCCATTAAAGGCTGGGTGAACCTGGAAGCCATCGAAAAGGATCGAACCCGGCCTTTTGTCCTTTGTAGTCCAGTTCACTAACTACTGAGCTGTCGCGGCTCCCGATACAGAGAGTGAATTAGGAAAATTGAATTAACGTGAAGCTAGAATGAACATGATAATATCAGTGAATTACAGTGGTTAATTTAGAATGAATTAGATGGGGGAGGATGAATTAAATTGAATGTAATGGATTCAGTGTTTTAGATAAAATGAGAAGATTACAAAGAGCTAGATTCGTGAATTATTTAGAATTAATTAGGTTAAAGAAATACAAATAGAGTGTGTTAATTAGATTGAATTATCGCTATTGAGTTATTCAAAGAGTGTGTCAGTAGGTTAGTTGATAGCTGAGTGGATTGGGACATTTTTGAAGGAGGGCTGTAGTTGTAGTTAGTCGAAGGTCCCGGTATCACTCCAAAGGAATTAAAATCCATAACTGCTCAACCACCTTTGCCAGTGAAATCATCGGAATTAACATTTCATCATCGCATTGAAGGATCCAAACAGAGAAAGGCAGCTGCAGTACCCATCATATCATCCACAGCACACGCCAAAAGACATAATGCGTAACCGCACCGAAAGTGAACGCAGCTGATGGAGGGTACACTGTAGAAGTTAATGGTGGGTGAAATAGTAGAATGATTGAGTGGGATTTTGGATAAAGTGAATTAATGAATGAGTGAGTGAGCAACTGGGATGTAGTGAATGAGTGAGTGTAGGTGGGTGAGATGGGATGAGTGAGTGAGTTAATGAGTGAATCTGTGAGTGAAATGGGGTGAGTTTTCGGATAGGAAGGTGGATGTGGTGAGTGAACGAGTGTGAAAATAAATGAGTATGTGAGCGAATAAATGAGTGAGTGAATGGAAGGGTGGGTAGAATGGAGCGAGTGAGAGAAAGAGTATATTAGTGAGTGTATGAGGGGTGAGTGATCGAGTGAGCTTGTGAGTGAGTGACTGAGTGAGCAAGTAAAGGTGTGAGTGAGTGAGTGAGTGAGTGAGTGAGTGAGTGAGTGAGTGAGTGAGTGAGTGAGTGAGTGAGTGAGTGAGTGAGTGAGTGAGTGAGGGAGTGAGTGAGTGAGTGAGTGAGTGAGTGAGGGAGTGAGTGAGTGAGTGAGTGAGTGAGTGAGTGAGTGAGTGAGTATGTTAGTGAGTGAGTGCATGAGGGATGAGTGATCGAGTGAGCTTGTGACTGAGTGAACGAGCAATGGTGTGAGTGAGTGCGTGAGTGATTGGAAAAGATAGCGAGCGAGCGAATGAGTCAGCCAGTCAGTGAGTGAACGAACGTACGAGCGAAAAAATAGACAACCAGTCACTTTGACAGTGAAAACTGCCAGCTTCTAAAACAATGAGTGAGTCACCGACCAAATATTTCTCAACCTGGGTGATTTAATTGCCAGATCACGTTCTTGCTGTTCGATTCTTGGCCGCCCTGGGGTGGGAGAGCTTTCTCTGTTTTATCGCTAAAGTCATCTCTTCACGCAGCATTTATTTACACTTCACTTCCTTAATCCCAAACAATAATACAACTATAAACTTTATGAATAGAGGTAAGATGCCGTCCTATGGACAGGGAGGTACTGAGTTTGAATCCCGGAATTTTCATTTGGAATCTTCGGTTTCTTCATGGCTTTACCTTCACCTGGTTTCTGAGTAGTGAGATCCAATGCCTAGCCCTCTCGGATACGGGCGAGAAACAGGAGGTCAGATGTGCACTGTCGCACGTTAAAATATTGTTGGCATTCTGGTCTAAAGGAGTAGGCCAAAAAATAGCAGACGATGGGGCAACATTTTTAAGATAATGCACCCAAGCCGAAGGATGATGTATCGGGCCGAGAGGCGTATATAATTGCGGCTTTTCTGTAAATTAGCGACAAGACGCTTGCATGTTCACTTAAAGCGCTGAACGGTGTGTCGTCCGCCGTAACAGGGACGTCACTTAAGTGTTACTTCCGGTCTCTTGTAGTTTGCAATCATCATCACCATGAACATCATCACATGCCATACCGATTGGCGTTGACGATCATGTCTTTCCACAAATCTATGTTTTCAGTGCCTCATATCAATTCTGTTTTTGACTGTTTTCTGAGCCACGACAAAGGGTTATCTAGTATCTTATCGTTTTGTCGTCCGCGATCTCTCGTTTCTTCTGCTTTGCCTGTTGTAACCAAGTGGAAGACGCCTTGCGCTGTATGAAAAGAGGTAAGCTCCTGGACTAGATAATACAGAGTGCTCATACAGTCTCGCAACACTTTGTATATAGAAAACATTTGAAAAAAAAAATAAGTAAATGACGTCATCAAAAAATGTGCTTAAAAGTCAGTAAATTAGTTACAATAGTTACTGCTATGGTCTATTGCTGTTTTGAGCAATTTGGAAAGTAAAAAGTAAAAGTAAAAGTAAAACCCCCGTCACGTCAAGTGGCGTATAGGGAATATTGTGTTAGCGACCATAAATTTTACAGACCTTCCGCACATGATTTTTGGGATATTGTGGTCGGTATTACGCCCGTGCCGCTTTACTTTCCCAGAAAAAAAACTGGTTAAGGCTAGGTGAACCTAGAAGCCGTCGGTCAGGATCGAACCCTACCTCTTGTCCTTTGTAGTCCAGTTCACTAACCACTGAGCTATCGCGGCTCCCAATCTGGAAAGTACCAATAGAATATTCATGGCAAAAGTTGTTGGAAATATCTACCACGGGCTTCAAGACATGGCTATACAAGTCTCTTCATATTGTCAAATACCTTCTGTAACGTGTCTGCTGTTATCTCTTGAATGGTAATTCGGATTGATTCTTTCAGCTCCTCAATTTTGCGTACACTATTTTTTGAAAACATTTCCTATCAAGAAACCCCATAGATAATAATCTAATGGAGTTAGATCTGGAGAACGACCAAGCCAAATTCCATGTGATATTATGCTATTATGCGATTTGCGAACATTTCTTTAAAAAAAATGCAGTGATGCTCTATAGTTTTATAGTTGTGTGTGCAGTTGCACCACGATTCCTTAATTTCATGTTCATTTAGCTGTTCTAAAAAAAGGTTCCAGTATGTCAGTACTGTACCTATCGGCATTAATAAGAAAAGTTGAAGAAAATTGGTCAAATTAAACGTTTTCGCCTGACGGCACACTATACCCCAATTGGGATTAAAACTGCTCCAAATATGATTATTTTGGCTATTAATGCGTCCAGATAGATGAAACCATGACTCTTTACAGAAGAATATTACATCAAGAATCGATTAGTTTTCTTCAGCTAAAAATGCTTGCAACCACATGCAGTAGTTGGCCCTGTCAACCCCAGTCACACTCTTTTAGCTCAGACACAAGAGAAATACTGTATGGATACAATTTAACAGGTGCTTAAGAAAAGTGTGCGCTGTGCCCACTGATACGTTCACTTGTTGCGACATTTTCTTTAAGGACTTGCTTGGACTTTTCAAGATGATGTCTTGGATATCTAGACAGTTTTCTTCAGGCACATCAGGCCTACCAGATTGCGGACCATCTTCCATATTTTCCGTAGCATTAAATTTATTTAACAAATTTCTAACTGTAATGCGATGAGGAGGTTGTTTATCAGGAAATCTTGCAATAAAACTTTGAACAACCATCCGTGTGTATCTACCGCCAGTTCGAAACACTTGTTCATCCAAAAAAATTCTTTCTTCCGTTGATAACATCATTCGGTTTGAGTGCAACGAATTACTCCAGTAGACGATAGCATTCACGATGGACTATGCAGCACATGTTTTGATGACATCATTTACTTATTTTTTTCAAATGTGTTTTATATACAAAGTGTAGTGAGACTTTACGAAAACCTTGTATAGCTAAATAAGAGATTGAAGTCTTGGGTGATTTTGGAATATCTCTCTCTCTCTCTCTGCGATCAGGGCTCAATCAGAGTAGAATCCTAGACTTTCACATGAAGTCTGCTGTCAGGTTTAGTGTGTTGATCGCCCCCACAGACAGAACATCACAATTAGAGTCTGCCAGATCCACTCTGAATTGAACACCCGTTAAAACGTTGCACTGTGTTCTGCGCCAGTGGCCCTGTGCATCCGATTTCAGCCAGCATTTTATTCAGGTTTGCATTCCTTAGCCTTTGATTGTCCCCAATCTTCCTGCAAGGCAGCAGATGATCTTTTCTGTAGGGGGATTCTGCCTTTAGATGGTCGGCCCTCCCAGATTTACGAGCACCATCTGCCCGAGTCACTAGAGGTGACTAACACAGACATGCACACACAAAGATATGAGATGTGACCAACACAGACTTGCACACAGCGATACGAGGCATGACTAACACTGACACACATCAAGATATATGACACATGACTAACATAAACATGCACATAAAGATATGAGATATGGCTGACATAGACATGCACACACAAAGATATGACACGTGCCTAACATAGACATGCACACAAAGATATGAGATATAATCTACACAGGTATGCACACACAAAGATATGAGATATGACTAATATAAACATGCACACAAAGATATGAGATATCTAACCCAAAACATGCACACACTAAGATATGACACATGAATAACACAGATACACACTAAGATATGAGATATGACTAAACACATACACACATAAAGATATGAGATATGACAAACATGACACACACCAAGATATGTGCCATGGCCAGCACACACACAAGCTAAGATATGAGACATGGCTAGCACAGAAACACATCAAGATATGAGCCATGGCTAGCAAAGAAACACATCAAGATATGAGCCATGGATTCACGGAAAAACACCAAGAAATGAACCATGTCCAGCACAGAAACACATTAAGGTATCCATATGCTTGGGTTTGTTGTAGTACTCTTCTTAACGTGGGAACCATCGACATACGAGACGCAGACCACGACTAATTGTTCACAGGTTTCGTTGAAACAGTTGTCCGGACATTTGAGAGTGCAGCCTGATCCGTATTACGTTTCCTTGCACGTACAGTCTGTACTTTCCGGGTCACATATGATGTCACAGCCATCAGAACACGTCTGTTTGCACTGTAGCCCAAAATTACCATCGGGACAAGTGTCACTACATATATAGCCAGGACGTTTACATTGAAGGCATTTTCCGGATTTTCCTCACATAAAGAACAGACACTAAGACACGACCCGGAGCAGTCGTGTTCATAGATCCCATGTGAACAGTTGCCGTGACACGTACCGATGATGACGTTGTATCCTTTGCAGCACCCACTACACACTGCACAAAACGACCAAGAATGCCCGTCCAGACAATAGGTGTCTGTAGATGTTTGTACCTCACTCACCGTCAGTGCACTGTCGGCCTGCGAAATGGTCGATGAGAACTCAATCTTAATGTGTGCCATTGTCGCTTGTGTGGTGACTATAATAGTGTTCACAGAAATTTTGGGTATGATATATCATTATACTGGAACACTACACCGCCACTGTCAGAGAAAGCCCTTAGCGTGGCATTCTTTACCCAAATCATAGTGCTAGCTCGATGATAAATTCGAATAGTGGGAATCTTCCGGGACGTGGCATAGTTCAGATACCAGTAAATAGAATTGGTTCCACTTCTCAATTGAGTGTGTGTGTGCAGCCATTGTCATGGAGATTGATCTTTGTTTTGCCATTAACTGCAGCCTCTGGTCCACATCCGTCTCCTGTATAGCAAGCATTAAATGTGTCGGTCTGGTTTGTGTTCTGTTTGAGAGCCACATTCCGACCCCCGCCAATGTAGATGGAGCAAATATTTGCAACTGTCGCCCCTTCAATCCGTAACTTGTTGATCAGACCAGCCCCAGAGCAAAAGACATCAATCTCGTGTGAACTAACTACAAACCGTGATTCATTGTTACATGAGGCAGAACCATTTAGTTTTACCGTGAAACTGTCCAGATCTGTTAAGTCATTCACATAAATCCTAAACCAGGAGAACAGCAAAGATTGATTGAGAGTTGCGTCAACTGATGTAGAATCTGTGTCCGGATTACATGTGGTGTCGTTGTTATCAAACAGGAAAGTAGGTTCAGGTTTTTGGGCGTGTTTGTAAACGAGATCCAAGTACTGACTCTGGGTCAGTAGTCTGGGGAAATAGTCGTGCTGACAACTGTCATTGTTTGGGCATGTCCCTGTAGTTTTGTCACAAACTGAGTCATTGTTTGGGCATGTCCCTGTAGTTTTGTCACAAACTGAGTCATTGTTTGGGCATGTCCCTGTAGTTTTGTCACAAACTGAGTCATTGTTTGGGCATGTCCCTGTAGTTTTGTCACAAACTGAGTCATTATAGCAGTTACATTGTAACATACAATTCGTCCGAAACCAACCGGCTGCACAAATTAGGTCATTAACTTCCAAGGTCTCGAACGAAGCCAGCAGAATAAAGACTTGATCTACAGCGGTGGTTAACGAGCTATTTACAAACATTTATTATCAAACCGTGGTTACATTTCTAAAAATCCGCCAACTCGCTGTGATAACAAATAGTGTGATGTTCAAAGTAAACATTGTTTACGATGGCTCGGACGCGATCATGCTTCCATCTTGGCGCGTCCCATGACGAAAAATCGCCTCGGAAGTTTCCCTCTATAATAATATTCATTTATTATTATTTGTCTCCAGCCTAAATCACTGGAAACTACTATTCGTGCTGTTTCGTCCTAAATGTTTGTCTGCAACGCAAGTATTCAGCCCTACCCTACCCGGGAAATACTTGTCTTAACAGGAAAAAATACCGATACACTATGTATTTCCGAGCTGTGATCGCGGCCTTATGCTATAGTCATGAGAACACCAGCGCGAAAGACATTGCCTACGAAGCTAATTTTTTAGTTAGCTGAGTGACAGTGTTCCCTAGCGTTTGGCTTTTCGTGGCAAGGTGCTGTGCCACTGAGTACGGGTTCGATCCTGCTTTGGTCCATATTTTTTTCTGTTGTTGATTATTTGTCAATTTTTCCGAGTGCTGTAAACATACATCTTCCTCTGATTCCCTCACTGCTGAGACAAGGAGTGGTTGCCGCAGAGAGAAATCATAAATAAAAATCCCATCTGGTGCAGCCAGGATTTGAACCCACAACCTCTCAGTCTCGAGGCCGGTGTCTTGCCTCGAGACCAACCAGTCCCCCCAAAGGTCAAGATATGAGTTGCTGATCGCTTTCAATGATTGCGCTATCCGGAGACACATTGTTAGTAGCTATAACTAAAACAATAATTAAATTATAACATAACTGGTACGAATAATAGCGTCATGGAAAACAGCAGCACCAGATAGAGGAGCCAAGTGGTAATTTCAACAAAAATGTTAATAGATTCATAATGTTACCAACATAAACAACATATGGAATTCTCTCCATTTCTACAGCAAAACAAAAGTAAGGATATTTAAAAGCCACTTCCTGTTGTACTTTCTCTGTGGATCTAAATGTCGGGAACAGAAACATGAAAAATAAAATTATTCACGCAACCGGCTTGAAGAAATTATCTAACAATTTAATAAAACAAAATAAGCAACCAGCATCTGCTCAACGAGTGCAAAGAAGGAGAAAAGCTCATAGCGATAACACGCATACGTTTTAGATTGTGTTTTATCTAATGCAACAACCCCGACAACAAAAAATAGTACAACTCCAGATAGGTAGATAACCAGACAGACAGACAGACAGACAGACAGACAGACAGACAGACAGACAGACAGACAGACAGACAGACAGACAGACAGACAGACAGACAGACAGAAAGATAGATAGATAAAGACTTCCCCATACTTTCTTGAAACAATCTTTCTACCAATTGTCTCTCCGTGCGGGTGTTTAAATGTTTCAAATTCTCTATTGCCATATCATGGCTACAGGACTGCAATTACTTTTCTTCTTTCCCTATGGGACTCTCCATGATTGTACAAATGAATGTCCATGTGAACTATTGGACAACAGACAAGAAAATTACTGGAGTCTGTTTAAATGTGGTTTTACAGAAGAATTTTGAGAAAACCATGGACAGCTAAGAAGAGTAATGAAAACGTTCTGAAAGAGACCAAAGCAAAAAGAGAGCTAATTTCCAATATTAGGAAGAAACAATCATCATTTTTTGGGCATGTAATGAGAAGAGAACAACTGGAATTTATTGTAACAACTGGAAAAATTGAGGGACGAAGAGATAGAGGAAAGCAAAGAGAAAAAAAAACCAGACAGCTTAAAAGAATGGCTTGGCAGAAGGTCAACAACAGAAATGATAAATAACTGTCGAGATCGAAAATTGTGGAGAGACATGATCACCTACGCCAGCAGGCCAGGTACTTGATGATGATAATGGGACTCTTGGGGATGCATTATTTTGACTCTTTCCCGTGAAAATCTTCGCCTGCTGTCTTATCTGTCCGTGAAGATTTAAACAACTTTCTACAAAACAGTCCCTTGCTTTAACCTTCCTTTATCCACACAACAAGAAATGTAATAAAAGCTGTCACAGTCAGCCTTCCTTTATCCACACAACAAGAAATGTAATAAAAGTTGTCACAGTCAGCCTTCCTTTATCCACACAACAAGAAATGTAATAAAAGTTGTCACAGTCAGCCTTCCTTTATCCACACAACAAGAAATGTAATAAAAGCTGTCACAGTCAACCTTCCTCTATCCCCACAACAAGAAATGTAATAAAAGCTGTCACAGTCAACCTTCCTCTATCCCCACAACAAGAAATGTAATAAAAGCTGTCACAGTTAGCCTTCCTTTGCGTGGATAAACACAACAAGAAATAATAAAACCTGGCACTGTCAGCCTCTCTTAACATACACTACAACAAATAATAAAACTTGGCACTGTCAGCCTCTCTTAACATACACTACAACAAATAATAAAACCTGGCACTGTCAGCCTCTCTTAACATACACTACAACAAATAATAAAACTTGGCACTGTCAGCCTCCCACAACCTTCAACAACAAGAAATAATAAAACTTGGCACTGTCAGCCTCCCTTAACATACACAACAAGAAATAATAAAACCAGGCACTGTCAGCCTCCCTTAACATACACAACAACAAATAATAAAACCTGGCACTGTCAGCCTCCCTTAACATACACAACAAGAAATAATAAAACTTGGCACTGTCAGCCTCCCTTAACATACACAACAAATAATAAAACCAGGCACTGTCAGCCTCCCTTAACATACACAACAAATAATAAAACCAGGCACTGTCAGCCTCCCTTAACATACACAACAACAAATAATAAAACTTGGCACTGTCAGCCTCCCTTAACATACACAACAACAAATAATAAAACCTGGCACTGTCAGCCTCCCTTAACATACACAACAACAAATAATAAAACCTCGTACTGTCAGCCTCCCTTAACATACACAACAACAAATAATAAAACCTGGCACTGTCAGCCTCCCTTAACATACACAACAAATAATAAAACCAGGCACTGTCAGCCTCCCTTAACATACACAACAACAAATAATAAAACTTGGCACTGTCAGCCTCCCACAACCTTCAACAACAAGAAATAATAAAACTTGGCACTGTCAGCCTCCCTTAACATACACAACAAGAAATAATTAACCTGGCACTGTCAGCCTCCCTTAACATACACGACAAGAAATAATAAAACCTGGCACTGTCAGCATCCCTTAACATACACAACAAGAAATAATAAAACTTGGCACTGTCAGCCTCCCTCAACATACACAACAACAAATAATAAAACTTGGCACTGTCAGCCTCCCTTAACATACACAACAAGAAATAATAAAACCAGGCACTGTCAGCCTCCCTTAACATACACAACAACAAATAATAAAACCTGACACTGTCAGCCTCCCTTAACATACACAACAAATAATAAAACCAGGCACTGTCAGCCTCCCTTAACATACACAACAAATAATAAAACCAGGCACTGTCAGCCTCCCTTAACATACACAACAAATAATAAAACCAGGCACTGTCAGCCTCCCTTAACATACACAACAAATAATAAAACTTGGCACTGTCAGCCTCTCTTAACATACACAACAACAAATAATAAAACCTGGCACTGTCAGCTCCATTAACATACACAACAAGAAATAAAACTTGGCATCGTCAGCCTCCCTTAACATACACAACAACAAATAATAAAACCTGGCACTGTCAGCCTCCCTTAACATACACAACAAATAATAAAACTTGGCATCGTCATCCTCCATTAACATACACAACAAATAATAAAACTTGGCAATGTCAGCCTCCCTTAACATACACAACAAATAATAAAACTTGGCAATGTCAGCCTCCCTTAACATACACAACAAATAATAAAACTTGGCACTGTCAGCCTCCCTTAACATACACAACAACAAATAATAAAACCTGGCACTGTCAGCCTCCCTTAACATACACAACAACAAATAATAAAACTTGGCACTGTCAGCCTCCCTTAACATACACAACAAGAAATAATAAAACTTGGCACTGTCAGCCTCCCTTAACATACACAACAACAAATAATAAAACTTGGCACTGTCAGCCTCCCTTAACATACACAACAACAAATAATAAAACTTGGCACTGTCAGCCTCCCTTAACATACACAACAACAAATAATAAAACTTGGCACTGTCAGCGTCCCTTAACACACACAACAACAAATAATAAAACTTGGCACTGTCAGCCTCCCTTAACATACACAACAAATAATAAAACTTGGCATCATCAGCCTCCCTTAACATACACAACAAATAATAAAACTTGGCACTGTCAGCCTCCCTTAACATACACAACAAATAATAAAACTTGGCATCGTCAGCCTCCCTTAACATACACAACAAATAATAAAACTTGGCATCGTCAGCCTCCCTTAACATACACAACAAATAATAAAACTTGGCATCGTCAGCCTCCCTTAACATACACAACAAATAATAAAACTTGGCATCGTCAGCCTCCCTTAACATACACAACAAATAATAAAACTTGGCATCGTCAGCCTCCCTTAACATACACAACAAATAATAAAACCTGGCACTGTCAGCCTCCCTTAACATACACAACAAATAATAAAACTTGGCATCGTCAGCCTCCCTTAACATACACAACAAATAATAAAACTTGGCACTGTCAGCCTCCCTTAACATACACAACAAATAATAAAACTTGGCACTGTCAGCCTCCCTTAACATACACAACAAATAATAAAACTTGGCATCGTCAGCCTCCCTTAACATACACAACAAATAATAAAACTTGGCATCGTCAGCCTCCCTTAACATACACAACAAATAATAAAACTTGGCATCGTCAGCCTCCCTTAACATACACAACAAATAATAAAACTTGGCACTGTCAGCCTCCCTTAACATACACAACAAATAATAAAACTTGGCATCGTCAGCCTCCCTTAACATACACAACAAATAATAAAACTTGGCATCGTCAGCCTCCCTTAACATACACAACAAATAATAAAACTTGGCATCGTCAGCCTCCCTTAACATACACAACAAATAATAAAACTTGGCATCGTCAGCCTCCTTAACATACACAACAAATAATAAAACTTGGCATCGTCAGCCTCCCTTAATTCTAACTTCCCGAAGACGAGAGTGGACTGTCACCGAACGCTCACGCTAAAATTACCACTGCACGTTCCATGATGGCGTCAATCTAACGATCGTTTCAGACAAGGCCCTTCTCCACCACCTTATTTCTGCCGTCCACCCTACTGCCACCGGTAAGTATATACATTCATCTTCCTGTTGCTGTCGTTGTTAGAGTTTATGCTGCTGTGTGTTTGCTAATTTTCTTTTCGGCATATTCCGATATGTTAGCTATAGGTAGGGTTTTAGCTGCTGTGTACTTCTCTCATATCTTTTTGTGCAAAACGTAAGTGACCATTAGGGCTTCGTGTTCGAGAGTACTATAAGAGACCCTGAAACCGATTAGATTTTGTCATTTCATTCTGCTAGAGGGACAGACAGCAAGCAACATTGTGTGTTTGTGTGTCCATACAGTGTTTACTGGTAAGTAGACGATAGTCTTTATGGAAGACCCATTAATTTGGTTAACATAAATTTATATCCATCCATCTATCTATCCACCCACGCATCCATACATCTATCTATCTATCTATCTATCTATCTATCTATCTATCTATCTATCTATCTATCTATCTATCTATCTATCTATCTATCTATCTATCTATCTATCTATCTATCTATCTATCTATCTATATATCTATCTATCTATCTATCTATCTATCTATCTATCTATCTTTCTATTCTTTCTCTTTCTCTCTCTCTCTCTCTCTCTCTCTCTCTCTCTCTCTCTCTCTCTGTGTGTGTATTTATATATTTGTATTTTGTTCCCATTCTACCCTTCTCTCTACTACATTTGTATGCCTTACACTTTCTCTGTGTGTATGTGTGTGGTTGTATTGTGTTTCTTTAGTATTATTTCCTTCTCTCTACAATTGTAAATCTTAAATTATCTTTCTATCTATCTATCTCTCTCTCTCACTCTGTGTGTGTTTGTGTTTGTTTCTCATTCTATCCTTCTATCTAAAGTTGTTTCCTCTTAGCTCCTTTCTCTCCATTTCTCTATATATTAATATACAGTTTTTTGTTCAGCCTCCCCCCCCCCTTTTCACCATTTCATTTCTTTATATATTTCTCCCGTATATTTCTCCTTGTCTCTGGTTCTCTTCATCAAACTATCTCTCGTTTTATTTCTCCATTGTTGATCCCCCCCCCCCCCCCCCTGGCGGCCTCGGTAGCCTAGTTGGGAAAACCACCCTACTGGACTACCGACGTTTGGAAAACCCGTGTTCGATTCCCGCTGAGAGCAGTGTGAATTGTACTCGTGGTTGGAAAAAAAAATACTTCCACGGTCCAACTAGCCGCTGGCAGAAATGGGTACCAGGGTATTACCCTGGGAAGGTGAGGAATGTCACTAGAATCGTGAGTTTCGATGTTTGAAGCGACACTATACAGAAATCTCCGAACATTTCTGGATAGGCGGCCGAGCACATATGGGTGGAAACTCGCGTGCTAAGACGCCGGTTCAAGTCTCATACTTTTCCTTGACCTTACTTTTATTTCCACCCCTACCTCCCATCCCTTTTCTTTCCAAAAAACTCTGACAGTCGTGGAAGACCATAGCAGCTTCATAATCAACATTTCTATAAAAGATCTCAAATATTAAACTATACATGTCCAAACGTATTTAAACAAGTTGATTATATACAAACAAAAATAAAGTAACAATATAATGTAATGTAATATATAATATAATATAATATAATATAATATAATATAATATAATATAATATAATATAATATAATATAATATAATATAATATAATATAATATAATATAATATAATATAATATAATATAATATAATATAATATAATATAATATAATATAATATAATATAATATAATATAATATAATATAATATAATATAATATAATATAATATAATATAATATAATATAATATAAATTAATATAATATAATATAATATAATATAATATAATATAATATAATATAATATAATATAATATAATATAATATAATATAATATAATATAATATAATATAATATAATATAATATAATATAATATAATATAATATAATATAAATTAATATAAATTAATATAATATAATATAATATAACATAATATAATATAATATAATATAATATATAATATAATATAATATAATATAATATAATATAATATAATATAATATAATATAATATAATATAATATAATATAATATAATATAATATAATATGATATGATATGATATGATATGATATGATATGATATGATATGATATGATATGATATGATATGATATGATATGATATGATATGATATGATATGATACGATACGATACGATACGATACGATACGATACGATACGATACGATACGATACGATACGATACGATACGATACGATACGATACGATACGATACGATACGATACGATACGATATGATATGATATGATATGATATGATATGATATGATATGATATGATATGATATCTAATGATATGATATGATATGATATGATATGATATGATATGATATGATATGATATGATATGATACGATACGATACGATACGATACGATACGATACGACACGACACGACACGACACGACACGACACGACACGACACAATACAATACAATACAATACAATACAATACAATACAATACAATACAATACAATACAATACAATACAATACAATACAATACAATACAATACAATACAATACAATACAATACAATATAATATAATATAATATAATATAATATAATATAATATAATACAATATAATATAATATAATATAATATAATGTAATGTATTGTAATATCTTCATCTACTACCTTTTCAGCTCCCAGTGGAGCATAAGTCCTCAACAAACATTTTCCAAGTCGTTCTATTTTTTGCCATTCTTTTTAAGATCATTCCAATGTCTTCCCCATCATCTTCATCTCTGCTTCTATCTGTTTTCTCCAAGAATTCCTTGGTCTTCCTCTTTGTCTTTTCCCCGGGGATTCCAAAAAAGGGCCTGTTGTGTAATACTCTCAGTTGGCTTCCGTAGTGTGTGTCCTATACAGCGCCATCGTCTTCGCTGTATCTCTTTATCCACTGGTATTTGACTGGTACATTTCCATAATTCTATGTTAGTAATTGTGTCCTGCCATTTCCATCCTTTTATTCTGCGTAAGCATCCATTTATGAAAATCTGTATCTTCGTGATTGTCAATTTTGTTGTTCTCCATGTTTCGCAGCCATATAATAGGACTGACTTAACATTTGAGCTGAAAATTTTTATTTTTGTATTTAACCTAATTTCTTTGGATTCCCATATGTTTCCCAGTGCAATGAAAGCTCCTCTTGCTTTTGTTATCCTTATTTTGGGATAAGTTTCTGTTCCTGCCTCTTTATCTATATTACTGCCCAGATATATGTAAGATTGTACGTCTGGTAGAGGTATTTTTCCTAGTTTTATTTGGTTATTGCCAACTATATTAATTCTCATAATGTTGGTCTTATCTCTATTAATCTTCAGTCCTAGCTGTTGTGATCTCTCAACAAGTATGCTCATTTTATCCTGCATCTGTTGATGGCTGTGTGATTGGAGAACTATGTTATCAGCAAAGTCTAAGTCATCAAGTTGTTTGGTCAGTGACCACTGGATCCCATTTCTGTTGTTTTGAATTGTTTTCATAATCCAATCTATGGCCAGTAGAAACAGAAATGGAGACAGAAGGCATCCCTGCCTTACTCCTGTTCTTATTTCAAATGCTTCTGTAAGCTGTCCTTCATGCACCACACTACATTTCGTTCCTTCATACATTGTTTTTTCAGGTTAATAAACTTTATGGCGATTACGTAATGACTCAGCAACTTCCAAAGCATTCTTCTGTCTAAACTATCAAATGCCTTTTCGTAATCTATGAATCCAATATAAAGTGGGGATTTTAGTTCTAAACTTTGTTCAACTATTATACGTAGAGTAGTTATTTGATCAGCACATGATCTGTTCTTCCTAAAACCTGCTTGTTCATCTCTCAAATGTTTCTCTATGGCCTCTTTTAGTCTCTCCAGAATAATTCTGCTTAATATTTTTCCTGGCACTGATACTAGCATAATTCCCCTATAATTTGTGCACTCCTGTAAACTTCCTTTCTTTGGTAGTTTGATCATATAACCTTCTTTCCAGTCTTTAGGTATTTCTTCCCTCTCCCAAATTTTATCCAATAGATCATGTAGCATCTTGGTAGAGGTGTTAATATCTGCTTTGATGGCTTCCGAAGGAATTTCATCTGGTCCTGTGGCTTTACCATTTTTTAAAAGTGTGATGGCTTTCATTATTTCTTCTTTGCTTGGTTTTCCACAGTTAACGTGTAACTCTTCTTCTGCTGGTAGTATATCTGGAGGATTATTTGAGCCGGGTCTGTTCAAAAGTTCTTCAAAGTGCTCTTTCCATCTCTCCATTTGTTCCCTTATATTACTAAGCATATTTCCTTTCTTATCTTTGATAAAGGCATTGATCTGTTTGTATTTTCCACTTAATTTCTGTGTGCTGTTGTACAGTTCTTTCATATTCCCTTTATTTGCTGCTTCTTCTGCCTCTTTAGCTAGTTCATCTATATATTTCCTCTTATCCCTTTTAATGCATCTTCTCACTTCTTTGTTCACCTCTGTGTAAGCTTCCTGTGTCTTGGCTTTAGTATCTCTCGTTTTGCTTTTATTTATGTCTGCTTTCTTGTTAATTCTTTCTTTAATTTTATCCAGGGTCTCTGCTGTCATCCATGCCTTATTCTGGCGTTCTCTTTCCCCAGTGTTTCTTCGCATGTCTCTTTCCATATATCTTTTACCTGTTTCCAATGATCGTCTATATTTATTGTATTTCTAGTTGTTGGAGAACTTGGTATTTGTTTGATATTGTGGCTGCAAATTTATCTTTAATTCCTTGTTCTTTAAGAAACCCTACATTGAAATACTTTCTACCCTTATTCGCTGTAGAATACCTTTTTAATTTAATTTTAAGTTTGGCTATCAGAAGATGATGATCAGAAGCTACATCTGCCCCTCTATATACTTTTACATCCTGTAAGATGACTTAAACTTTTTATTAATACATATGTGATCAATTTAATTTTCCGTTCTATGATCTGGTGGCACCCATGTAGCTTTGTGTATTCTTTTATGTTGGAATATTGTTCCTCCTAGGCTCATTTGATTAAGGGCGCAGAAATTCACAAATATCTCTCCATTCTCGTTTATATCTCCAAGTCCATGTTTTCTCATAATCTCTTCGAAGCCTCTGTTGTCTGATCCTACCTTAGCATTTAGGTCTCCCATCAAGATTATAATATCCTTGGCTCGCCTTGCATCCATCTGACATTGTAGCTATTTATAGAAATCATCTTTAACTACATCATCCTTATCGTTGGTTGGTGCATTGCATTGGATAATGTGTAATTTTATTTTGTTTTTGGTTGTTTTAAATGTTGCTCTCATTAGTCTTGGTCCTACTGCTTCCCATTCTATTAGTGTCTTCTGTGCATTCCTTGATAGCATTATAGCTACCACTTCACTATGTTTTGCTTCAGGTTCCAGGGTGTCCTGATGATAAAATCATCCCTCCTGTATTTAATTTTATTCTTTCCGTTCCTAGCCATCTTGTTTCACACATTCCCAGAATATCTATCTTGTAGTTTGTCATTTCTGCTGCTACCTGAGCAGCTTTTTCCTGTTCGTTTAGGGTACGTACATTCCAGGTGCCAATTCTGGAGGATTTCCTGGTAGACAAAGGGTGATTCGGCAACCCGGACTCCTTATGGCTTTCTCCGGCTTGCGTCATACGTCTCTTACACAGAGAGTCCTTATCTTTCCTGGGTGGCGGATTTACTTTTTCTCTCTTTGACTTGTCCATGTTTGTGAAGTTTTTTCGGCTTATTTTTTTTTACAGTATGGGATAGCCAGTCCCATGCCCAACCCTCCTTTCTCGCCTCTTACGAACATGCCTGGTAGGGTACAGCACCGCTATTCTTTATTCCCCTTTCGGGTCCCTGCAGCGCACAATTTAATGTGATGTGATGTGTGTGGTGTGGTGTGGTGTGGTGTTGTGTGATCTGATTTGATATCATATGATAGTTATGATGTGATGTGATGCGATATGATGTGCTATGACATGATATGATATATGATATGATATGATATGATATGATATGATATGATATGATATGATATGATATGATATGATATGATATGATATGATATGATATGATAAGATATGATATGGCCTTTGGCGTCTTGACAGGCGGTAGATAGCAAGCAATCATAAGTCGGTAGTTTGGTTTAAAATAGTAATGTCTTATGCTGGACGCTGCTTAACGAACAGCTTCTCTCGTGGCTGGATCCGCCAATATTGGACAAACAGATCCATCTGCAGCACGAACATGATGTATTCCTGGTGCCTGGTCTCGTCTCTTTTCTCCTGCGTCTTTTGTCTTCTGAATTTGATATCAGCACTGCCTCGAAAACTGCTTTGCCATTTTTTAAATTTTTTGTTCTCCGTGTGCTACGATCTGCAGTCAGATTTTCCCAGTTTTCCTTCCTCAAGTTAGCCTTGAAACATCCTTATATCTCAGCACTGGTTTGCCCTTTGGTCTCCTTCCATCCTTTAGTTCGCCATACAATATTTGTTTGGGAATACGATTGTTTGCCACTCTTCTCACATGACCTAGCCACCTTCGTCTACGACTCCTAAGTGTTGCCATGATGGACGGGAGTTTGACTCGTTTAAGACATTTGGGTTAGTTACTTTGTCTTATCATTTGATGCTCAAAATCTTTTGATGAAAACGCACATGAAAGCTGTTTAACATTTACCCCTGTCCCGCATAGGTAGTCCAATTTTCTGATTCGTATAGAAGTGTACTAAGCACACAACTTTGGTCAGTTTGAATCTCAGCCATGAGTGTTAATTTGGTGTTGGTCCATGCTCTATTTTTAAGTTTACAAAATGTGGAAGCTGCCTTTCCGGTTTGGGACTGTATTTCTTCTTCAGGGGAGATATGGGTTGTGACCATAGAACCGAGATAGGTGAACTTTCTCGTAGATTCAAAGAGTGTGTTATTTAATGATATAGCTGCGGAACTAGCTATACCTTGTTGAAGCATATATTTATTGACAGGGAGAATAAACATTACATTTTCGATAGTCTGAATAATTTACTTCATAAAATTAAATTAATCCTGCCATGTCCAAGATAGAAAACAAGATAGAAAATAAGACACGTGAGGCAAAGGCGAAAAAAAAACAAAGAACAATATATGGACCGAAGCAGGATCGAACCCGTACTCAGTGGCACAACGCCTTGCCACGAAAATAGCTAACTAAAATCGAATTAGACTAAGAAACTATAGTCCATTTCATAACTGGTGCCAAACTTTTAAAATCGATATCTTTTTAACCCCTTTTTGTAATTTTTTCAAAATTTGCATGTAAAGTTATAATGATTAGAACCCAGCAGGGAATTAATTTCATTAGAAAAAAAACATTTGGTTATTATTACTGCTTATTTGATTTATATAAATTTATAACGACCCATTGATGTAGTCAAAACTTAGTGTTTACAGTATTTTAATTTAAAAATAGCGATTAAAAATCCATACACGGTACAATTGACGTTTTTGCACGCTTTCAACGTGAGTTGTCTGACACAATTAGACACTTGTAGAAAACACGAGGCATTGTGTGTTCCATTTCCGTTCATTCATAGGTGTAGACGTGGAACGATAACATTTATCATGAGTCTTAAAATGAAATTCTACAGTTTACAAAACATCGCAATAAAAATGTATGACTATTTTTGCAAAGAGGCTAAACGAGGAAGATTATTTCATTCTTTAGAAAACCCTGAGAATAGGACAAGACACATTTTGGATTTATCTAAACGGTCATTTAATCGCTGGATTCAAGCACGTGACCGTCAATGTTCAAAATATACAAAATCACAATGAAGAGCAAAAATGTTGGATAATTTCGACAGTGAACTTATTAGAAGTGAAATTCGCAAAATGTTGGGTATGAATGAAACTGTTACAATAAGAAAATTAAAAGTATCGCTGAAAAAGAACAACAGTATTGAAATATCAAAGTCTACATTATGGAGGAATGTGAGAGCTGCAGGCTTTACGTTCAGAAAGTATTCCAATGGACGAAACATCATCTGTGAGAAGCCACATATAGTAGTCATGAGAAGCAAGTACTTAACATATAGTAGTCATGAGAAGTAAAAGAGGTGCGCAAGCAAGGTTATGATATTGTGTACTTGGATGAAACATGGATCAATGCTCACTACACTAACCAAGGGAATGGCAGTCATCAGATGGAAAGATTAAGAGATTAATACCTAGCAGCAAAGGACAGCGCTTGATAATTGCTCATGCTGATAGTCGGCAACATGGACTAATACAGAATGCAGAGCTCGTTTTTCTTTCAAAATCCATAGACAATCGGGATTATCACTCTGAGATGAATGGTCACATATTTAGACATTGGATTGAAAATTCTGTTCTCCCATCACTAGATCGACCATCTTGCCTAATAATGGAGAATGCAGCGTACCACAACATTGTTGCACTTGAAGATAAAGTCCCGACGTCATCCAGTACAAAAGATGCTATTAAGATATGGCTCACAAAGGAGCACATACAATTTAATAACATGTACTTAAAACCTGAATTACTATCTCTAGTAAAGCAAAAACAGAGGACAAAATTTTTCAAATAGATAAGATTATCCAAGAGCACGGTCATATAAGTTTGAGGCTGCCACCTTACCATGCTCATTTAAATCCAATAGAACTAATCTGGGCAAAATTAAAAGGACAAGTGGCAGATGAAAATACAACATTCAAAATATGCGATGTAAAGACTTGCTAATCTCGCTTTATTAAATATAGACAAAGATTATTGGACTAAATGTGAAGACCACGTCGTAAAACAGGAAGAGGAATATTGGAAAAATGATGGTTTGTGGAATGTTCAACCCCAAACAGTTATTAATCTTTTAGACTCGTCTGATTCAGAATGAAAGTATATAGCCCCCACAATGTTGGCCCCTATATTACCTTAAATTAGTTCAAAAACGGTCCTTTTCAGGACCACACAACTATGAAAATTGGACATACAGGTATACCTTGATATTATCGTCCGTCCTCTAACTGAGCAGACAATAATTCTCCTGGTGTTTTGTCTTATACAGTTATTTCCCCATTACGGCCACGCCTTTACCTAGTGAAAATTAATCATAGACCAGCAACTACCTTAATTTCTATTCTTTAGGGTTTCACAATTTACAATTGTGACAAACATCAAAGAAATTCGCCGCTTTAAGAAAACTGCAGCTGCAAGATATTTGTTAAATATACATTTAAAGGGTCTTTTGCATTCGAATAACATTTGGAAAATGTCAAATGTATTTAACAAATGTTTACTGCGTAATCGCGTTTTGAAGTTGGGCACATGATTTGAAACGAGCCAGGCATTTATGTTCATTTTACTTGCCGCTTAAATTTTTTTTTTTGTTCGTCAGCTTTTATCTCTGACGAAGTCCCCAGAATTTAGGAACTGAATTTTGCGTGTTAATCCCTGGCAGCCGTGTACACAGGGGTCCCTCGCCACACAGGCAGATAATTCCGTCTTCGGAGGTACTCATATTTTTTCCGTTGATGAGTAACTGACGTTTCAAGCCGGGCCTCACTGCTAAGCCCAGGGATGGTTGCCGCAAAGAGAAATCATAATAAAAATCCCAACAAGCCGGGATTTGAACCCACAACCTCTCTGACTCAAGGCCGGCGACGTCTTGCCTCGAGACCAACCAGTCCCCCAGCTTAATAATATTTCCCTCTCACTTTCTTCTCATGTTCACCGCCTTGTTTTTCTTCCCTGGCCAGAAAGTCATTAACAATACTCTCTTATTTCATATATTTTCATTCTGTATTGTTCTTATTTGACTTTAACTTCAATCTATTACTATCTTTTATTATCTTTCTCTTTTCCACATTTTCATAAAGTGTTTGAGAGATTATAATAAATGACTTTCACTGATGCATCTCACGTGATCAACTCAAAATAAACTCACAAAACACATACACTAAAACTCCCGAAGCGCCACGAAACAAAATTGACTGTTACTTGCTTGTTTCTTGTTTATCAGCAGTGCTTTAATAAAGAAAATGAAACAAACACATTAGCAGACTATTAGCAAATAACTTGGAACCAGTAGACACTTATCAAGAGCATGATAAACACACAACATTTAAAAAATAACCAGTAAAATGAAAAGGATATCTATTTAAGTCAGCAACTAAAACAAAAATGATTATAGACATTGATATCAATTCCAACGGCATATTGAAATGTTGTCCACATTTCCATAAAAACATCGAAGACCTTTCTCCTATTGGCAACTGATATTGTCTAGTACTAATCTGAGCTGGTTATAACTCTGGATAATGCAATAAAAGACATCAGAAGATTATTTGAATTGGCTCGAAAGCAGATTACAATAATAATGAAAACAGCAATAACATTTTAAAAGAGAAACTTCTTCTTTGTTCTTTTCTCTTTCTCACTGATACCGAAAAGGTGTCGTGATTATATCATTTGTCGTTCTTGAAATGCTCGAACTGTCTAAATTAGTGATTTTTCTTTGTTGTTACATGTCTCTGTCACTCCATCTATCCATCTTCTTCTGGGTCTTCCTCTTGGTATTTTTCCATGCATTCTCGAGAAGAACGCCCTAAAAACAGCCACTAATGTGCTCAAATTCCAGATGTTGATTAAATATGATGAAGAACTGACATCGCCTCATTCCAATCAAACCTATCACAGTTAAGTAGACAATGAAGGATTATTGTCAGGTTGCACATCCTATGTAGAACGTTGTGCTCATTGCAGCCTGTTGGAAAGAATATCTGTCTCTAGCTAAATCTCCCACTTCTTCTGATGTCATACTCAATGTCTCTTTGAAATCTTGAAACCACCTTCGTCTTGAGGGAGCCCGATAGCTCAGTGGTTAGTGAACTGGACTACAAAGGACAAGGGGTAAGGTTCGATCCCAACCGACGGCTTCCGGGTTCACCCAGCCTTTAATGGGTACCGGATTTTTTTCTGGAAAGTGAAGCGGCACGGGCGTAATACCGACCACATTACCCCAAAAATCATGTGCCGAAGGTCTGTAAAATTTATGGTCACTAACACCATATTCCCTATACGCCACTTGGCGTGACGGGGGTACTTTACTTTTTTTTTTTTTACCTTCATCTTGGTCTGCCCCTGTCTCGTTTCTCTAGAACCATGCCTTCCATTATTATTCTTTCCAGCCCAGAGTCTGTTTACGTGGCCATGGTATTTTAATTTCCCGATAAGATATTTATGAGGTGCGCATGGCCGTGCGGCTAAAACCACTGCTCTGCTGGCTGAAAAGCTGATGTACGGTGTTCGAAGCCCTCGGTAGACAGAAAGGATTTTTTTCTATCGGGGGTGAAATAAAAATCCTGAGTCGCACACTTTGTGGCGACTGCTTGACCAAGCGGCCTTTATCCCTCTGGTTCTATCGTTGCCCCCCCCTCCCCCGACATACACCAACAATGGTACTGTGTGTCCTAAAGATAGTTTTAGATAGTTTAATAAGATGTTTATAAGGCAATTTTTTTTTTACATCTTCATATCATTGACTATGTCTTCGTTGCTCTTTATCATAATCCAAGTTAGACTAAAAAAATTGTATGTGGCATTTTGTTTCAAATAAACCGATGAAGAGAATGTACACTAATGATTCCTGAGACATACGGTTGTACAAACGAGTACCTCCGAAGTTGGAGTTGTCTGCCTATGAGGCGAGGGACCTCTGTGCACATGACTGCCAGGGAAAAAAACGGATTAACACACAAAATTCAGTTCCTAATCTCTAGAGATTTCGGCAGAGGTGAAAGCTGGCGAACGAAAAAAAATATTTTAGAAATACTTTATTGGCGCACGCTGCATTCCAATACAAGGTAAAAGAGGCAGAGGCAGACCAAGACTAACATGGACGAGTAACATCAAAAGATGGACAAGTCAATCTATGGCAGCCTGCACCATCAAAGCAAGAAACAGAGTATCAATTCAGAGGAAGAGGTATGTTTACAGCACTCGGAAAAATGACAAATAATCAACAACAGAAAAAAATATGGACCAAGGCAGGATCGAACCCGTACTCAGTGGCACAGCGCCTTGCCACGAAAAGCCAAACGCTTAGGAACTCTGCCACTCAGCTAACTATATGGACCAAGGCAGGATCGAACCCGTACTCAGTGGCACAGCGCCTTGCCACGAAAAGCCAAACGCTTAGGACACACACATTACATTACTTAACAAGAAACAGAGTAGAATGGCGATCCATTGTAGTCAACCTTCGTTGTGGAGAAGGCACTCGATGATGATGATTGGCGCACGAGTCTTCAAATGATTTCAGTTATGTTTCTTTACTCAGAATATTTTTTTTTAAAAAGATTTTTATCAAAATAAACAAAATGATAGAAAAAAAATATCATAGCTAGAGACATTGCAGCGTGGAAGATGTGAGTTTATGAAATAAAGCAGCATTTTAAAATGACGTGGAAAGTTTGGAAAATATTAAAATAGACTGTAGACTGACAAGAAGGTTGGATGGAGAAAACTCTTGATATCAGAGTGTCTGGTTCTTTATACGATGAATTGACTCTTGCTATCTGAAGAGAGGTGTCATAATTGAAGCTCATTCGCAGCTGTATCGATTTGGAGAGGCGGCTTTCGAAAACTACGCAATCTGACGTCATCTGTTTACAAGTTTTGACCAAATCTTGAAGTAGCGGCTGGGTCGTGACAAAGTGATGTTTATTTTTCTGTTTCTCTATCACATCGTGATGGAGTGATGTTTATTTTGATGTTTATGTATCACATCGTGATAGGTTGTTGTTTGTTTTCTCTCGTATTAAAGTCATAGCGACTGATAGAAGCTTGTTTGAATTAAATTACTAGAAATATCGTCAAAGTATATATATGTGTGTGTGTGCGTGCGTGCGTGCGCGTGCGTGCGTGCGTGCGCGTGTGTGCGCGTGTTCGCGTGTGCGCGTGTGCGTGCGTGCGCGCGCGCGTGCGTGTGCGTGCGAGTGCGTGCGTGTGCGTGCGAGTGCGTGCGTGCGCGTGCGTGCGCGTGTGTGTGTGTGTGCGCGCGTGTGTGTGTGTGTGCGTGCGTGCGTGCGTGCGTGCGTGTGTGTGTGTGTGTCTGTGTGTGTGTCTGTGTGTGTGTGTCTGTGTGTGTGTGTCTGTGTGTGTGTGTCTGTGTGTGTGTGTGTGTGTGCGTGCGTGCGTGCGTGCGTGCGTGCGTGCGTGCTTATTCTTTGTCTATGTGGAGTATAACTTAACTTAATCAGACCAACTCTTATTCTTTGTCTATGTGGAGTATAACTTAACTTAATCAGACCAACTCTTATTCTTTGTCTATGTGGAGTATAACTTAACTTAATCAGACCAACTCGTATTCTTTGTCTATGTGGAGTATAACTTAACTTAATCAGACCAACTCGTATTCTTTGTCTATGTGGAGTATAACTTAACTTAATCAGACCAACTCGTATTCTTTGTCTATGTGGAGTATAACTTAACTTAATCAGAACAACTCGTATTCTTTGTCTATGTGGAGTATAACTTAACCTAATCAGACCAACTCGTATTCTTTGTCTATGTGGAGTATAACTTAACTTAATCAGACCAACTCGTATTCTTTGTCTATGTGGAGTATAACTTAACTTAATCAGACCAACTCGTATTCTTTGTCTATGTGGAGTATAACTTAACCTAATCAGACCAACTCGTATTCTTTGTCTATGTGGAGTATAACTTAACTTAATCAGACCAACTCTTTGTGTCTCCCAGCAACAGAGCTGCAAGTTGTCAGCGACGCAGAGATGATGCCCTGCGACAGGATTGGTGAATCAAAACCATCCAGACCCTACTCCACCTGTCCGTGGTGCCTCTAGTAACAGACTAACCAGTCTAGTCTGGCCAAGCGAATAGAGGTCGATAAGGGAGCCCGGTACTCAAAAATAAGATGCTGAAGTCAGATGTGTTGGGTCGAGAAGCGCAAATATCACAGTTTTACTGCAAACCACAACACAACGCCCACTTAACGTCCTCTTAAGGGCGGACGATGAGAAGATGTTTTCCTTTAGTCATCGGGCGAACGCAAGCAAGAAAATTGTGTCTAGGCAGAGTATAACTTAACTGGTTATGGTTATGGTTAGTCGAAGGCCCCGGTATCACTGCAAACGAATTAAAATCTATAATTGCACAGCCGCCCGTGCCAGTGGTATCATCCAAATTAAATGTCATCTCATTGAAGAATCCAAACAAAGAAAAGCAGCAGCTGCCCCCATCATAACAGCTACAGCCCACGCCAAACGACATAAGGTCAAGCGGCACTGAAAGTAAACACAGCTGAGCTGTCTTTTGTCATTCGAGATCATCATTTATCTTAAGCAATCGGTATTTCAAAACACCATCCAGATTAAAGACACAGTTCACGATTTGCACGGAGCACTAAACTCAGTAGCTCCGGCAGCAAACCGGACTTGGAATATGAGAAAACTGCAACAAGGAACACTTTTCAGACTGAGTCTCAATGGTTCCTGCCGCCTATCCGCTATATTGACTGGACATAATCAGACCAATTCTTAAATTTTGTCTAGGCGGAGTGTAACTTAACGTAATCAGATCAACTCTTAAACTTTGACTAGACGGTATGTGACTTAATCTAATCAGATCAATTCTTCAGCTCTATCTTCATCGATGAACTTAATTTATTTAACTCCCTCTCAAGCAAATTTCAGCAAAACTCAAATTCCATGTCTGATTTACATTCACTCCTTCTAATTTTGCGTGCTCTTATTCTCCCGTCGTCTCTGCATCCAACATGACGGATGATAAAATCCCTCGTTTAAGCCTCGATGTCTAGACATGATTCACCACGCTGTCTCTTCTGTCCTTCCCTAAACACGTCACATTTACATTTTAAGACATTCTAGAAATTACTGAACATTTTCTGTCAAAACATAAGTTATCTCCCTCTTTGTGCAGACATAACAGATTTTTTTTTTTAAAGTATGAGGGAGGCAAACGTTTAAATTGGAAATAATAAAAAAAAAAAAACAAATATGTGCCTACAAATAAATCATAAAAATCTAATATTATTCATGGTATTTGGGACCACTTGTCTAGGAGTTATCTTTAGTTTAGTACAATGTTTGTTCAGTTTTATTCACATTATATTTGTTATTATATAGCAGCCTTTTCTTGGAAGCAAAGGCGCGCCTGACAGCAGCAGAGCAGGAAGTCGTCAGCGACCCACAGCTGATGGTCTGCAACAGGATCGGTGAACCAGAACCATCCAGACCCTGCTCCACCTCTCAGTGGTGCCTCTAGTAACAGACTAACCTGTCAAGTCTGGCCAAGCGAGCAGGAATTGAAGAAGGAAGACAACCTGGCACTCAAAGTGTCTTGTTGAAGTCGGATGTGTTGGGTCGAAAGGCGCAAATATCACAGTTTTTCTGCAAAGTATAACACAACGCAAACACGCCCACTTAACGTCCTTTTAAGGGTGGATGACGAAGAGTAGTACTCCTTTAGTCATCGGGTGAACGCAGGCAAGCAAGCAGCTCTTTGCTTTTTCCTTGTGGAAATCCTTTGGCAAAACGTCGATTGTGTTTCGTGTTAACTTCTTCATCCTCATCATCTTCATCATCGTGTGCCATCTCCGCAACGAATGTTGGCTACCGTAGAGCGCCATTCCACTCTGTCTCTTGCTTTGATGGTGCAGGTTGTCATCGGGTGATTTGTCCATCTGTTGACGTTATTCGTCCATGTTAGTCTTGGTCTGCCCTGCCTCATTTACCTTGTATTTTCCCCTGCAGGATTACTTTTAGTAGGCTGTTGTGTCTTTTAACATGGCCCAAAAATCGCATTTGTCTTGTTTAAATTGTGCTTAGTAGTTCTCTTTTCATTTTTAGTTGTTTTAAGACTTCGTCGTTTGTTTTCTTTTCCTTCCATCCAGTTCTACCTATTTCTTCTATATATCCACATTTCAAAGGCTTCAATTTTCTGTTAACTTCTTCAACCACAAAATTGTCACCATTTATGTTCCTCCAGTACTCTCCGAAAAAGAGGAAGACCCAGGGAGACACTGAGAAGAACATTCATGAGAGAGGCAAGAGCAGCAGGAATCGGCTCCCTCAATGAGATAGAACTGCTTGCACAGAACAGAGACAGATGGCGAGATTTGATAAAATATCTTTAAAAGAAAACTGCTAGAACAAAAATTCATATAGGAGAAGGTGTATCTTGGTCTACGCCCTATGGGCCGGTTACGGCTCGAAAGGTCAATAGATAGATAGATAGATAGTACTCTCCACGATCATAATGGACTTTGTCGGGTCAACACACACCCTATGGAAGGCGATCCAATAACGGGGAACAAACAATTCTGAATAGAGAAACGTTGTGAGGGGAGGAAATAAACACTGTATTCAGAAAACATAAGCATTTTGTCACCCATAGGTGAACCTGAAGCACTGGACACTCTGATTTGGTACTTACTTGTCTGTTCCCTCAGTTTCTTTTCTTGGTTTTGTCCTCTCGATGTACTATCATCCTTCCTCATTATCAAGGTAACTGTAAATCACTACCTTCTTATTTTTCTACATTTCAGCTCCCTGTGGAGCATAGGTCTTCAACAAACACTTTCCAAGCCGTTCTGTTTCTTGCCATTCTTTTAAGATCATTCCATGTCTTCCCCATCATCTTCATCTCTGCTTCCGTCTGTCTTCTCCAAGAATATTTAGATCTTCCTCTATGTCTTTTTCCTTGCTGATTTCATAAATGTGCCTGTTGTGTAATACTCTTAGTTGGCTTCCGCAGTGTATCCTTTCCAGTGCCATTGTCTTCGCTATATCTTTTTATCCACTGGTATTTTACTTGCACTTTTCCATAATTCTATGTTAATGATTTGTTCTGCCATTTCCATCCTTTTATTTTCCGTAAGCATCCATTAATGATTGTCATGACCTTACTAGGGCGTCAATGGAAATTGGTGTTCGTGTCTCGTCACTGCACATTACAAAAGTGGCCATCGGCTGAGGGGAACTTCTTCTTCTGTGTTCGGCTGAAAATAACTTCTAATCAACTGTGTCATTAAAAGAACGATAAATGGGTATCATCGTCATCATCATGTACCGGACCTGCTGGCGTAGGTATTCATGTCTCTCCACAGCTTTCGATCTCGACAGTTATTTATAATTTCTATTGTTGACCTTCTGCCAAGCCATTCTCTTAAGCTGTCTGGTATTTTCTCTCTTTGCTTTCCTCTATCTCTTCGTCCCTCAATTTTTCCAGTTGTTACAATATATTCCAGTTGTTCTCTTCTCATTAAGTGGTCAAAAAATGATGATTGTCTCTTCCTGATATTGGAAATTAGCTCTCGTTTTGCTTTGACCTCTCTCATAACATTTTCATTACTCTTCTTAGCTGTCCATGGTATTCTCAACTTTCTTATATAAAACCACCGTAAATGGGCATACATTCGCTATTTTTTTTCTTTACAAAAGTTGTGGTATCGTGTATTTTGACCAAACACATGCGACTCCATCTTGGCCTTTTTGGGTGTATAAAATAAACATAAAATGGTATAGAGTAGCTAGACCAACAGAAAGGCAAGACACGTCTCGTCAACAACCTTCAACAGATATAGCAAACAAACTATTCACATTAAACACAACATTCCGAACCAGAAAACACAACAACAAAGTTCTATAAACATGTATTTAATACCTGATTAATATTTGATAAACGTGGCCGCGCATATTATTTAATATTTGTTATATTTGACACACGTGGCTGTGCATATTATTTAATATGTGTTATATTTGACACACGTGGCTGTGCATATTATTTAATATTTGTCATATTTGGCACACGTGGCCGCGCATTTTATTTAATATGTGTTATATTTGACACACGTGGCTGTGCATATTATTTAATATTTGTCATATTTGTCATATTTGGCACACGTGGCTGCGTATATTATTTAATATGTGTTATATTTGACACACGTGGCTGCGCATATTTTTAATATTTGTCATATTTGGCACACGTGGTTGCGTATATTATTTAATATGTGTTATATTTGACACACGTGGCTGCGCATATTTTTTAATATGTGTTGTATTTGACACACGTGGCTGCGCATATAATTTAATATGTGTTATATTTGACACACGCGGCCGCGCATATTATTTAATATTTATCATATTTGGCACACGTGGCTGCGTATATTATTTAATATGTGTTATATTTATATAATATATATTTTATATATATACATAATATAATAATATGCACAGCCACGTGTGTCAAATATAACAAATATTAAATAATATGCGCGGCCACGTTTATCAAATATTAATCAGGTATTAAATACATGTTTATAGATCTGTGTTGTTGTGTTTTCTGGTTCGGACTGTTGTGTTTAATGTGAATAGTTTGTTTGCTATATCTGTTGAAGGTTGTTGACGAGACGTGTCTTGCCTTTATGTTGGTCTAGCTACTCTATACCATTTTATGTTTATTTTATACACCCAAAAAGGCCAAGATGGAGTCGCATGTGTTTGGTCAAAATACACGATACGACAACTTTTGTAAAGAAAAAAAAATAGCGAATGTATGCCCATTTACGGTGAAATGTTTCAAATATAACAAATATTAAATAATATGCGCGGCCGCGTGTATCAAATATAACAAATATTAAATAATATGCGCGGCCGCGTGTATCAAATATAACAAATATTAAATAATATGCGCGGCCGCGTGCATCAAATATAACAAATACTAAATAATATGCGCGGTCGCGCATAGTATTTAAAAAAAGGAGCTCCTAAGAAACATCAGAAAAAAACCGTCAACATTTTTCGGTCACATCATGAGAAGAGGAAAGTTGGAATACTTGGTTACAACTGGAAAAATACAGCGAAAGAGAGCTCGCGGACGACAAAAGAGAGAAAATATTGGACAGCCTCGTGTCATGGCGTGGAAAACAGTCAACAACAGAACTGATACGATGCACGGTAGATCGAAGATTGTGGAAGGAAATGATCGCAAACGCCAGCCGATGTGGCACATGATGATGATGATGTAGTTATGCAAAATGTGGACACACGCTGTAACTATTTACTTAATCGATTTGAATATGGCTTCACGCGTGTATGTCTGGCGTGGAGTTTAATTTTGTTATGTTGATATCCGTTGTTAGAAATTGTTTAATACTGACGGTGTCGTAATGTGACATCTCTGCATCGAAATAAACCACATTAAATTGATCACATCTTTTCATTATCTTGTTGGTACATTTATGGTATATGTAGTTGAAATGTCACTGTACTCTTGTACTATCATACCACCATATGTTGCCCTCCCATGATGTCCTTCCATCATTATATGATGTCCTCCCATTATTATATGCTACTCTACCATCACTATATGCTTCCTTCCGATCATTACATGCTACTCTCACATTAGAATATGCTACTCTTCTATCACTAAACTGAAGTAGCGCAAATAGTTAGTTATATTATGTTCTATCTATCTATCTATCTATTGTCCTTTCGAGCCGAAGACGGTACATAGGGCAGAACCACAATCTCAAAAACAGAAACCTTGCGTGCCAAAATGGCGCATATTGCAGAGATCACTGCTTCTAAAATCTATGGCTCTGTTTCCATAACAATACTTTTTACAGTGACAGCTTGTCAAGCCATCGATCAACCTCCTTAGTCGCCTCTTACGACATGCCTATGTTACGTTAGACATATTCATATGTGCTCCGATATTCTCCTCAACATGTCCATCAATAAGCAGTGACTACGTCATTTCTGTGCTGGTTTGAAAATTTCCATAATTCGTTCAGGATCCGTTTTCTGTTCTGAGAATGTCAATCCCCATTACAAGTTTTCAGTTTAGATAGCCACAGAGTGTCGCATGATACATCATGTTTATGATGTCTGTTTATAGATGTATCTATCTATCTATCTATCTATCTATCTATCTATCTATCTATCTATCTATCTATCTATCTATCTATCTATCTATCTATCTATCTATCTATCTATCTATCTATCTATCTATCTATCTATCTATCTATCTATCTATCTATCTATCTATCTATCTATCTATCTATCTATCTATCTATCTATCTATCTATCTATCTATCTATCTATCTATCTATCTATCTATCTGTCTGTCTGTCTGTCTGTCTGTCTGTCTGTCTGTCTGTCTGTCTGTCTGTCTGTCTGTCTGTCTGTCTGTCTGTCCGTCCGTCCGTCCGTCCGTCCGTCTATCTATCTGTCTGTGTGTCTGTCTGTCTATCTGTCTGTCTGTCTGTCTGTCTGTCTGTCTATCTAACTATGTCTTTCTATCTATATGTCCGTCCATCCGTTCGTATGTCGTTCGTCCTATCTATTAACATTTCGAGCCGATGACAACACATACATTGTAGACTCCCCATGCCCCACGATCTTGCTATCAAGTGTCAGACTCTTCACAGAAACCTTATTGTCGCTCCCCACTTGTCCCTGTTCTAGACAAACCTTTTACCCTAGGCAAGAGAGCTGATGCCTGCTGTTCTTGCTTCTCTCCTCTCTGTACTTTTTAATATAACATACAGTATTTGTGCACTTTTTCTATGTTACAATCACGATTGTCACGTAATTGATTTATGTTTGAATTACCGTGTAGTCCTGGATCCTTTGAGGCGCCGATACGGGAAATTTGTCAAAGTCGATCTCAGTCCTTCCATTGTGCGTGTTAGTATCACAGCTTCTTCAATGGTGTTTCCTGTCTAGTCTCTGTAATCAATTTTCTCATGTGTCTCCCACTACTCGATCTGTTCGTCGCTGTTCCCTCTGTGGTATTGATTAAATGTATATCTAACAGGATTGGTACCTTTGCTATAGCTTGTGTATAAAACGTACTGGGCAGCTGCGTTTTATAAATCAAATGTAAACCTTAACTCTTTCAGTACGGACGGTTTTGATCAATTTGGCGATAGAGATTTCAGTGACAATATTTTTCATGTTTTTAAATATTAATCTACATGTTTATATTTATTTAACACTTAACATATTATATATGAATTTTTAGATAATTAAACAAGGAATAAGATTTTACCAATACCAAGATGATACAAGACATGTAAAAAGAATATGGTTTGATGACAGTTTACACTAAAAAACATTTAGAGTGACGCACTGTGCGGCTAAACGTACATGACCGAAATCGGCATGGTGTGTCGAAACGTACGGAAATAGTTAAGGATTAATGTTAATTTTTGTTATTAATTTAACTTTCAGCGCAAAAGTTTGCTGCAATGTTCTGGTTTTAATTCAATATAAAAAACATACGGACTATAGTTTAGGTATTCATCTAATTTCTACCGCACATGATGAAACAATGAAGCAATGTCTATGTGTCCGGCAGCTGTGAAGATGAAGATCTTCATCTATCTAAGATAAGTGTATTATGGGTAGATGAAGAAAGAAACAAAAAATACTGAAATCACGTAAAAGTAAAAAAAAATAGATTAAACTGTTAAAAATCTGTGCAACTTAATGTTACTTTACTGTTACCATATTTTATTTTTAATCTCACTAAAAATTAAGGGTGTTCTTCCCTCCGTTTCTCCTACCAATCCCATCTTGTTAAGTAAAGTAACGTTCCTATAAGTGAAGTAAAGTGACCCGTTACGCCAAGTGGCCTATGGGAAGTATATTGTTAGCGACCATCATTTTTAAAGACATTCGGCACATAATTATTGGGGTAATGTGGTCGATATTACGCCCATGCCGCTTTACTTTCCAAGAAAAAATCCGGTACCCATTTAAGGCAGGGTGAACCCAGAAGTCATTGATCAGGATCGAACACGACTTCTTGCCCTTTGTAGCCCAGTTCTCTAACCACTGATCTATCGCGGCTCCCAACGTTCCTATAATCTTTCCAAAAAAGCAAGTAGTTTTTGTTTTCAACTGATTCTGGGATGTGCCGCGACACAGGAAAGAAATAGGAATGATGAAAGACTTGGTCCTCACACAAAGAAACAGTGACAATTGTTTAAAAGAGAAAGAATCCATTACAATTGTAAACAGCACAAATAAGGAACTTTAATAAACAACTTTATATAGTAAAAAGTAAACTATAAAATGTAACTTTAAATGTTTTGGGGGAATAATGAGATGAGTGATGCAGATCTGGAAAAAAAAAATCTGTGTCAGTCAAAGGCAACATAAAGTTCTGAAATGAAATAATGGGTAGATTAGGCAAAGGTAACATTCAACTCTGAAATAAAATCCCAGGTAGTTAAATCAAAGGTAACATTCAACTCTGAAATAAAATCCCAGGTAGTTAAATCAAAGGTAACATTCAACTCTGAAATAAAATCCCAGGTAGTTAAATCAAAGGCAACATTCAGCTCTGAAATAAAATCCCGGGTAGATAAGGCAAAAGCAATATTCAGCTCTGAAATAAAATCCCATGTAGTTAAGACAAGTGCAACATTCAGCTCTGAAATAAAATCCCATGTAGTTAAGACAAAGGCAACCTTCAGCTCTGAAATAAAATCCTGGGAAATCACAGCAAAACATTGAAGAGCATTTGCTGCAAGACGTCACTGCCAATGGAAGTACCGAGATTAACAATCACAGTGATACGTAGATCCTGTTCGCTGTGAACAATTAATGAACCAGCAGAAGGATCAAAGGAAGAGAACGAAGCGTGATTCCTCGGTAGAAAATCGGGACCGGAACAAAAGTAATGAAGACAGTCTTAGGTGAAGCCAGTGTATAAGAGCAACTTTAAAGCAAACTAGAAACAAATCAATCTACCTTCTGTGGTCACCCCATGAATACACGGACACAATAATCTAACAGGAAAGCAGACAAAATAATCTAACAGGAAAGCAGACAAAATAATCTAACAGGAAAGCAGACAAAATAATCTGACAGGAAAACATATAAGGAATGGTTTACAAAGGAATATAAGTACAAACAGTGCCAGACAGTGTAACAATTTGGTATCGGTTTGGTATAAAAAAAAAAAAAAAAGTAAAGAGCCCCGTCACGCCAAGTGGCGTATAGGGAATATGGTGTTAGTGACCATAAATTTTACAGACCTTCAGCACATGATTTTCGGGGTAATGCGGTCGGTATTACACCCGTGCCGCTTTACTTTCCCAGAAAAAATCCGGTACTAATTTAAGGCTGGGTGAACCCGGAATCCGTCGATTGGGACCGAACCCTACCTCTTGTCCTTTGTAGTCCAGTTCACTAACCGCTGAGCTATCGCGGCTCCCAACAATTTGGTATGGAAAGAGATAAACGGTAATGCTGACAATTAGTGTAAGTGACTTTAGATGCAGGAATAGCATCATTGTTTATTTCTGTGAATATAATTTCATGATGATGATAACGTAGGAACGACATCATCTGGTTTACACACAAACACTAGTATGGGGTAGGGTTCTATCCCAACTGACGGCTTCCGGGTTCACCCAGCCTTAATTGGATACCGGATTTTTTTTTCTGGGAAAGTAAAGCAGCACGGGCGTAATATCGATCACATTACCCTAAAAATCATGTGCTGAAGGTTTGTAAAATTGATGGTCACTAACATCATATTCCCTACACGCCACTTGGCGTGACGGGGGCTCTTTACTTTTTTTACTACTACATACACTAGTATCAGGAAATGTCATCAACGCTGATACTTTTGGGGGAAAAAATTATGAAAATGAATTCATGAAATAAAGATTGCTACACTCAGCACTTCTCAAGCTCGTAAATCCACAAGCGCAACTACACCCTGAGTCTCCGGTCCATCCATGCCTAACCTTCTCTAAATTACTTCAAAATGTCACATCACTACACCAGCTGGGCTAAACCGAGCAGAAATACCAACAGAATCGATACTTCTTCATAGGGGCTCTGAGATTTGCTACAGGAATTTGTATTCATTAGCTGTCGACGTAGATGGCCAACAAATCCAGTTGTCGATACGTGACCACCTTCATCATTATGCAAGTACCAGCACAGAATAAACAACCCGGAATGGCGGCTCTAAACTGTTTTAGTGGATCACCGCAAACAAAATCACAAATGTACAGTTAGTTAGTTAGTCAGTCAGTCAGTCAGTCAGTCAGTCAGTTAATTAGTCAGTTAGTTAGTTAGTTAGTCATTCACTTAGTCAGTCAGTCAGTTAATTAGTTAGTTAGTTAGTTAGTCAGTCAGTCAGTTAATCAGTCAGTCAGTCAGTTAGTTAGTCAGTTTGTTAATCAGTTAGTCAGTCAATTAGTCAGTTAGTCAGTCAGGTAGTCAGTTAGTTAGCTAGTTAGTTAGCTGCCTGGTGGGTTAATTGGTTGGCTGACTGGTTGGGTGGTTGGTTGGTTGATTGGTTGGTTGGTTTTGGGTGGTTGCTTGATTTTGCGTGACTGGTTGGCTTGATGGTTGGTTGGCTAGATGGTTGGCTGGTTGGGTAGTTGGGTGGTTGGCTTATGGACAGATCATCCATACTGCACATCGGATAGTTCAAAAGTGCTCAGATCCATTCCTCAGTATATCCCTCGACATATAGCGACTTACATTTCAGGTCCGGATCATTGTTCGTCAATTCTCCACAATCACTGCTCGTCAATTCTCCACAATTACTGCTCGTCAATTCTCCACATTCACTGCTCGTCAATTCTCCACAATCACTGCTCGTCAATTCTCCACATTCACTGCTCGTCAATTCTCCACAATTACTGCTCGTCAATTCTCCACAATTACTGCTCGTCAATTCTCCACATTCACTGCTCGTCAATTCTCCACAATCACTGCTCGTCAATTCTCCACAATCACTGCTCGTCAATTCTCCACAATCACTGCTCGTCAATTCTCCACAATCACTATTCGCCTCCACAATAGCTAATCAAGCAAGACTGGCTGTTCGTTCATGTCCTCATATACTCGAATGTCTTGACACAAAAAGGAAGCATGCCATGAACTCTTCACAAGCTCCATCCACTGCCTTCGGGGTCGGCCCATTTTGATCTTCCTGAAAAAAAACTTATTAAAAAAATTGAGAAAGAACAGGGAAGTGAAAAATGTGACTCAAGTAAAGCTATTGTCACGGTTATTGCCATAACTTTCATCGTCAAACTACTTGCAAAAGCGCCGCTGCCTTACCTGAAAATTTTCTCTCCAACTTGAACTGTAAATGTCCATATACGTCATCAATACCTCGCTAAAGGTCCATCTGTGCATTTGACTAATTCACCTTCAGAAGAATCACATGAAATCCTGTGCCTTCTACTTTCATGGCAACTGGGTTTTATTTTCTGCATTCTCTGTTCAGTTTGATGGACGTACAACACTCTGATGGCACTCGTATCAAATCACTTTTCAGTTTGATAAACGTACAACACTTTGCTGAAACTCGTGCTCATTATCCTTTCAGTGTGATGCCTTTTGAAAGTACAACACTCTGCTGGCGCTCGTGCCCATTCTCTGTTCAGTTTGATGGACGTACAACACTCTGCTGGCGCTCGTGCCCATTCTCTGTTCAGTTTGATGGACGTACAACACTCTGCTGGCACTAGTGCCCATTCTCTGTTCAGTTTGATGGACGTACAACACTCTGCTGGCGCTCGTGCCCATTCTCTGTTCAGTTTGATGGACGTACAACACTCTGCTGGCGCTCGTGCCCATTCTCTGTTCAGTTTGATGGACGTACAACACTCTGCTGACACTCGTGCCCATTCTCTGTTCAGTTTGATGGACGTACAACACTCTGCTGGCACTCGTGCCCATTCCCTGTTCAGTTTGATGGACGTACAACACTCTGCTGGCACTAGTGCCCATTCTCTGTTCAGTTTGATGGACGTACAACACTCTGCTGGCACTAGTGCCCATTCTCTGTTCAGTTTGATGGACGTACAACACTCTGCTGGCGCTCGTGCCCATTCTCTGTTCAGTTTGATGGACGTACAACACTCTGCTGGCACTAGTGCCCATTCTCTGTTCAGTTTGATGGACGTACAACACTCTGCTGACACTAGTGCCCATTCTCTGTTCAGTTTGATGGACGTACAACACGCTGCTGGCGCTCGTGCCCATTCTCTGTTCAGTTTGATGGACGTACAACACTCTGCTGACACTCGTGCCCATTCTCTGTTCAGTTTGATGGACGTACAACACTCTGCTGGCACTAGTGCCCATTCTCTGTTCAGTTTGATGGACGTACAACACTCTGCTGGCACTCGTACCCATTCTCTGTTCAGTTTGATGGACGTACAACACTCTGCTGACACTCGTGCCCATTCTCTGTTCAGTTTGATGGACATACAACACTCTGCTGGCGCTCGTGCCCATTCTCTGTTCAGTTTGATGGACGTACAACACTCTGCTGGCGCTCGTGCCCATTCTCTGTTCAGTTTGATGGACGTACAACAATCTGATGGCACTAGTGCCCATTCTCTGTTCAGTTTGATGGACGTACAACACTCTGCTGGCGCTCGTGCCCATTCTCTGTTCAGTTTGATGGACGTACAACACTCTGCTGGCGCTCGTGCCCATTCTCTGTTCAGTTTGATGGACGTACAACACTCTGCTGACATTCGTGCCCATTCTCTGTTCAGTTTGATGAACGTACAACACTATGCTGGCACTCGTGTCCATTCTCTGTTCAGTTTGATGGACGTACAACACTCTGCTGGCACTAGTGCCCATTCTCTGTTCAGTTTGATGGACGTACAACACTCTGCTTGCACTCGTGCCCATTCTCTGTTCAGTTTGATGGACGTACAACACTCTGCTGGCGCTCGTGCCCATTCTCTGTTCAGTTTGATGGACGTACAACACTCTGCTGGCACTCGTGCCCATTCTCTTTTCAGTTTGATGGACGTACAACACTCTGCTGGCGCTCGTGCCCATTCTCTGTTCAGTTTGATGGACGTACAACACTCTGCTGACACTCGTGCCCATTCTCTGTTCAGTTTGATGAACGTACAACACTATGCTGGCACTCGTGCCCATTCTCTGTTCAGTTTGATGGACGTACAACACTCTGCTGGCACTCGTGCCCATTCTCTGTTCAGTTTGATGGACGTACAACACTCTGCTGGTACTCGTGCCCATTCTCTGTTCAGTTTGATGGACGTACACCACTCTGCTGGCACTAGTGCCCATTCTCTGTTCAGTTTGATGGACGTACACCACTCTGCTGACACTCGTACCCATTCTCTGTTCAGTTTGATGAACGTACAACACTATGCTGGCACTCGTGCCCATTCTCTGTTCAATTTGATGGACGTACAACACTCTGCTGGCACTCGTGCCCATTCTCTGTTCAGTTTGATGGACGTACAACACTCTGCTGGCGCTCGTGCCCATTCTCTGTTCAGTTTGATGGACGTACAACACTCTGCTGACACTAGTGCCCATTCTCTGTTCAGTTTGATGGACGTACAACACTCTGCTGACACTAGTGCCCATTCTCTGTTCAGTTTGATGGACGTACAACACTCTGCTGGCACTAGTGCCCATTCTCTGTTCAGTTTGATGGACGTACAACACTCTGCTGACACTAGTGCCCATTCTCTGTTCAGTTTGATGGACGTACAACACTCTGCTGGCACCAGTGCCCATTCTCTGTTCAGTTTGATGGACGTACAACACTCTGCTGACACTAGTGCCCATTCTCTGTTCAGTTTGATGGACGTACAACACTCTGCTGACACTAGTGCCCATTCTCTGTTCAGTTTGATATACGTACAACACTCTGCTGGCACTAGTGCCCATTCTCTGTTCAGTTTGATGAACATACAACACTCTGCTGGCGCTCGTGCCCATTCTCTGTTCAGTTTGATGGACGTACAGCACTCTGCTGGCACTCGTGCCCATTCTCTGTTCAGTTTGATGGACGTACAACACTCTGCTGGCACTCGTGCCCATTCTCTGTTCAGTTTGATGAACATACAACACTCTGCTGGCGCTCGTGCCCATTCTCTGTTCAGTTTGATGGACGTACAACACTCTGCTGGCACTCGTGCCCATTCTCTGTTCAGTTTGATGGACGTACAACACTCTGCTGGCACTAGTGCCCATTCTTTGTTCAGTTTGATGGACGTACAACACTCTGCTGGCACTAGTGCCCATTCTCTGTTCAGTTTGATGGACGTACAACACTCTGCTGGCGCTCGTGCCCATTCTCTGTTCAGTTTGATGGACGTACAACACTCTGCTGGCACTAGTGCCCATTCTTTACCAGGTTCTATGTCCTCAAGTGAATAAACCTGTTTGAGCAATGTTCTCGGCCTAGTCCGTCCAGACTGATTCCCCTCTCTTTCACTCCCAACTTCCATAACTGCTTGATCCATGCGCTCGGTAAAAGCAAGACTACGGTCAAACCTCACTCCTTGATCTTTCGTTGAATTGGTCCTTTCCCCATTTTTATAACGCAGACTCACAGTTGGTGTTGGTGTATTAAAAATAATGTTTTTCAGGAAGAATTATGTTACCGCTGACTTCATTGGGTTGACTAGTATTCATGTCTCTCTACGTCACATGCTGGAGAGGATGAGTTTTTTTTTTTTTTTTTTTTTTTTTTTGCAGTTCCCCAGCAATCTCTTTCCGGTCTTTTCATTGGTGGTACATTAAAGCAGCATGGTCGACATAAACACTTTCTTACCCGGATCAGTGTTCTGTTCCCTTCTGATTCTCACTGTGTAGGTGTTAAATACATATGGACGGTGAGCTCTGTTGTTGGCCAGTGTGTATTGTCGCTGATTCAGATGTCAACGTGTCGCATTTGTACGCCACATTTCGCTGGAAAAAAAAAGTCACAGAGATTCAGTTAATAAGGAATGGGCTTATAATGAACGCAAAGAAAGCCATCATCATGAAATCAAAAGGTAGCTTACTGAACGCGACATCGAGATCAATTACAGCAGCACATGTCTCGATATCTAAGTGAAAATACTCAGGTACTCACACTCAACATCATTGATCAGAATCTATGATCCAAATCTATTTATTTGGACAGCATCCTTCCAAGAGCAGAAGGAAATGAACGACTCTGTAAGAATCTTGCAGGCTTTTTTACAGGCAATTACTTTCTCGACAATTCATAAACATCAGAAATAGACTCAATATGCAATAAAGCCTGTCATATCATTGGACAGCTATCACCGCTATTGTCCAACAAGGAAATAACTCTAGAGACGAAACGGGCACTCTACAAAACAATCTTCATCCCAACATTGTGCTACCAATGCCAGCCTTGGACCCTAGATACAAGAAATATAAGAAAAATAACATCTACTGAGAATAAATAAAGGACAGGAAACAGCCTGGGAGATAAAGTCAGAAATGAAGAACTGAGAAAAAAAAGATAAGAATAATCGCCACCATACAATATATAAAGTAACAACAGATAACAAGTGTTGGCCACGTGTCAAGGCAGAATGATCAAAACACAACACAAGGAGCCTTCAATAACGTTGCGACAAAACCAGACCCAAGGGCGACCACGAAAAAGATGGATTGACGGAATATTAGAAACACTAAGAAACATAGCACCAGCAGAGGTGAACAGGAGAGCAAAAAACCGCAAATTATATCTCCCCTCATCGCTGAAATGCAAATGATGAAGGAAAGGAGAAGAATTGCTTTCTCCAGTTTTCTGAAAGCGCTAAATTCTTGCGTGGTCCTTGTCCGATCTTGACAAAGGTATCATGTAACTGTGCCACCACTCTCCATTGATTGTTGCACTCTCCATTGATTGTTGCACTTTCCATTGATTGTTGCACTCTCCATTGATTGCTGCACTCTCCATTGATTGTTGCACTCTCCATTGATTGTTGCACTCTCCATTGATTGCTACACTCTCCATTGATTGTTGCACTCTCCATTGATTGCTGAACTCTCCATTGATTGTTGCACTCTCCATTGATTGTTGCACTCTCCATTGATTGTTGCACTCTCCATTGATTGTTGCCCTCTCCATTGATTGTTGCACTCTCCATTGATTGCTGCACTCTCCATTGATTGTTGCACTCTCCATTGATTGTTGCACTCTCCATTGATTGCTGCACTCTCCATTGATTGTTGCACTCTCCATGATTGTTGCACTCTCCATTGATTGCTGCACTCTCCATTGATTGTTGCACTCTCCATTGATTGCTGCACTCTCCATTGATTGTTGCACTCTCCATTGATTGTTGCACTCTCCATTGATTATTGCACTCTCCATTGATTGCTGCACTCTCCATTGATTGTTGCACTCTCCATTGATTGTTGCACTCTCCATTGATTGCTGCACTCTCCATTGATTGTTGCACTCTCCATTGATTGCTGCACTCTCCATTGATTGTTGCACTCTCCATTGATTGTTGCACTATCCATTGATTGCTGCACTCTCCATTGATTGTTGCACTCTCAATTGATTGTTGCACTCTCCATTGATTGCTGCACTCTCCATTGATTGCTGCACTCTCCATTGATTGCTGCACTCTCCATTGATTGTTGCACTCTCCATTGATTGCTGCACTCTCCCTTGATTGCTGCACTCTCCATTGATTGCTGCACTCTCCGTTGATTGCTGCACTTTCCATTGATTGTTGCACTCTCCATTGATTGCTGCACTCTCCATTGATTGCTGCACTCTCCATTGATTGTTGCACTTTCCATTGATTGCTGCACTCTCCATTGATTGTTGCACTCTCCATTGATTGTTGCACTCTCCATTGATTGTTGCACTCTCCATTGATTGTTGCACTCTCCATTGATTGCTGCACTCTCCATTGATTGTTGCATCTCCATTGATTGTTTCACTCTCCATTGATTGTTGCACTCTCCATTGATTGTTGCACTCTCCATTGATTGCTGCACTCCCCATTGATTGTTGCACTCTCCATTGATTGCTGCACTCTCCATTGATTGTTGCACTCTCCATTGATTGTTGCACTCTCCATTGATTGTTGCACTCTCCATTGATTGCAGCACTCTCCATTGATTGTTGCACTCTCCATTGATTGTTGCACTCTCCATTGATTGTTGCACTCTCCATTGATTGTTGCACTCTCCATTCAATGTTGCACTCTCCATTGATTGTTGCACTCTCCATTCATTGTTGCACTCTCCATTGATTGTTGCACTCTCCATTGATTGTTGCACTCTCCATTGATTGCTGCACTCTCCATTGATTGTTGCACTCTCCATTGATTGTTGCACTCTCCATTGATTGTTGCACTCTCCATTGATTGTTGCACTCTCCATTGATTGCTGCACTCTCCATTCATTGTTGCACTCTCCATTGATTGTTGCACTCTCCATTGATTGTTGCACTCTCCATTGATTGTTGCATTCTCCATTGATTGTTGCACTCTCCATTGATTGTTGCACTCTCCATTGATGGTTGCACTCTCCATTGATTGTTGCACTCTCCATTGATTGTTGCACTCTCCATTGATTGCTGCACTCTCCATTGATTGTTGCACTCTCCATTGATTGTTGCACTCTCCATTGATTGCTGCACTCTCCATTGATTGTTGCACTCTCCATTGATTGCTGCACTCTCCATTGATTGTTGCACTCTCCATTGATTGTTGCACTCCCCATTGATTGTTGCACTCTCCATTGATTGTTGCACTCTCCATTGATTGCTGCACTCTCCATTGATTGTTGCACTCTCCATTGATTGCTGCACTCTCCATTGATTGTTGCACTCTCCATTGATTGTTGCACTCTCCATTGATTGTTGCACTCTCCATTGATTGTTGCACTCTCCATTGATTGCTGCACTCTCCATTGATTGTTGCACTCTCCATTGATTGTTGCACTCTCCATTGATTGTTGCACTCTCCATTGATTGCTGCACTCTCCATTGATTGTTGCACTCTCCATTGATTGTTGCACTCTCCATTGATTGCTGCACTCTCCATTGATTGTTGCACTCTCCATTGATTGTTGCACTCTCCATTGATTGTTGCACTCTCCATTGATTGTTGCACTCTCAATGCTTGTTTGTTGTAGTCATTCACCAGTTCCCGCAACTCTTCATCAGCCCGCTATCTATCTATCTATCTATCTATCTATCTATCTATCTATCTATCTATCTATCTATCTATCTATCTATCTATCTATCTATCTATCTATCTATCTATCTATCTATCTATCTATCTATCTATCTATCTATCTATCTATCTATCTATCTATCTATCTGCCTGCCTGCCTGCCTGCCTGCCTGCCTGCCTGCCTGCCTGCCTGCCTGTCTGTCTGTCTGTCTGCCTGCCTGCCTGCCTGCCTGTCTGTCTGTCTGTCTGTCTGTCTGTCTGTCTGTCTGTCTACCTACCTACCTACCTACCTACCTACCTACCTACCTACCTATCTATCTATCTATCTATCTATCTATCTATCTATCTATCTATCTATCTATCTATCTATCTATCTATCTATTTATCTATCTATCTATCTATCTATTGTCCTTTCGAGCCGAAGTCGACACATCGAGCAGAAACACTATACTCTTGTGACAGACTTTGCACTGGACCTGCATTGTGTCTCGCCATATGTCTATGTTCTGAAAGAGTTGCTTAATCTCAGCGAGGAAGCTGATGTCTACTGTTGTTGCCTCTTGCATTAATGTTATTTATAGTGTTTCTCCAAGTCGGCTTCTTTTACTTTTGCTCTTTGGTTCTCATTTGAGGGCATCCTTTGAGATTCTTTTGTTGTCTCTTCTCTGGCCAACATATGACCACCATATTCTCTTGATTATAGATGATATTTTTGGATTTTTTGTCATATCCCCTATTTCTGCACTAGTCTTGAACTCATTCAGTGGTAAACGAATTATTCTCCTCCGGCATTTGTTTCCAAATCTATTATCCTTTCTAGCCAAAGACGGCACATAGGGCAGAACCATAATCTCAAAAAAGGAAACCTTGCGTGCCAAAATGGCACATATTGCAGAGATCACTGCTTCTAGAATCTATCGCTATGTTCCCATAGCAACACTTTTTACAATGACAGTTTGTCAAGCCATCGATCATCGATTTGTTTCCAAATTCATCCATTTTATTTTCTATTTCTTTAGTCGTTTTCCAGCTCTCGCATGCATCATTAAGGGTAGATAATACATTTGATTAGAAAATGCAGTTAAAGGTAGAAGTGCTTAGACCAAAGCCATATATTTCTCACGTCCGCGGGTTGACAGAGTTTTCATGAAAAAAAAAAAAAAACTCAAAGCGTATGACGTCATCAGCTATGCGAGCTATAGACGGTTGACGTCATTTTACCCACAACCGCTCCAGCTCGCAATGCCGATAACGTCACAAGCTTTTGGTGATCTCTGTCAGCACGAAGGACTTGAGATATAGTGGGCGTTACACGGAACACGGACAAACAATCTCGTCAAATAGAACAATTTGAATGAAGGCAAGAGGTTGTCAAGATTTTCGTTTTGAAGCAATTGCTTTAAGCCAAGAAGACGCCGACTATATCTACACAAATGGGTCTGCCATTAGAAACCATCACAAATACAAGAAATAGCATTATGATCGTGTGTTATCCATCCTGATAACATTCCTACAATTTTTGGACCCATCGAAAAATTCTTCTTCAATTTCATCTCAGAAATAATAATAATAATAATAGTAATATTAATAATAATAATAATAGTAATATTAATAATAATAATAATAATAGTAATAGTAATAGTAATAATATTAAAATCGTGTTCCATATGTCGAGATGTTAAAAAATAGTAACGTCTCAATTGATATCTTTCTACTCATTAATTTAACATAAGGCCTGCAAGACATGCATAATGTAATGTCGTAGGATATGTCCAATATTTTTGAAAAAATAAATCAGTTGTTTATGTGTGTATTGGTAACGCTGTAATAGAAACCTACGTGTTGGAGTTCCAGGCAATAAAAGTAAAAGCAGATAAGCTATCTAAACTAAACAATAGGAGCAACACTCGGGGCAACATTAGGAACAACACTCGGAGCAATACTAGGAGCAACACTAGGAGCTACATTAGGAACAACACTCGGAGCAATACTAGGAGCAACATTAGGAACAACACTCGGAGCAATACTAGGAGCAACATTAGGAGCAACACTTGGAACAATACTAGGCTTTCCTCTTTTGCTTTCCTTCACTATAATGTCCAACATTTCTTGTAACTCATATTCACTCTTAGCGATTAAGGCTATATCATCAACATACCTTAGATTATTTATATTATGACCTCCGCTTGTTATTCCAGGCATGCCCCTTATGGAACTTAAAATAATCTCACTATACATGTTAAACAAATCTGGTGACAGCACACAACCTTGCATAACACCATGTTTTATTATTATTATTTATATGTATTGTTATATTAACGATGTCATAACACAGTGAAAAAGAAGCAATAAAAATATATTAAAAGAAATCTGGCTTCGAAAATAATTCGCTTGTAAACAAATTCTTACAGATGAAATACTAAAGTAACGTTTAACGACACAGAGGAAAATAATAGTAGATTAATATTATTGTGAACGGGAACTTTCACAGGCGACAGATCAACTAATTATTTCAGGGTAGACAACACTCAGGAAAATCCACAAATAATCTATGATATGGTTACGAGTATACGTGCGTGGAAGACATCGCCAATGATAGCAACTTTCTTAGGTTGTTTAGTTGGTGGTGTACCGTAATGCATTGCCTCTCGTGGCAAGGCGTTGAGTCGAGGAATACGGATTCGATCCTGCCTCGGGCTGTCTATTGTTGTTTGTTGTTTTTTCCTGTTGTTGATTTTTTTGTGGATTATTCAGAGTTTTGTAGACCTCTTTACTTGAAAACAAAAATAATTCGTCTAAAGCCACAGCGGGTTGGAGAGAACAATAATGAGAGGCGCGGTTCCTGGAAGGCGAACAGGAGCAGACCAAGAAGATAGTGTATTCGAAACATCAAACAGGCCTTGAACGTGACAATAGAAAAAGTGGGAGGAGACAGAGAATCTTGTAGACGGGTTGTGATAAATTGCAACGTTCTGCAAAGTACACGCAACCCGATGATGATGTCATTACACTACACTAGCTTTTGGCGCGCTGTCGTGATTCTGTCTTCTTAAGCTACAAAAAGTACAAACAACCAATCAAAATAATTGTTATAATCTGTGCCAATCATTCAAATGTGATATTAAACTTTGGTCTCTTTTCTGGAATGAAAGAAACAAGAATTGATTGACAGAAAGTAGATGGAGAGAAAAAACAACAAATCGCGTGGGTAGCTGCTACATTGACATGAAAATCAATATCTCTGTTCACAAATAACCGGCCCCTGTGGTGACAATAAGCTTCCTCCGTTGGTCTCTGCCCAACCCTCGCCAACTCGTAAAGCGACATGGCACGAGACCTCACAATAATATCGTTATATGTCTTCATTACTTCGTCAAATCAATTTTTTGTTTGCTTTTGTTTTGTCTTTTTTCCGACACTGTTCATTACATGTGTACCAAATGTATATTTTTATCGTTTGTTATTTCCAAATATTGCGGCTAAGGATGTCTCCACCCGATTTCTTCTTCTGATTAATCGTTCTTCTAACAGATATATCGTCAGAACAATAACCTGGTAGACCATCTAAGGGCAGAATCCCCCTACAGAAAAGACAATCTGCTGCCTTGCAGGAAGATTGGGGACAATCAAAGGCTAAGGAAAGCAAACCTGAAAAAATGCTGGCTGAAATCGGATGCACTGGGCCACTGGCGCAGAACACAGTGCAACGTATTAACGGGTGTTCAGTCAGAGTGGATCTGGCGGACTCTCAATGTGACGTTCTGTCTGTGGGGGCGATCAACACACTTAACCTGACAGCTGACTTCATGTGGGAGTCTGGAATCCTACTCTGACTGAGTCCTGATCGCAGAGAGAGAGAGAGAGAGAGAGAGAACAATAACCTCAGAAAGGAGATGCAGCTGTGAAATAAAGTGTATATAAAGACGGAATTATATGAAAAGGAAAGCAGGCGGCTGTTTAAAAAAAAAAAAAATCTCTGTTAAAATAAAAAAGAAAACGTGATTTTTTTTTTTTTTTTTCTTTTCAGTTGTACGTAGATTTGTTTCATCAGTATTTCTATCCGCTGGCGAAACATAGACCCCTACAGCAGAGCTACAGAAGAATATACAAGCTTTGGAGAGAAAATGTTATCGTAAGATTTTTGGCATACCTTACTTAGATCGTACCACAGATGAAATACTTCGCAGAAAGATACAAGCAAACGGAGTACATGACTATTTTTTGTGAAGAAACGCAAAATGAAATGGTTTGACCACGTTTTTAGATTTTCGGGCCTTACAAAGACCATTCTGCAAGGAATGTGGAAAGAGGGAGAAAGTAACATCGGTGACAGTAATATGTGGACGTAGATCTGATAGGTAACATCGGTGACAGTAATATGTGGACGTAGATCTGATAGGTAACATCGGTGACAGTAATATGTGGACGTAGATCTGATAGGTAACATCGGTGACAGTAATATGTGGACGTAGATCTGATAGGTAACATCGGTGACAGTAATATGTGGAAGTAGATCTGATAGGTAACATCGGTGACAGTAATATGTGGACGTAGATCTGATAGGTAACATCGGTGACAGGAATATGTGGACGTAGATCTGATAGGTAACATCGGTGACAGTAATATGTGGACGTAGATCTGATAGGTAACATCGGTGACAGGAATATGTGGAAGTAGATCTGATAGGTAACATCGGTGACAGTAATATGTGGACGTAGATCTGATAGGTAACATCGGTGACAGTAATATGTGGACGTAGATCTGATAGGTAACATCGGTGACAGGAATATGTGGAAGTAGATCTGTTAGGTAACATCGGTGACAGTAATATGTGGAAGTAGATCTGATAGGTAACATCGGTGACAGGAATATGTGGAAGTAGATCTGATAGGTAACATCGGTGACAGGAATATGTGGAAGTAGATCTGATAGGTAAAACATCGGTGACAGTAATATGTGGACGTAGATCTGATAGGTAACATCGGTGACAGGAATATGTGGAAGTAGATCTGATAGGTAAAACATCGGTGACAGTAATATGTGGACGTAGATCTGATAGGTAACATCAGTGACAGGAATATGTGGACGTAGATCTGATAGGTAACATCGGTGACAGGAATATGTGGAAGTAGATCTGATAGGTAACATCGGTGACAGGAATATGTGGAAGTAGATCTGATAGGTAACATCGGTGACAGGAATATGTGGAAGTAGATCTGATAGGTAACATCGATGACAGGAATATGTGGACGTAGATCTGATAGGTAAAATCGGTGATAGGAATATATGGAAGTAGATCTGATAGGTAACATCGGTGACAGGAATATGTGGAAGTAGATCTGATAGGTAACATCGGTGACAGGAATATGTGGACGTAGATCTGATAGGTAACATCGGTGACAGGAATATGTGGACGTAGATCTGATAGGTAACATCGGTGACAGGAATATGTGGACGTAGATCTGATAGGTAACATCGGTGACAGGAATATGTGGACGTACTTATCTCCCATACATATGTCTCCTGATGGGAATGAGTCAATTATTGTTTATTTTCTCTGTCAAATAAGTTGATTACATTTTTACATTCGTATCCCCCCCCCCTTTTTCCTCCCCCCTTCCTTTGTAGAGCTTTGGAATCGATTAAAAAAGTGTTAAGACACTTTTTAAAAAGTACTCTCGTCCGACCATCTTAATTTATGATGGGGTGCTTGTCCTCGTCTTTTTTTAATTTTGTAGATATAAAATTGTGACAGAATTGTTTACTTGCCCCTGGGCAAGACAAAACTTTGTCCTCTATATTGTTGCTGTCTTTATATTTATCTTTCTCTTTCTCTTCAGCTTAAACTTTCATGTCTTGAAAAACAGGGATGTCTGCATTTTTAAGTTCCGGGCCGACCAAGATCGATACCCGACAAACAAGTTGGGCTGAGCGATACTTACTAATGAAATAAGGCTGGGAAAAACAGGAGAAATCGAAGCTTCGATATTTTCGAATCGATGGCAAGAACATTTTTCTTCTGTGTATTATGTGTCCAATGCATTATAAATTGTATTGTGTTTTGCGTAATTACCTTCTTATGTGTATGTTTATATGTATGTCTATAAGTAGATCTGTCTATCTACATCCCTAATCTTCCACCATCCATCGTGGATCAATTCACTGCCAATCCATCCATTCATCTACCCAATCATCCACACATGCATATATTCATCCATACATCCACATCCATCTAGCTTTTATCTGTCTGCCTGTCGATCTGTACATCTTCTTATTTCTCTAACTCTCATTCGTCCTCTTTCATTATTTCACTCACTACTATCTCTCTCTCCCACCCTCTCCATCCTTCTTTCGCTCACTTCTTCGCTAACTTTCTTGCTCCCTATCTATTCCCAAATAACTGACTAACTCACTCCCTCACTCTTTCATTGATTCCTTTTCTCTCATCATTTAATCCCTGCTCATTCTGCCCTCCTCTCACGCTCGGTGTCGTTTCCAGACATAAACGAGCTTTCATTTCATTAATATCCCTCCAGTGTTGTAAGTTTTCCCGAAGGAAATCAAGGTCCTTTATAGAATTTAGTTTGGGGGAAGATTTCACGCGAATAGAGAGAAGGATTTATATACAGGCCCTAAATTTCGGAGACAAGACTAATATATCCACATTATGATGACCTTTGCATTTTCATCAGCCCTTTATAATTTAACGTTTACAGAAGTTGTTTTTGTACTTGATTATAGTCTAATATGTACATGTTTTAGTTGTACACGTCGGTTATAATTTGTTATAATTTGTTATTATTAATATTGATTTGGAACGGTAAATATTGTTGAACAATCTTAAGTTCTTTAAATATCTTTTATCAAAATAGTAATTATATTCATATGATACATTTATAAAATATATAATGTCTATAACAATTGCAGTCAATGTGGAATTTAAGAACTTAATTTAATTATAATTTGATCTTTAAATGCGTTATCTGCTATCTGAGAAATAATTTGATTTTTGTTTGTGTTATATATATATCTATATTGTTATAATTAAATATTGATATATGTTAACCCTATACTTAAGTATACATATGGATGTGAATCATGGGCAAGGGACAACAGACAAGAAAATCACTGGAGGCTGTGGAAATGTGGTTTTACAGAAGAATATTGAGAATACCATGGACAGTAAAAAAGAATAATAAAAACGTTCTGAAAGAGGTCAAGGCAAAGAGAGAGATAATTTTTTTGTCCATGTAATGAGAAGGGAACAGCTGGAAAATATTGTGACAACTGAAAAAAATGAGGGGCGAAGAGATAGAAGGAAGCAAAGAGAAAAAAAAATACCAGACAGCTTAATTAAGAGAATGGCTTGGTAGAAGATCAACAACGGATATGATAACACAAGGCAACAAAATCAAACTTTTTTTAATCATCTCAAACCAAAATACACTTTTCTAAAGGATTTTGTGGCGCTGATTTCAGATCTGGTATCAGTTTTTTTCTATCACGTCAAGTTTTTAAGTTATGAGTGATGTTAGTTTTCACTGAACTTGGCTGTATTTGTTCGAGAATCGCAAACATCAATTAAGCAAATGATTCACATCTTCTAGACTAAATCAAATATACTCACATCACAGCATAGATATGTTGAATGTTTCTTCAAAAATGCTTGGAATATGATTTTCTGTTATATTCTTCGCCTGGATTATCACGGAATAGCATCCAGCAGAAGTCGGCCATCATACTCTCATTCCACAAACCTTGATAACGGCGCGCCATTAACTGATAGTCCTGGTGAAAACGTTCTCCTTGCTCATCACTCACCATACCAAGATTTTCTGGGAAAAAATCTACATGGGAGTGCAAGAAGTGAAGTTTTAATGACATGCGACAGCCAAGGTTCAGGTAAGAATCTATTAGACGCTGAACTCCTTCCCTGTACGTAGGAGACTTATGATTACCTAGAAAGTTTTTACAGACCCACTTGAATGCCTCCCAGGCTTCTAGCTCAGCTCCTGACAGAGACTGTTTGAAACCTTCATCTTGTAAAACAGATCTGATTTGTGGACCTATAAATATCCCTTCCTTCATTTTTGCAGCAGTGATGTTTGGGAATTTATTAACAAGGTACTGAAAACCTTCTGAGTTTGTTTTACCCATGGTCTTCACAAGGGTTGCATAGATACGAGTCCACCAGAAGGAGGTAAAGGAATAGGCAATGAATCGTCATGTGGAACAGGCCTGATGGCAGAATCTAAGCTAGGATATACAATGTTCTGTTTATTTTTAGCAGAGAATCCATTTGTGTTCACCAGACAAAAGTAGCAATCATTGACATGGTCTCGCGGTTCCCTCCATACCATTGGGATTGCAAATGGCATAATTGCCTTGCGGCCATTTAGCCAGTCACGTAGTCCGCTTGAACAACTGGTACATATGATATGTGGAGCCCAAGATTTATCCTGATCACCCAGTGGACAGCCAAAATACAATATGTATATCTTCTTTAGATCATCTGAAATCGTGCGCCGCTGTGATTTCGTCACAAATGAACCACACACAAAACAGATACAGTTTGGATGATTGATGCATCTTCTAGGCATGATAATAAGTTAATAAGTACACAAAATAAGTTATCAAGTACACAAATGCAAGGTTTTTGCAACCTTTAAAATAAAAGAAAGGACAACACAACGAAATCTCATAATATACTTGTCGTAATTACTTTAAGCAAACACCACACGTGTATCATCATCATCATCACTGAGTGCCGTCTCCGCAACGAAGGTTGGCTACCATGGAGCGCCATTTTGCTCTATCTCTTGCTTTGATGGTGCAGGTTGTCATCGGTTGATTTGTCCATCTTTTGATGTTACTCGTCCATGTTAATCTTGGTCTGCCTCTGCCTCTTTTACCTTGTATTTTCCCCTCCAGGATCACTTTCAGTAGGCTGTTGTGTCTTTTAACATGGCCTAAGAATCGCATTTGTCTTGTTCTAATTGTGTTCAGAAGTTTCATTTTTAGTTGTTTTAAGACTTTGTCATTTGTTTTCTTTTCCTTCCATCCAATTCTACCTATTCTTCTATATATCCACATTTCAAAGGCTTCAATTCTCTGTTCTACAGATACACGTGTATAAATGGATTTAATATCCTATCGAATACACAAAAATGGTAGCATCGATACTAAATCACGTGACCCGAAACTGAACAAATTTGTAACAGCCAGTAATAAGGTATCGATACCAATCTAAATAAAACATTGTACTCGATTTGTGGTCATCACCACTGTTGAAATATATTATAATTAGCTATAAAAAAAAAAATGTTACGTGGTAGAAAAAAACTAAAGACAGATTTGAAATCAGCTAACCAAATACTACAAAACCCATATAAAATTATCTGTGATGATTTTTGTGTGTTGCCTTGTGTAATTAACTGTCAAGATCGAAAGTTATGGAGAGACACGATCACCTACACCAGCAGGCATAGTACTTGATGATGGTACTTAAGTTAGATTTACTTGCATCAGGTTTTTCTGTCCCTGATCTGTGTTCACTTACATAGCTCCGTGTCAGATTATGCACTTCAGAAAATCAGTTTAGAAGGATACATACGTAGGGAGGTCAAAAAGTAATGCACACCAATTTTTTTCTCGGAAACTATTCGGGCAAAATGTGTGAAATTTTCACAGATTGTAGCTGAACATCCCCTTTACACTACCTATTTTTCAACATAATCTCCGTCCAAGCGTATTGCCTTACGCCAACGCGAAACAGGTCATGAATGCCTCGTTTGTACCAAGTTTTGTCCTGCTCGCGTAGCCATTTTTTAACTGCACGGATCACATCCTCATCATTGTCAAAGTGTGTCCCACGCAGGAATTTTTTGAGTGGTCCAAACAGATGGAAATCTGAGGGAGCCAGATCAGGGCTGTAAGGAGGATGGGGCAGTACAGTCCAACCAAATTTGTTGATTGCTTCCCGTGTTACCAGACTTGTGTGAGGGCGTGCATTGTCATGTTGAAGCAACAAATCTGCAGATGGCTTATTAGGCCGAACTCTGTGGAACCGATTTTTGAATTTTGTCAGTGTATTGATGTAAGCTGTCGAGTTGATTGCCTCACCTCTTGTCATTACATCAACAAGAATCACACCATCAATGTCCCAGAAGACAGTGATCATCACCTTTTCGGCTGATGGAGATGTTTTGAATTTTTTTTCTTTTTGGTGACTGCGGATGATGCCATTCCATTGACTGCATTTTTGGCTCATAATAATGTGCCCACGTTTCGTCACCGGTAACAATTTTGACAAAAACATTTCTCCTTCAACACCGAAACGCTCCAACAATTCAGAACAGAATGTTTTCCTTTGAACTCTGTGATCATTTGTTAGGCACCGAGGGACCCATCGAGCGCAAATCTTTGAATATCCGAGAGTTTTAACAATTGCGATTGCACTTCCCTTGCTGACTGTAAGCTGCAATGCCAATTGCTGACTAGTGATACGCCTATCCTTACGAATAATGGCATCAGCCCGGTTTAACATGTCTGTGCTGGTAGCCGAGGCAACACGTCCAGAACGCGGTAAATCATGCAGCTCCACTCGTACACTTTCTGCAGCTTTAATTCTCTGAACCCAGCGACTAACTGTGCTCCTATCGACTGCAGAACATTTGTACACTGCACACAGTCGTTTATGAATGTTTGCCACAGTTTCTTTTTCCGCAACCAGAAATTCTATGACAATTCGCTGTTTGTAACGGACATTGTTGACAAGCTCCATTTTAACGGTTCATAGATTGCGTAATATTTATCAGAATGCTGTGCAATTTGGTGCACATAATTGGAACATGTAATATTCCAAGTGTGCAAAATTTCATATTCCTATCTTTATTATTAGCCGAGAAAAAAATTGGTGTGCATTACTTTTTGACCTCCCTTCAGTAATAACACATATGCATGTTCTTCAGTGCACTGTCATCGTTTTTGATGTTTTCTCAGCGCTTCTAGCGTATGTTTGCTATCAGCAAGTGCTCTTATTCTAAATTCTCGTACATAGAACTACCATAACTGTACCCGGGCACTGTGTTCTTTAAAACGCAAGCAAGATCTCAACACAAAGCACGAACCTCGCTGTACCGGAAACTGTGGATATGAGAACATCGTTACCCTTTACCTATCAATAATTTTTTTTTTAAACAAACTTCTCGAAAAGGACTCTTGGTCTTTCCTTGTTATGTCTCTTTCTTTCTTTCTTTCGTTATTTCTTACTTTCGTTCTTTCTTTCTTTCTTTCTTTCTATTTTATTTGTTCCGTTATTCAGTTTCCCTCTTCTTATCTCTCTCTCTCTTTACTTTTCCTTCCCTAACCACAACTATATTTCTCTTTCACTGTATCCCTCGCTACATTATTTACCATCCTTGTCCCTCTAATTTCCTCTCTTCTTTATCTCTCCATACTGTCAATTCCTCTCTCCTTTACCTGCCCTTTACCCTTCTCCTTCCACTTCTCCTATCTGTCTCTTCTACCCACCATGTCTGATCTCCCTTTCACAAAACTAATTCGTTGTCGACAATAAAACTGCTCTGTAGCAAAGCTCAGTGCTAGAAGGTTTACACCACGTGAATGATTTCTACTTATAAACGTCACAGCTATTTGGTGAATTCTCTCTCTCTCTCTATCTCTCTCTGCCTATTTATTTCTCTCTCTGCCTATTTATTTCTCTCTCTGCCTCTACCCCCCCCTCTCTCTCTCTCTCTCTTTCTCTCTCTTTCTCGGTGTGTTTCGGCTCATTTGATTCACGTTAACCGAGCTCTGTCGAGTATGTTATGCTGAACCCGTTGCCCGTTCTCACAAAATGCACTTTGATTAATGATTGGAGCAATCGATAGCATGACATTCAGGCAGACCACAACATATGGGGGGGCAAACGATTCCCTCGTGTTCGCTTGTTATACGCGGACCCTACGATCCTTGTTCCAGTATTCGTACCGAGGTGACACCCGGTTTCTCGACTCTCACAGCTGATCAGTCAGTGACCACTGTTGCTGCCTCTTTACTAACCTTAAGAGAAGGTCAGTAAGCCATTAAAGACAAGAGTGAGAAGATATGAGACATTGTACAATTCGGTTCGCTACTGGGTTTTTTTAGTTCTCTTTAAAGGTTAGTGGATTTGAATATAGTAACTGTACACTATTTATTTTTCTTATCCTTCATCTTTTTCCCATCTTCCTTCTTCTTATCCTGTTTCTTTTTCCTCCATCTTCTTCATCTCCTCCTTCTTCTCTCCTTCTTTTTTTTGTGTCCTTCTCCTCCTCCTTTTTCTCTCCTTTTTTTTTGCTTCCTCCACCTCCTTCTTCTTTTATTGCTTCCTCCTCCTTCTTCTTCTCTCCTTCTTCTTTTTCAATTTCTCCGCCTTTTTCTTCCTTTTTCTCTTTCTTCTTTTCCTCATATTTCTCCCCTTCCTTCTCCTACTTTTCTCCTTATACTCAAACCTCATATTCTTTTCCTCTTTCACCTCCTCCTCTTCTTCATCCACTTACCTCATTTTGCTTCTTTTTTTCTCGTCCCCTCATTCTTCTTTCCCCCTCCTCCTTCGTCTCTTCCACCTCCTTCTTCGTCTCCTTCCTCGCATTCTTCTTTCTCTCCACGTCCTTGTTCTTTATTCCTTCATTATGCTTTCAATGTCGAGGGACTTACGTGCGTAGTTTGCAATATAAGTCGGCCTCTTCATCCATCACATTTCCCAGTGTTTCTACTATTCCCTATATCCATCCCCTTTACAAGAGCATCCCCTCATTCTGTTGTCTTCGTATCTCTTGTTGATTGTTGTGTAAAAAAAAAGTGTACCCCCGTCACGCCAAGTGGAGGCGTATAAGGAATATGATGTTAGTGACCATAAATTTTACAGACCTTCGGCACATGATTTTTGGGGTAATGTGGTCGGTATTACGCCCGTGCCGCTATACTTTCCCAGAAAAAAATCAGGTACCCATTTAAGGCTGAGTGAACCCGGAATCCGTCGGTTGGGATCGAACCCTACCCCTTGTCCCGTGTAGTCCAGTTCACTAACCACTGAGCTATCGCGGCTCCCTGATATTTGTGTGGACTATGTTTATTTATTTTTTTTTTTTGTACAATCTTGTCAGGTAGCCAATATATGAAATTTATTCTCTCTTTATTTATTCGATTGCGGGGATGATCCCTAACTGCCTTCTAATTTCTTCATTTCCAAGTTCCTCTCTGAAACTCTCTCACAACTCGTCGTATACATTTCCTTCCGATGATTTTGTTGTTGTTACTGTTTGTTGTTACTATATTGAACATAAATGGTAAATGATGTTGAAAGTTACAATTTACACACTGTGCGACTGATAAATATCGTATTTTGTTATCGTAATTTTGTTACACAATTTTTACTTTAAATATTATGTCCCCAATGTCCGTAAGTGCATAGTAAGATAGTGAACGAAATCATTCCCATAGTCTTAAAGTATCACAAATTGCATACACTTTTTCAAATATCACTTTTAGCGTTGGCAAATTGGGAGCCGCGATAGCGGTTAGTGAACTGGACTACAAAGGACAAGGGGTAGGGTTCGATCCCAACCGACGGCTTCCGGGTACACATAACCTTAAATGGGTATCGGATTTTTTTCTGGGAAAGTAACGCAGCACGGGCGTAATACCGACCACATTGCTCCAAAATGCATGTGCCGAAGGTCTGTAATGTATAGGTTCACTAACACCATATTACCTATACGGCACTCGGCATGACGGGGGTACTTTACTTTTTTTTTATACCATACAATTAGAAGGAGTTATACCTTACAATTAGAATGAGTTATACCTTACAATTATATAGAAGGAGTTATACCTTACAATTAGAAGGAGATATACCTTACAATTAGAAGGAGCTATACCTTATAATTAGAAGGAGCTATACTTTACAACTAGAAGGAGCTATACCTTACAATTAGAAGGAGTTATACCTTACAATTAGAAGGAGATATACCTTACAATTAGAAGGAGCTGTACCTTACAGTTAGAAGGAGCTATACTTTACAATTAGAAAGAGCTGTACCTTTCAATTAGAAGGAGCTATACCTTACATTTAGAAGGAGCTATACTTTACAATTAGAAGGAGCTGTACCTTACAATTAGATGGAGCTATACTTTACAATTAAAAGGAGTTGTACCTTACAATTAGAAGGAGCTATACCTTACATTTAGAAGTAGCTATACCTTACAATTAGAATGAGCTATACCTTACAATTAGAAGGAGCTATACTTTACATCTAGAAGGAGCTATACCTTACAATTAGAAGGAGCTGTACCTTACAATTAAAACACTTATGCGGTTAAAATTTAAATTTTGTATCCCGGAAACTCTCACTTTTGCCCCTCTTTTTTGCTTCGAGCATTAACTACTAAAACATCATTTGTACATAAATCTTGACTTTAACTAGAAATATAACTTTCTTGTGTCTGGTGTCATAAAATAAAACCACTCGAAGAAATGTTACTTTCTATGTTACATTCTACAAAATAAAACCACTCCCGTGATATCAATTTAAAGAAAGAGAGGAATGTACCAGGCTCGGAACATCTTCAAACATAAACGCTGCAAAATGTTCAAGACTAGAACTATAATGCTACCTTCAGAATGAAAACAAACAGCTGTGAACAGACTTGAATATATCTTGTTGTCTCTAGCGAGTCCTTGACGGTCGTGATTTCTCCTTATATCCTCCCTCCTCTATATTTCTTGTCTCTAGCGAGTCCTTGACGGTCGTGATTTCTCCTTATATCCTCCCTCCTCTATATTTATTGTCTCTAGCGAGTCCTTGACGGTCGTGATTTCTCCTTATATCCTACCTCCTCTATATTTCTTGTCTCTAGCGAGTCCTTGACGGTCGTGATTTCTCCTTATATCCTACCTCCTCTATATTTCTTGTCTCTAGCGAGTCATTGACGGTCGTGATTTCACCTTATATCCTACCTCCTCTATATTTCTTGTCTCTAGCGAGTCCTTGACGGTCGTGATCTCTTCTTATATCCTCCCTCCTCTATATTTCTTGTCTCTAGCGAGTCCTTGACGGTCGTGATTTCTCCTTATATCCTACCTCCTCTATATTTATTGTCTCTAGCGAGTCCTTGACGGTCGTGATTTCTCCTTATATCCTCCCTCCTCTATATTTCTTGTCTCTAGCGAGTCCTTGACGGTCGTTATTTCTTCTTATATCCTACCTCCTCTATATTTATTGTCTCTAGCGAGTCCTTGACGGTCGTGATTTCTCCTTATATCCTCCCTCCTCTATATTTCTTGTCTCTAGCGAGTCCTTGACGGTCGTGATTTCACCTTATATCCTACCTCCTCTATATTTCTTGTCTCTAGCGAGTCCTTGACGGTCGTGATTTCACCTTATATCCTACCTTCTCTATATTTCTTGTCTCTAGCGAGTCCTTGGCGGTCGTGATCTCTTCTTATATCCTCCCTCCTCTATATTTATTGTCTCTAGCGAGTCCTTGACGGTCGTGATTTCTCCTTATATCCTCCCTCCTCTATATTTATTGTCTCTAGCGAGTCCTTGACGGTCGTGATTTCTCCTTATATCCTCCCTCCTCTATATTTCTTGTCTCTAGCGAGTCCTTGACGGTCGTGATTTCACCTTATATCCTACCTCCTCTATATTTCTTGTCTCTAGCGAGTCCTTGGCGGTCGTGATCTCTTCTTATATCCTCCCTCCTCTATATTTATTGTCTCTAGCGAGTCCTTGACGGTCGTGATTTCTCCTTATATCCTCCCTCCTCTATATTTATTGTCTCTAGCGAGTCCTTGACGGTCGTGATTTCTCCTTATATCCTCCCTCCTCTATATTTCTTGTCTCTAGCGAGTCCTTGACGGTCGTGATTTCTCCTTATATCCTACCTCCTCTATATTTATTGTCTCTAGCGAGTCCTTGACGGTCGTGATTTCTCCTTATATCCTCCCTCCTCTATATTTCTTGTATCTAGCGAGTCCTTGACGGTCGTGATTTCACCTTATATCCTACCTCCTCTATATTTCTTGTCTCTAGCGAGTCCTTGACGGTCGTGATTTCACCTTATATCCTACCTCCTCTATATTTCTTGTCTCTAGCGAGTCCTTGACGGTCGTGATTTCACCTTATATCCTACCTCCTCTATATTTCTTGTCTCTAGCGAGTCCTTGACGGTCGTGATTTCTCCTTATATCCTACCTCCTCTATATTTCTTGTCTCTAGCGAGTCCTTGACGGTCGTGATTTCACCTTATATCCTACCTCCTCTATATTTCTTGTCTCTAGCGAGTCCTTGACGGTCGTGATTTCTCCTTATATCCTACCTCCTCTATATTTATTGTCTCTAGCGAGTCCTTGACAGACTTGATCGCTTCTTATATCCGCCCTCCCCTATTTTTTGTGTCCAGACCAATATAATATTTGATGTAGCCGAAATATGTCAAATTTTGTTCTTAATGAAATTCACTAGTCATTTGCGACAAATAGAAAAAGGAAATGAGTAAACTAAAACAGTGACGTTTTTTTTTTTTTTTTTTTTTTTTTTTTTTTAATATTTTACGGTGTGGACCACATATTGAAAACCCAGGATGAAGACGTAACAAACTGTAACTGTTTCCTTGATTTCTGGTGGAAATGTTAGATCTGGCCCATCCATGAGGCACGCTAATGCTAGTCGGTGTCCGCTTAGCGCAATCGATAGGCGGTTGGCTTACCACGGCAACAGCCGGGGTTCGTACCCTGGCGAGGACACCTGGGTTTTACTAATTCCCTAAAAATTAGTACCTCTGAAGTCGGAGTAAATCTGCCTGCATGGCGAGGGGCATCCTATAATGGGATAAAACAGACTTTACACGCAAAATTCAGTCCCACAAAATTGAGTGGGTGGGACTTCGTCAGAGGTCAAAGCTGACGAAAGCGAACGAACGAACGAAACGCTAATGCTAGGTCTTTTATATCAAAGGAGACCTTTTTTACGGTCTATGGCTTTCCTGACCTCGTTAACCAGTCTGGATTTTACTATTATCGGAAAACATCCATCCTAGAGCTAAAATAGAGATCTTATCGGTATCGGCTGTGGGACGCTGACTTTATCGTGTGCCTGTGTGTCACGTAGCTCGAGCCTGCTGAAGATAGAAGCTATAACGATAAGAACTGGTCCACTCATCATCATCATTATCATCATCATCGAGTGCCTTCTCCGCAACGAAGGTTGGCTACCATGGAGCGCCATTCTACTCTGTTTTATTGCTTTGATGGTGCAGGCTGTCATAGATTGACTTGTCCATCTTTTTATTTTACTCGTCCATGTTAGTCTTGGTCTGCCTCTCCCTCTTTTACCTTGTATTTTTCCTTCCAATATTACTTTTAGTAGGCTGTTGTGTCTTTTAACATGCCCCAAAAATTGCATTTGTCCTGTCTTAATTGTATTTAGTAGTTCTCTTTTTATTTTTAGTTGTTTTAAAATTTCATCGTTTGTTTTCTTTTCTTTCCACCCAATTCTACCTATTTTTCTATAAATCCACATTTCAAAAGCTTCAATTTTCTGTTCTGTTTTCTTTTCTAATGTCCATGTTTCTGCACCATACAGATATATTGAGAAGATGTAACATTTTGCCATTCTTAGACTCAGCCCTGCTGATAACAGTTTTGTTGTTAGTATATTTTTCATGGCATTAAAATTACTTTTTGCCATACCTGTTCTTTTGTTTATTTCAATTTTACATTTCCCATCATTGGTTATAGTATGTCCCAGGTAGTTGTAGCTCTGCACTGTCTCTAGATGTATTCCCTCAACTGTGATATTTAATTGTAGGTCTTGAGAATTTTCTTTGTTTATGATCATAGTTTTAGTCTTTTTGATATTCATTTCTAGTCCATATTTTTTGCTTGTTATGTTTATTTCATTAAGTAATTGTTGTAGATCTTTAGGATTTTCTGCTAGTAGTACAGTATCATCAGCATATCTTAGGTTATTGATTATCTTTCCATTAATTTGTAGGCCTGGCGTCTCTGTGCTGTTTTGAAAGATTTGCTCAATGTATAGATTGAACAAGCTTGGTGATAGGATGCATCCTTGTCTTACTCCTCTTTTTATGTCCATGGGTGTAGAGTTCTCCTTGTTATATTATATTATTGCTGTTTTACTCCCAGTACAAATTACATATTAGTCGTATGTCTGTGTCGTCTAGATTTATTTCCTTAAGGTAGTCTATTATAAGTTGGTTATGGTTCTATTGAAAGCTTTGGTGTAGTCTATGAAGCAGACATATTTTGGTTTGTTTTTTCAATGTACTTTTCAATCAATGTTCTCAATGTAACTATGGCTTCTTTTGTGCCACTGTTTTTCCTGAATCCAAATTGTTGCTCATCTAATTCAGTATTGATTTTATTCTGAATCCTTCCCTGTATAACTTTTAGTAAAATGTTTGTTACCTGGCTCATTAGGCTTATTGTTCTGAAATCACTGCATTCAACTGCACTCAAGTCCACTCAAGTTATGTTTAAACTGGTACTATAATTGATGGACTTACATGGATCAATAACATGGACAAGGGACAGACAAAAGAAAAGAATATTGGAGGCCTAAACAGACTTGTAGATTTACAGAAGACTAGAAAAGAATGTGCGCACGGAAAAGAAAACATAACGAAGTTCTGAAAGAAGTACAAATGAAGAAACACTTTTCGAATTGTTATATTCGATCTATATAAATAAAATGGGAGCCGCGATAGCTCAATGGTTAGTGAACTGGACTACAAATGACAAGATGTAGGGTTCGACACAACCGAAGGCTTCCGCGTTCACCCAGACTTAAATGGTTACCGGATTTTTTTCTGGGAAAGTAAAACGACACGGGCGTAATACCGACCACATTACCCCAAAAATCATGTGCCGAAGGTCTGTAAAATTGATGGTTACTAACACCATATTCCCTTTACGCCACTTGGCGTGACGGGGGCTCTTTACTTTCTATATAAATAAAATACTTGTGGTGGTTAGTCAAAATAGAACCTAACCAACGATCACAAGTTGTCAGCAACTTGACCTCAAGGCCAGAGAAAGATCAAGAAATGAATAGACAATATGGCAGAGTACCTACATCTCTCGGAGGACGGTGGGTTGGAAAGTTGAGGATGCCATGACGTAATGAGTGATTGCATTACAAATTAAAAAAAAAAACAATACATCATGAGCTCTTTGCTTCCTAACTTTTAGGTTGAGCTTTAACCTGATCAATAAACGACATATATTTACTCATTGGATGAAAAGAAAAGAAAACAAACGATGAAGTCTTAAAACAACTAAACATGAAAAGAGAACTGCTAAGTACAATTCAAACAAGACAAATGCAATTTTTGGGCCATGTTAAAAGACACAACAGTCTACTAAAAGTAATCCTGGAGGGAAAAATACAAGGTAAAAGAGGCAGACCAAGACTAACATGGACGAGTAACATCAAAAGATGTACAGGCTAGCCTATGACAACCTGCACCGTCAAAACAAGAGACAGAGCAGAATGGCGAACCTTGGTTGCGGAGATTGCACTCGATAATGATGATAATTTACTCATGTAAGTATGTATGTATTTTTTATGTATGTACGTACGAACGTATGTACGTATGTACGTATGTATGTATGTATGTATGTATGTATGTATGTATGTATGTATGTATGTATGTATGTATGTATGTATGTATGTATGTATGTATGTATGTATGTATGTATGTATGTATGTATGTATGTACGTATGTATGTATGTATGTATGTATGTATGTATGTATGTATGTATGTATGTATGTATGTATGTATGTATGTATGTATGTATGTATGTATGTATGTATGTATGTATGTATGTATGTATGTATGTATGTATGTATGTATGTATGTATGTATGTATGTATGTATGTATGTATGTATGTACGTACGTATGTATGTATGTATGTGTGTATGTATGTATGTATGTATGTATGTATGTATGTATGTATGTATGTATGTATGTATGTATGTATGTATGTATGTATGTATGTATGTATGTATGTATGTATGTATGTATGTATGTATGTATGTATGTATGTATGTATGTATGTATGTATGTATGTATGTATGTATGTATGTATGTATGTAGGTATGTATGTATGTATGTATGTTTTTCGTTCGCCAGCTTTTTACCTCTAACGAAGTCCCTAGAGACTAGAAACTGCATGTTGCGTGTTAATAATTTGTTCCCTGACAGTTGTGTGCACAGGGGTCCTGTAGCCAGGATTTGAACCCACAACCTCTCTATCTCAAGGCCGGCATTTTGCCTCCAGACCAACCAGTCACTGTATGTATGTATGTATGTATGTATGTATGTATGTATATATGTATATATGTATATATGTATGTATGTATGTATGTATGTATATGTGTATGTATGTATGTATGTATGTATGTATGTATGTATGTATGTATGTATGTATGTATGTATGTATGTAGGTATGTATGTATGTATGTATGTATATGTATGTACATGGATATATAGTGAATAGTGTCGCTTAAAGTATTGAAACTCACGATGCGAGGCGGCATTCCTCAACTTCACAGAGCGTTACTCTGGTACCCATTTCTGCCAGCGCTGAGCGGCTACCGCGGGTTTTTTTTTTCAACTACAGGCACACCACACACTGCTTCAAACGGGAATCGAACACCGGTCGTCCGGACGTCGGTGGTCCAGTCGAGCGTTTTTTACAACTAGGCTACCGAGGCCCCCATAGGATAGAAGGTGTGGATAGAAGGTGTGGATAGAATGTGTGGGTAGAAGATGTGGATAGAAGGTGAAGATGGAAGGTGTGGATAGAAGGTGAAGATAGAAGGTGTGGATAGAAGGTGTGGATAGAAGGTGTGGGTAGAAGGTGTGGATAGAAGGTGTGGATAGAAGGTGTGGATAGAAGGTGTGTATAGAAGGTGTGGATAGAAGGTGTGGATAGAAGGTGAAGATAGAAGGTGTGGATAGAAGTTGTGGATGGAAGGTGTGGCTAGAAGGTGTGGATAGAAGGTGTGGATAGAAGGTGAAGATAGAAGGTGAAAATTGAAGGTGTGGATAGAAGGTGTGGGTAGAAGGTGTGGATAGAAGGTGTGGATAGAAGGTGAAGATAGAAGGTGTGGATAGAAGGTGTGGATAGAAGGTGTGGGTAGAATGTGTGGATAGAAGGTGTGAATAGAAGGTGTGGGTAGAAGGTGTGGATAGAAGGTGTGGATAGAAGGTGTGGGTAGAAGGTGTGGATAGAAGGTGTGGATAGAAGGTGAAGATAGAAGGTGTGGATAGAAGGTGTGGATAGAAGGTGTGGATAGAAGGTGAAGATAGAAGGTGTGGATAGAAGGTGTGGGTAGAAGGTGTGGATAGAAGGTGTGGATAGTAGGTGAAGATAGAAGGTGTGGCTAGAAGGTGTGGATAGAAGGTGTGGATAGAAGGTGAAGATAGAAGGTGTGGATAGAAGGTGAAGATAGAAGGTGTGGATAGAAGGTGTGGATAGAAGGTGAAGATAGAAGGTGAAGATAGAAGTTTGGATAGAAGGTGTGGATAGAAGGTGAAGATAGAAGGTGAAGATAGAAGGTGTGGATAGAAGGTGTGGATAGAAGGTGTGGATAGAAGGTGAAGATAGAAGGTGTGGATAGAAGGTGTGGATAGAAGGTGTGGGTAGAATGTGTGGATAGAAGGTGTGGATAGAAGGTGTGGGTAGAAGGTGTGGATAGAAGGTGTGGATAGAAGGTGAAGATAGAAGGTGTGGATAGAAGGTGTGGATAGAAGGTGTGGGTAGAATGTGTGGATAGAAGGTGTGGATAGAAGGTGTGGGTAGAAGGTGTGGATAGAAGGTGTGGATAGAAGGTGAAGATAGAAGGTGTGGATAGAAGGTGTGGATAGAAGGTGTGGATAGAAGTTGAAGATAGAAGGTGTGGATAGAAGGTGTGGGTAGAAGGTGTGGATAGAAGGTGTGGATAGTAGGTGAAGATAGAAGGTGTGGCTAGAAGGTGTGGATAGAAGGTGTGGATAGAAGGTGAAGATAGAAGGTGTGGATAGAAGGTGAAGATAGAAGGTGTGGATAGAAGGTGAAGATAGAAGGTGAAGATAGAAGTTGTGGATAGGTGTGGATAGAAGGTGAAGATAGAAGGTGTGGATAGAAGGTGTGGATAGAAGGTGAAGATAGAAGGTGAAGATAGAAGGTGTGAATAGAAGGTGAAGATAGAAGGTGTGGATAGAAGGTGTGGATAGAAGGTGTGGATAGAAGGTGTGGATAGAAGGTGAAGATAGAAGGTGAAGATAGAAGGTGTGAATAGAAGGTGAAGATAGAAGGTGTGGATAGAAGGTGTGGATAGAAGGTGTGGATAGAAGGTGAAGATAGAAGGTGAAGATAGAAGGTGTGGATAGAAGGTGAAGATAGAAGGTGAAGATAAGTGTGGATAGAAGGTGAAGATAGAAGGTGAAGATAGAAGGTGTGGATAGAAGGTGAAGATAGAAGGTGTGGATAGAAGGTGTGGATAGAAGGTGAAGATAGAAGGTGAAGATAGAAGGTGTGGATAGAAGGTGAAGATAGAAGGTGTGGATAGAAGGTGTGGATAGAAAGTGTGGATAGAAGATGTGGAAAGAAAGTGTAGATAGAAAATGTGGATAGAAGGTGTGGATAGAAGATGTGGAAAGAAAGTGTAGATAGAAAATGTGGATAGAAGGTGTGGATAGAAGATGTGGAAAGAAAGTGTAGATAGAAAAACCAGACAATGTTATCCGGGAGATTTTTACTTTACTTTTGTTAATATTTTATTAACTTTTCAAAATGATATTCTTGTCAGTTATTAATAGACTTAAATAACAGAGTTTGTTACTTCAACGTTTGAAAACTGTTGGTCCCGATCGTGGACCACTTAACCGCCTCTCTCTCTCTCACTCTCTCTCTCTCTCTCTCTCTCACTCTCTCTCTCATCCTCACTCTCATTTTGTACCAGAAATAAGCATCACCGGTAACCACGGTAACTGTGAAAAAAAAATTAAGCATTGCCTCCCATCCCATGCCCGTTACCTAGTAACCACTGTTTCCGCTAGACTTGTCGCGCTGTTACTGAGTTCCAAATGCGTTCCCACAATGCAGTGTTCTCCATCGTTCTTATCAGCAAAAACTTGAAAGCCTTTTAGCGGAACTATATTTGATTCTGTAGATCCTGTTCAAACCGGTATAGGGCAGACACTACAATTGTATTGCTTATCCGTTTGTCATTGAATTACGAAGGCTTTTTTAGATGTCAGGAGCGGAGAGTGAGTGGGTGGGTTTAACTTGTTGAGAATATATATCGGTAATTATGTGTGAGTGTTTGTGTCACATAGTTTGAGAAGTGGGCGGGATAGAGTGTGAAATATAATAGTGGTGATCGAATAACAGATAGTAAGTACAGGATGTAACCGATTGAATGTTTAAGTTACAGTGAAAATATATATATATATATATATATATATATATAATTTACAATGTAACTTCAACATGCATGCGTGTATGACGTATATATATATATATATATATATATATATATATATATATAGAGAGAGAGAGAGAGAGAGAGAGAGAGAGAGAGAGGAAATTGAGAAAAGGAGGGAGACAGTGAATGCGATAATAATAAGTGTGAGTAAAGGACAGAAAGTTAAAATAACATGGCATTAGACTGAACGAAGGAATGAAAGAGAAAATGGGAAAGGTGATAACAAAAAATGGAAATATTGGAGTAACTTAAAGTGAAAGTGAATGTGAATGCAAGAAAAAGTGAAAGGACCGAAAAAGTAATGGAGAAAGAAGAGAAAGATTCAACGTGTATCATGAAAAAGAGAGAGAGAGAATGAGAAAGAGAGAGAGAGAGAGAGAGAGAGAGAGAGAGAGATGAAGGTAAGTCACTAAAAAATAGTCAAGGCGATTAAGAGAAGGAAAAATAAACAAATTCAAAGCCAGAGAAAATGACAGAAAATGTAAGCGAGAGAATGAAACGGCTGGAGCAAACGAGCTCATGAAATCGCTCGGGAGAGGAGCAACTGTTCCCAATGTAAGAAAATCAATAAAAGCACAGTTTGGCTTTCATCGTACACCTCTCTCTCTCTCTCTCTCTCTCTCTCTCTCTCTCTCCTTTACTCAGTCTGTATGTGTGGGGTGGTGTTTAGTGTAAGTAGACATCCCAGTAATGGTACGCCCTGACGCTATTCAGAATATCCAAGCGACCAAGATTTCAGTCTGTTTCCTGAGAGGGCGTTTTGAACTTCCGATTGGGACTTCTCCTCTTCCTCTACCATACCCTTCCTTAATCATGGAATACATTTCCATTTACTATTTTTTTTTTTTTAAACGTGTTTAAATTCAGTAAAACGCCATGTTAGCAAATCTCGAAAAATCGATGTGTATTTTTTATTATTATTCTTAGTTGCAAAGCGAAGCATGAACAGTAGACAAACTAATGAAAGGACGATTAGAGGTCACAGAGATAGGATTTCTCAGAAGAATGCTGCGAGTTCCCTGGACAGCTTAAAAAAACAATGAGGAAGTTCTCAAAGAGGCCAACACAAAAAGGGAGCTCATTAAAAAAACATCAGAAATAAACAATCAACATTTTTCGGGCACATCATGAGAAGCGGAAAATTGGAATACTTGGTTACAACTGGCAAAATACAGGGAAAGAGATCGCGGATGACAAAGAGAGAAGATATTAGATAGTTTGGTGTCATGGCATAGAAAACAGTCAACAACGGAATTGATACGATGCACTTTGGATAGAAATTTGTTGAAGAACATGATCGCCTACGCCAACTGGTACAGCACATGATAATGATGACGATGACGTAGTTACAACTTCCAAAATACAGTGGAAGAGAAATCGTGGACGACAAAGACAGCAGATGTTAGATAGCTTGGTGTCGTGGCATGGTAAACAGTCAACAGGAATGATACGATAGACACAAGGAAATCAATAAGGACAGAGAAGGACATGATCGCCTAATTAAACCGGTATGGAATATGATGATAACTACTTATGTTGTTAATCCGTTCCAAAACATCATCGGTCATGTGTCGTTGTCGTGCCTTATAACGGCGAAGTTAGCCCCGCAGACAACTAGGGCCACGACCACGTGACAGGTTTCAAATCTAGGATGTGATCTCCAAAAATTGTTTACATGCATTATCTTTGACGGAAATGGAGAACTAGTTCAATATGTTGTACAAAAGTTCTTCCTGCTTATATCGTAAAGTTTGTGTATCTTCTGAAATCTCGCAAAGTGGGTGTATCTTCTGAAATCTCATAAAGTGGTGTATCTTCTGAAATCTCGTAAAGTGGGTGTATCTTCTGAAATCTCGTAAAGTGGGTGTATCTTCTGAAATCTCGTAAAGTGGGTGTATCTTCTGAAATCTCGTTAAATGTGTGTATCTTCTGTAATCTCGTAAAGTGGGTGTATCTTCTGAAATCTCGTAAAGTGGGTGTATCTTCTGAAATCTCGTTAAATGTGTGTACCTTCTGAAATCTCGTCAAGTGGGTGTATGTTCTGAAATCTCGTAAAGTGGGTGTATCTTCTGAAATCTCGTCAAGTGGGTGTATCTTCTGAAATCTCGTAAAGTCTAGTTAGGGTCTGATTCTAGTTTAAAACGGTACTGGCGTAATGATGACCAAATGACCCAAAAATGTGCCAATGGTTATAGAAAATATGGACGCCATATTCCTTATACATCGCTGGTACATATGCAGTCTATCCGCACACGTATACATACATACATACATACATACATACATACATACATACATACATACATACATACATACACACATACATACACACATATGGCTAAAAGACACAAGTGAGAGAAAGCGAGAACACTAGAAGTATTTATTGAAAGTGCTCCAAACAATAACATTTCATTTCCTCCTCACCAACCACACAGGACATTATCACCCCTCATTAATTAGCAATTTATGCACATTTCGTTTTATCATATAATATTGACATGTTTCCTGCATTGTGTTCAATTATTAATTTATTATTTAATGTATTAAACTGCTATTTTTTTACCTCAAACCATGTGTTTTTGCTTTTAATTTTCTCCAAATGTGTTATTGTTTTGTGTCTGAAAACGGATTAATTCACTTTCATTACTTCTAATGGAAAAACTGATTTTGACTTCGGAAAATTGAGAACTCGAACAATCTTATTATTGAAGAATTTAAATTCAAATGTACGAAGCACAGAAGAAAGTTGGGAGCCGCGATAGCTCAGTGGTTAGTGAACTGGACTACCACGGACAAGGGGTAGGGTTCGATCCCAACCGACGGCTTCCGGGTTCACCCAGCCTTAAATGGGTACCGGATTTTTTTTCTGGGAAAGTAAATCAGCACGGGCGTAATACTGACCACATTACCCCAAAAATCATGTACTGAAGGTCTGTAAAATATAGGGTCACTAACACCATATTTCCCTATACGCCACTTGGCGTGACGGGGGTACTTTACTTTTTTACTTGCAGAAGAAAGTTGATTCAAAATGGTGGACACTTCCAAAAATATTTCATAGCTTCCAGGAAACAAAAGGACAAGTATAAAATTGAAGATATGTCCTGCCTGAGGATTGGTCACCCTTGCCATAACCATTTGTCTCATTATTTCTGCTCTTTATTCTTACCATTGTTCTCCTACACATTTTGTCATTATGTTCCTGATCTTTCTTTTGTCTTCATTATTTTTCGCGTCTTAATCGTCACGTTGTCACTATCTTTTTCTTTCAGATGTTTCCCTTTATGTGCGTGGTGTAGTGTTGACTGCACTTATAATATTCCAACAATAAAGCATTACAATCATGTTCCATGTATGCTACTGGGTGTCACGTGGTTCTTTCTTTCTTTTCTTTTTCCATTTCTTTTTTTTTTTACTACGATCATACCAACTCACCTCTCGTATTTTCTATTTAATGCATTTATTTCTATTATCTTTATTATTTTTTATTTTTTTTTATTTTTTACTGAGTGTATTTTCATTTTATTTCCAAGCTATCACTGACACTTTGAGTTATCTTCCCTGAAGCTATAATCCGTTTAACTAAAAATTTCTTCCGAAATTCAATAATTGTGTTTATAATTTGATTTGGTTATTTTGTTGCTTGATACATCATGGCATTTTTGGATTAATTCAGGGTTTGCCTTCCCTCTCGATCACATGGCCAGACTAGTTAGTCTGTTACTAGGAGCACCGCTTAGAGGTGGAGTAGAATCGGGATAGTTCATATTCACCGACGTGCGTAGTCAGCTGTGAGTCGCTAACAGCGCTCAGCCCTGGCATTGGCAGGCTTCCTCGTCTCCTACTACGTTATACTCCAGCATTGTGTCGGATCTGACAGGTCACGGGAGAGGTCGTAGGATCTGGTTCATGTCAGTGTTTAATCGGTTAAAGTACGGCTCAGTTTTGGTGTTTCTTGCTCTCTCTCTCTCTCTCTCTCTCTCTCTCTCTCTATCTCTCTCTCCCTCTCTCTCATGAAAGTTTAATATGGCGTTGGATATTCGTGTTTCCGAGCATCACTTTGTTTTCAGGTATGTTATGACTTATTCTATTTTGATTTCCCTAAGCCTTAATGTTAAACTTAGTCATGTTTTAATTAATGTTATGACTAACTTTGTCGTAATACTTCTAAGTCATGGTGTTAAACTTAATAGTATCTTAATTACATTAATGACAAATGTTATTGTTATATCTTAAAGCCATGGTGTTAAACTTAATAGTTCTAATATGACTTACTTCGTCCTAATATTTCCCAGTTTATTGTTCAAATTTTGAGCCACTTTGTTTTGTTATATTCATATGCCAGCTTTATATCTTTACCGTAGTCCCGATGTCCTGAGTTTCGTATAAGTAAAGTGAAGAGCCCCGTCACGCCAAGTGGCGTATAGGGAATATGGTGTTAGTGACCATAAATTTTACAGACCTTCGGCACATGATTTTTGGGGTAATACGGTCGGTATTACGCCCGTGCCGCTTTACTTTCCCAGAAAACAATCCGGTACCCATTTAAGGCTGGGTGAACCCGGAAGCCGTCGGTTGGGATCGAACTCTACCTCATGTCCTTAAGTAGTCCAGTTCACTAACCACTGAGCTATCGCGGTTGAGTTTTGTGTGAATATCACTTTTTTTCTATTTTTCTCTTACCGACGGCTCAGGTGTCCCTCGCCATGCAGGCAGGGTTTCTCCGACTTCAGAGGTACTCTCAATTTTTTTTTCATATGTCTAGAGCTTTGACGTTAGTGCACATAATTTGTTCCCATTAATTATGTCCCGGCAGCGGCAATTGCTGGTCTACTCTTTTCTATTTCCAACTGCTAAGAGCTCTTTAATGTGTACAGAGTGACCAAAGGAACCTCCGGATTGTTGCCTTTATCCGAGTGGGCTAGACATCTGATTTCATTACACAAAGAAAGGGGGAAAGTAAATTCACGAAGAAGAGATTTTACGAGAATATTCACGCATTAGAGGTAAACAATTTGTACCGCCAGTGGTGGGACTATTGAAACTATTGAAAAACAAAGCAATAACTACGGAAGCAAAAAGGGCAATATGCAAATCACATTTTTTACCAACTCTGTGCTATCAGTGCCAGAACTGGACGCTGGACTCTAGAACAAAAAGAAAGATAACGACCACTGAAATGAAACATCTCAGAAGAATGACAGGAAACAGCTTAAGGGACAGAGTAAGAAACACCGACCTGAGGAAGAAACTCGAAATTGAATCAGTCATCGAATACATAAAGAAACAACAGATAAATTGGTTCGGCCATATAACAAGACAAAAAGAACTAACAATGACGCAAAGAGCCATAAACAAACGCTACGAAAATGCCAGATTAAGAGGAAGACCGAGAAAGAGATGGATAAAGGGAATACTAGAGTCACTAAGAGGGATAACACCAGAAGAGGCCAACAGAAGAGCAAAGAATCGCAGATTGTATCTCCCCCTCGACGCCAACGGCAATGGAGGAAGGATAGAAGAAGAAGAATGAGTGGTGGGAATCGACTCCGTGATCTTCTTGTCAAGAGGACAACGTCTTCCAACTAGACCACTCAGCACTCGCTTCAATTTGAGAAGTATTCCAAGTCTTTTACTAGAACTGTTGACCTGTTGTGTTAGTGTGTTGGACCTTCCATTTCTTGAAAACAAACTGTAAAATGTAATGTTTAACACAATTATCTATCAATACAAATATCTTTAAGATGACAGTTGCAATCAGGCGCGGTGCATATCAGCTAACACTAACGTTACCATATGTACCTAATCACATATAATGTTTGGGAGCCGCGATAGCACGGTGGTTAGTGAACTGAACTACAAAGGACAAAAGGTAGGGTTCGATCCCAACCGATAGCTTCCGGTTCACCCAGCCTTTAATGGGTACATAATTTTTTCTGGGAAAGTTAAGCGTTTGGGCGTAATACCGACCACATTATCCCAAAAATCAAGTGCCGAAGGTCTGTAAAATTTATGGTCACTAACACCATATTCCCTATACGCCATTTGGTGTGACGGGGGTACTTTACTTACTTTTTTTACATATAAAGTTTACACAAACACCCTATCGCATATGTTCATACATATTCAGACATTTTTTTACATACAGATTCCATCACTCTCTCTCTCTCTCTCTCTCTCTCTCTCTCTCTCTCTCTCATACACACGTTCTAAACATACACACACAACCACACATATATTATACTAACGTATCATCATCATTAGTCTCGCAACCTTGGCGGTAGTTGGAGTCGCGACCTTGGACCTTCACGAATAATAGCCACTTTTCTCTCATCTCTTAGATGTGACGAAGGTAATAGCCACTTTTCTCTCATCGCTTAGATGTGACAAAGGTAATAGCCACTTTTCTCTCATCTCTTAGATGTGACGAAGGTAATAGCCACTTTTCTCTCATCTCTTAGATGTGGCGAAGGTAATAGCCACTTTTCTCTCATCTCTTAGATGTGACGAAGGTAATAGCCACTTTTCTCTCATCTCTTAGATGTGACGAAGGTAATAGCCACTTTTCTCTCATCTCTTAGATGTGGCGAAGGTAATAGCCACTTTTCTCTCATCTCTTAGATGTGACGAAGGTAATAGCCACTTTTCTCTCATCTCTTAGATGTGACGAAGGTAATAGCCACTTTTCTCTCATCTCTTAGATGTGACGAAGGTAATAGCCACTTTTCTCTCATCTCTTAGATGTGACGAAGGTAATAGCCACTTTTCTCTCATCTCTTAGATGTGACGAAGGTAATAGCCACTTTTCTCTCATCTTTTAGATGTGACGAAGGTAATAGCCACTTTTCTCTCATCTCTTAGATGTGACGAAGCTCAATCTTACATTCTTTACGTCCTCCCTGTGGTTAAAAAAAAAGTAAAGTACCCCCCCCCCCCCATTTTCGTCACGCCAACTGGCGTATAGGGAATGTGGTGTTAGTGACCATAAATTTTACAAACCTTCGGCACATGATTTTTGGGGTAATGTGGTCGGTATTACGCCCGTGCCGCTATACTTTCCCAGAAAAAAATCCGGTACCCATTAAAGGCTGGGTGAAGCGGAAGCCGTCGGTTGGGATTGAACCCTACCTCTTGTCCCTTGTAATGCTCTTCACTAACAACTGAGCTATCGCGGCTCCCGTCCTTCCTGTAGGCCCCAGAATAAAATAAATGCCGTGAAAACATATTTCTTTTTTCTTTTTTTACATTTTACGAAAGGAACGAAACAAAATTTGATTGTGTGTGTGAGTATCAAGGAGCATGTAACAATAAAGAGATAACTTTTAAACCACATTGTGTGTGGATACAAGTTTTCGATAAATTATACTTTTTTAAAAATTTACTTTCTTAAGCTGTTAATATTATCAGGAGATAGAAAGAGAGTGAGAGAGAGAGAGAGAGAGAGAGAGAGAGAGAGAAAAGGGGATTGAATTTGTGGACTTCCTGTTCTAAGACGGTATAAAAGATTGTGTGTTCCATCGATCGCTGCAGGATTTGCGTTTGAAGAGAGATTAACTTCAGCTCTTTAGTGTGGATCGTTAATTAATAATTCGAATAAAAGCATCGGTGGCTGAGTGGATAGCGTGCTCGCTACCTTTCAGAAAGATTGAGGTTCAATTCCAAGAAATGGCGGATTCATTTTCTGATCATAAGGTTCCGGGGTTCACACAGCCTCTAAAAATGGTTACTACGTGTCAGTAAAAGTGGCCCGACGTGATATCTATCGCATCAATAAAAGTGGCCTGACGTGATATCTATCGCATCAATAAAAGCAGCCTGACGTGATATCTATCGCATCAATAAAAGCAGCCTGACGTGATATCTATCGCATCAGTAAAAGTGGCCTGGCGTGATATCTATCGCATCAGTAAAAGTGGCCTGACGTGATATCTATCGCATCAGTAAAAGTGGCCTGACGTGATATCTATCGCATCAGTAAAAGTGGCCTGACGTGATATCTATCGCATCAGTAAAAGTGGCCTGGCGTGATATCTATCGCATCAGTAAAAGTGGCCTGACGTGATATCTATCGCATCAGTAAAAGTGGCCTGACGTGATATCTATCGCATCAGTAAAAGTGGCCTGACGTGATATCTATCGCATCAGTAAAAGTGGCCTGACGTGATATCTATCGCATCAGTAAAAGTGGCCTGGCGTGATATCTATCGCATCAGTAAAAGTGGCCTGACGTGATATCTATCGCATCAGTAAAAGTGGCCTGGCGTGATATCTATCGCATCAGTAAAAGTGGCCTGACGTGATATCTATCGCATCAGTAAAAGTGGCCTGACGTGATATCTATCCCATCAGTAAAAGTGGCCTGACGTGATATCTATCGCATCAGTAAAAGTGGCCTGACGTGATATCTATCGCATCAGTAAAAGTGGCCTGGCGTGATATCTATCGCATCAGTAAAAGTGGCCTGGCGTGATATCTATCGCATCAGTAAAAGTGGCCTGACGTGATATCTATCGCATCAGTAAAAGTGGCCTGACGTGATATCTATCGCATCAGTAAAAGTGGCCTGACATGATATCTATCGCATCAGTAAAAGTGGCCTGACGTGATATCTATCGCATCAGTAAAAGTGGCCTGGCGTGATATCTATCGCATCAGTAAAAGTGGCCTGGCGTGATATCTATCGCATCAGTAAAAGTGGCCTGACGTGATATCTATCGCATCAGTAAAAGTGGCCTGACGTGATATCTATCGCATCAGTAAAAGTGGCCTGACGTGATATCTATCGCATCAGTAAAAGTGGCATGACGTGATATCTATCGCATCAGTAAAAGTGGCCTGACGTGATATTTATCGCATCAATAAAAGTGGCCTGACGTGATATCTATCACATCAATAAAAGCTGCCTGACGTGATATCTATCGCATCAATAAAAGCGGCCTGACGTGATATCTATCGCATCAATAAAAGCGGCCTGACGTGATATCTATCGCATCAATAAAAGTGGCCTGACGTGATATCTATCACATCAATAAAAGCTGCCTGACGTGATATCTATCGCATCAATAAAAGTGGCCTGGCGTGATATCTATCGCATCAATAAAAGTGGCCTGACGTGGTATCTGTCGCATCAACAAAAGTGGCCTGGCGTGATATCTACCGCATCAATAAAAGTGGCCTGACGTGATATCTATCGCATCAATAAAAGTGGCCTGGCGTGATATCTATCGCATCAATAAAAGTGGCCTGGCGTGATATCTATCGCATCAATAAAAGTGGCCTGGCGTGATATCTATCGCATCAATAAAAGTGGCCTGACGTGGTATCTGTCGCATCAATAAAAGCGGCCTGACGTGATATCTATCGCATCAATAAAAGTGGCCTGACGTGGTATCTGTCGCATCAATAAAAGTGGCCTGGCGTGATATCTATCGCATCAATAAAAGTGGCCTGACGTGGTATCTGTCGTATCAATAGAAAGTGGTCATGGAAGTCTATGGTCACTTAAACCATATACCCCATACGCCTAGCAAGACGTGAAGAGACCTTTACTTTTTACTCTACTAATTAGACTAAACGGTCATATAACGGCATTTTCTCCTTAATATAGAATCAGCTCTCCGTTTTTCAACATTCTCCATTTCTTAAAATTGAACCATCCATTAATTGTCAACTTTTACCCTCCTTTACACTTGGACCATCTTTCACGATTCAACATTCATCATCCCTTTCACTTGGACCATCTTTCACGATTCAACATTCATCATCCCTTTCACTTGGACCATCTTTCATGATTCAACATTCATCATCACTTACACTTGGACCATCTTTCACGTTTCAACATTCCCCATCCCTTACACTTGACTATCTTTCACTTTTCACCATTACCTATCCCTTTCACTTGGACCATCTTTCACGTTTCAACATTCATCATCCCTTTCACTTGGACCATCTTTCATGATTCAACATTCCTCATCCCTTACACTTGGACCATCTTTCACTTTTCAACATTTACCCCACCCACCAAACCAAACAGTCACACGTATACCATTTCTTAATCAAAATTTTCCCCCGCCCTTACACATGGTCCATCTAAAAATTTCAACATTCTCCCTTATCACACATGGACCATCTAGCACTTTCAACATTCTCCCTCCATCACACATGGTCCATCTCTCACTTATCAACAATTCTCCCTACCTAACACTTACCCCATCTTTCACCTATCAACATTCTCCCTGCGCATAGCTTTTAAACCGTCTCTCATATATCAAGACGTTTGTGTGTGTGTGTACGTGTGTGTGTGTGTTTCTCTGTGTGTGTATGTGTATGAGTGTGCTTATATGCTTTTTTTTTTTTTTCAAGAAGACCACGCATATACTGCCACATAAAACGGCCACCGCCGCAATAAACCGCAGACGGCACTGTGAGAGAAGAACCCGTTACTTAACGGCTTCAGTGTCAATCTAAATTAAGACCTCTTCCAGGAACCTCAATACCCGGGGAGGCAAAAGTGAGAAAGAAATTAAGAACATTTAATCTAGACAAATGGAAACTGTCGAGAAGTGAGGTTACGTGTGCGCGACGCAAGCATAAAGAGAAAAATAACTTTATAATATTAACATTGATTTCTCTGAGATCTGAAATCTGGATAAATTTTATTATCTGCATTTTTTCCATTAGAGAAAGAGTGGGAGCGAGAGAGAGGGGGAGGGGGGGGGGGGGGGAGAGAGAGAGAGTTTTCCTTATTGTCGTTTTTTCTTCGGTGATAAAACGACTGTCGTTTTAAATTTCAGATCGATTTGATCAATTCCAGTAGTTCTTTTTTTCACCTTATTTGTCAGTTTCCCGCGGCAGTTCGCTTACAGTCTAGGCTGTCTTGTGATTCACTAGTTACCTTCAGCACGAGGTAATTACAAAATGTGTGAATTACTAGAAACTTAGTTGGTACGGGCAACTTGTCTTTCTTGATATAAAATATGACATTTTAATGAATTAATTTACGGAATCATATTAAAACTGGTATGTGTGTGTATTGGTGCCTTGATAGAAGGTTGGTAGCAAGTAATCGTAATTTGTCTGTAATGTTGGTAATGTACGAGTGTATTATGGTGGAGGATGTTTTACTGAGGAAATTCTCTCGTGACCAATATTGGATAGACAGATCCGATCGCAGAGTGAACAAGATGAATTCGTGGTGACTGGCTGGCCTATCTCTTTTCTCCTGCACCTTTTGCATTTTAACAATGACATCAACGCTGCCTCAAATGGTGCTGTGTGTCGTCTTTAAATTTGTTCTCCGTGTGCTATGATCCGGTGCTAGAATGTTTCTTTTCCTGAAAGAGAATGCACTCAAGGTGATTGTTTGATTATCATTGTGGGCCGAATACGACGCATAGGGCAAAATTAATAGTTGTCCATGTCTGACGGTCAGCCACTACCTGTTTTAATTCTTGGTTGTTTCTGAGACCCATAGCTGCGCCCGCTTTGATGATTTGGTTATTTTGTTATGGAAGGCCCCGGTATCACTGCAAACGAATTAAAATCCATAATTGCTCAACCGCCCGTGCCAGCGTAATCATCCGAATTAATATCTCATCTCCCAAACAAAGAAAGGTAACTGTAGTCCCCATCGTAGCAGTCTCAGCACACGCCAAAAGACATAAGGCGAAACCGCGCAGAACGTGAACACAGCCAACTGTTCCCTGTCATACGATGTCATCATTCACCGTAAACAATTAGAATATCGAAACAGGATCAAAACGGATGAGACACACAGCTCACGGTGTGCACAGAGCACTTAACTCAGTAGCTCCTGCAACAAGCTGGACTTGGAATATGAGGAAACTGCAACAAGGAACACTTTTCATGCATAGCACTCAATGGTTCCTGCCGCCTATCCACCATATACCGGAAGTTCCGCTTTGATGATGATTCTAGGCATGGTTTCTTTCTGTCTTCCTCGTTTTCTTTTACCTTGTGGTCTCCATATAAGAACCTGGTGAGGTAGCCTTCTAACGTATATTCTGAGAACATGGTTAAGGTAGTTCCATGACACTTTCTAAAGTAATTGGAGACATATTCCTAGGGAACAGGGCAAATAATAGCAATGCTGCTGTATAGCTGGTAGCAGGAGCAAGTATTGGGTGCAACGTACATTTTCAACGTAACAACGTAACCTTGATGTGCCTGTCCTGCTCGTCCTAGATGTAGTAGAGTTTATCTGTGTTTCGTTGTTGGTGTTGTTCTCGTTTTCTGATGAAGGCTACATGCTGGCCGAAACGTCAGTATTTTGTTGTGTTCCTTCTTTTGCAAAGCTGTCACCTTACCTTGTATGAGTGTACATTACACCCCACTACTTGCGCATACATAGTCTTAGTTTGATGTGCTCGGGCACCATTAAATGTGGTTATCTGAAAACTAGATGCAGTCCCATGTTTAGCTGTTGTTATCATCATGTTGACTCGTTGAGAAGGATTGGCTAACTGCCGTGCCTACTCGTGGTCATAACTTCCAAGTGTCTTTCATTTGTTTCACATTACTCCTGAAAGTTCACGAAATGCTTTTGTTTGAATGTTCATTAGTCTTTGTTAGTTCCAATTTCAGCCCACAAGAGAATTTCTCTTAGGACAGCAACTTTACAAACTAATAGACAATGACAGTTTACATAACAGATGTTAGTTCCTTCTATAGTATAATAAGATAACAAAACAGATGTCAGTTCCGCTTATTGTATAATAAGATAAACAGGTGTCTAGACTTGACGTCTTCTGAGACAGTAAACATTGAAATGGATTATAAGAAAAATAACATTTCATTGTGTGGGTGTTCTAAGTACTGAACGAAACAAACGGGACGTGTTTACTGAGTGTAAATATCACGTACAAGACGCACTGCTTCAGAATGAATCGCGACGGGGAAGTTACGATTAATGGGAAGTAGACTTCCTAATATTGGATGGAAACAAAAGATAACAAACGATGAAGTTTTAAAACAACTGAAAATAAAAAGAGAACTACTAAACACAATTAAGACAAGACAAATTAAATTTTTGGGGCATGTTAAAAGACACAACAGCCTACTAAAAGTAATATTGGAAGGGAAAATACAAAGTAAAAGAGGCAGAGGCAGATCAAGACTAACATGGACGAGTAACATCAAAAGAAGGACAAGTTAATCTATGTCAGCCTGCACCATCAAAGCAAGAAACAGAGTAGAATGGCGATCCATGGTGGCCAACCTTCGTTGCGGAGAAGGCACACGATGATGATGATGATGATGAGCCTTCCTAATGAAGATTCAGAATCGGATACAGATAAAGTAAGGAAATGATTAGAGGCCTTGTTGTTATGGGAGAATTAGAGGTATATCAACCTGGTTGTTTTGAGTAAAAAAGAAATAGAGGTAGATCTATTTGGTTCATATCGTCGTCATCATTATCATCATGTGCCATACCGGTTGGCGTAGGCGATCATGTCCTTCCACAACCATCTATTTATCTATCATGCATCGTATCAGTTCTGTTGTTGACTGTTTTTCAGGCCATGACACTAAGCTATCCAGTATTTTCTCTCTTTGTCGTCCGCGATCTTTCTTTCCCTGTATTTTGCCAGTTGTAACCAAATATTCCAACTTTCCTCTTCTCATGATGTGCCCGAAAATGTTGATTGTTTCTTTCTGATATTTCTTAGAAGCTCCCTTTTTGTGTTGGCCTTTTTGATAATTTCCTCAATGGGCTTTTTAGCCGTCCATGGAACTTTCAACATTGGTTCATATATTGTGCCCTATTTACTATAATAATACAGGCCTCCCGAATATCTACACGCTGCTTAAACAACGTAGGTTACGCTGGCTTGGCCATGTACACCGTATGAAAGATGGCCGCATACCGAAATATATACTCTATGGACAACTGGTAGATGGTAAAAGAACTAGGGGCCTCCCAAAACTTCGATTTGTGGATGTGTGTAAACGTGACATGAAGACTCTGAACATAAACCCGGCAGCCTGGGAAGACAAAGCTGCAGACCGCAATCTCTGGAAACACACTCTAAAGGTTCACCTCAAACAAGAAGCAGACAGATTCATAGAGAAAGAGAATACACGACGAAAGAAAAGAACAGGAAAAAAAAACATTTCTAGGGGCGCTGAAAAATCCATAGTCAACTATGACTGACGGAGGCTACTATAGTCAACTGCGACTGACGGAGGCTACTATCGTCAACTGCGACTGACGGAGGCTACTATCGTCAACTATGACTGACGGAGACTACTATAGTCAACTATGACTGACGGAGGCTACTATCGTCAACTATGACTGACGGGGGCTACTATCGTCAACTATGACTGACGGAGACTACTATAGTCAACTATGACTGACGGAGGCTACTATCGTCAACTATGACTGACGGGGGCTACTATCGTCAACTATGACTGACGGAGACTACTATAGTCAACTATGACTGACGAGGCTACTATAGTCAACTATGACTGACGGAGGCTACTATAGTCAACTATGACTGACGGAGGCTACTATAGTCAACTACGACTGACGGAGGCTACTATAGTCAACTACGACTGACGGAGGCTACTATAGTCAACTACGACTGACGGAGGCTACTATAGTCAACTATGACTGACGGAGGCTACTATAGTCAACTACGACTGACGGAGGCTACTATAGTCAACTATGACTGACGGAGGCTACTATACTATTTACTATAAGAACATCAAGGGGGCGATAACCAAGAAAACGAGTAGTGGTGGAATTTTAGAAAAGATAGACATAAAGGTTGGTTTACAAAGATGAAACGCCTAGATCAGTTGCTAAACGAAAACTGGAATTGAGAGAAGAGACATTTCTGTGATGGGTCAAGAAAAGAGAGAAGAAGAAAATAAAAGTGGGCGAACAGAGAGCAATATTAATTAATGAGACGTGTTGATACCATGAGAAGAAAATGCTTGCGTTCGATGTTTTTGTCGGAGAAACTACCGCAGAAACATAGACATAACAACACTCAGAAATATGTTAACGAACAACAGTATAACGTAACATGTTGTTAACAACGGGAATTGAACGCGATTACTCGTCCTAATTGTTGTTTATATTTAGTTATCATCTTCTGTTTCCCGTCGTTTGCAATTGTTTTTCCCGGAGTGAAGTTGTAATACTTTAGTTCCTGTGTAATTTTGGCATGTTTTGTCTTCGAAGTTTTTCCATAAATTTATAAATATTTATTTGTTGTTATTATTTCGGGCGAGTCGACTATAGTTACCAAAGGACCACAGTTTTACACTAGTAACTATAATGTCACAGACAAACTAGTGGCGAGAGAGAAGACAAATTAGGAGGTCAGCCAAGCCTCAGCATCCCTGGAGATGTCAAACTGCTCCCGGAAGCTGTCATATTAACGCTTATCCATCTCGCGGAACTAAATTTATGACGTAGACATGTGTGTAGGTGACGCCCCTGGGTACGCAGATTGCTGGGAAAGAAAAAGCTCTCTTTATATTACATTTTCTCTTAGGAAAAGCCGGTTAATATGTTTGAAACAAGTAGGGACAAGTCATGCAGGCTAGCTGTTTATAGAGGATTGTCGCACGATGATTCGTGTGATGTGAAGGCGGTCCTGTAAGTGATCAGAAGCAGATTAACAATAAATAAAATGGCTGCCTGAACAAGAAAGTTGAGAGTAGTGTGTGGGTGTAACGGTGATTGTGGTGGCAAAGTTTTCATTGCTATAGATAAATGCGAGTTTCGTTCTGTATTTGATGGACCTGGTGGGCGAAGTAATGATATCAATTGGTGTCAACACACGGGACTGACAATTGCAATGATTGTATTTACACATTTGATAAAACATGAGATTTGATAGATTGTGATGTTTGTATGCACTTATTGACGTAACATTGGATTTGTCACATTGGGATGTTTGTGTGTATTGTTAACGTTAACTGATAAAACTATTTGTTTCGTAAAAATACACATTGGATTATTTGTAAATGTTCCTCTCTATCTATTTGTTGACCTTTCGAGCCGTAGCCGGTCCATAGGGCATAGACCCAGATACTCTTTCTCTTATCTAAATTTTTATTCTAGCAGTTTTCAATCCTTGTAAAGATCGTTTATTAAATCTCGCCATTTGTCTCTGTTCTATGCAAGCATCTCTATCTCATTGAGGGAGCCGATTCTTGCTGTCCTTGCCTCTCTTGCCTCTCTGATCAATGTTCTTTTCAGTGTCGCTCTGGGTCGGCCTCTTTTCCTCTTACCCGTTGTTTCCCACATTAAGGCTTGCTTTGTTATTCGGTTATTATCTCTCCTCATCACATGTCCAACATTTGACCACCGTCTTTACTTGATTACTGAAGATATTAGTGGTTGATTGGCGATTTCTCTAATTTCCTCGTTTGTTTTGAATTCGTTCCACGCTATACCAAGTATTTTCCTGAGACATTTATTTTCGAATGCGTTCAACTTTGTTTCTGTCTCTTGTTGTTTTCCAGCTCTCACGTGCATATGTAAGGGTTGATAGTACGTTTGATTTGAATAGTCTAAGTAAATGTTCCATCAGCTGTAAATTAATAAATGTGTCTGAACACGGCGATAGACAAGAATTGATGCCAATCGTTGTTCACAATTAGACTTATTCGAGAAACCAACTAAACGTATTATTATAATTGTGTTTGGCAAGTGATGGAAAATATAATAGAGAAACAAAAAACATATGGATAGGAATGGGAAAAAAGCAATTTTAACAATATGAAAGATATACTCACATAACAGCTTATAACAGCAGAACACAAATTATGAGTAGTAAAATGTTTTTGTATCTACGCATGCAACGTTCTTTTATGGTGCAGAAACAAGGACACTAAGCAAGAAAACAGATAATAAAAGATAAGAGTTTGAATTACAGATTTGTAATAAAATAGTGAGATTTAGGTACAGAAAAAGAAGACAAACAGTGAGGTTTTGAATCAGCTGAAAATGAATAAAGAACATCTTAACCCAAGTCGAATAAGACAATACAATTTGTTTAGGATAATTGAAGAGACACAAGATCGTACTGAAAGTAATTTTGGAGGGGAATTAATAAAGTAGACGTGGCAGAGGCAGTAAAAAAAAAAAGTAAAGTACCCCCGTCACGCCAAGTGGCGTATAGGGAATATGGTGTTAGTGACCATACATTTTACAGACCTTCAGCACATGATTTTTGGGGTAATGTGGTCGGTATTACGCCCGTGCCGCGTCACTTTCCCAGAAAAAAATCCGGTACCCATTTAAGGTTGGGTGAACCCGGAAGCCGTCGGTTTGGATCGAACCCTACCCCTTGTCCTTTGTAGTCCAGTTCACTAACCACTGAGCTATCGCGGGTCCCATGTGGCAGAGGCAGAGCAAGACTAAAATGGAATAATAATGTCAAAATATGGACATGTGACCTATGACAACATGAAGCATCAAGACAAGCGACAGGGTAAAACGTTCCATGTTAGCAAACCTTCGATGTGGAGACGACACCCAGTGCATTAATAAATAATTGACAACATTCTTTGCAAATTATAGACAAAAGTTGACAATGTCTTTTTTGAGTGGAATGTATGTGCTTGTTTTAAAATTGTCTACATATAATTTTATATGAAAACTAATTACTCCTTCAGGTTACCTCATGAAACAGTTTAATCAAACTGCCACGATATCACATACAATTATTGCAAAAGCCATCAACATATTACGTCACTGAACATTTATAAATGATTTTTCTTAAACATGAAGCAAAATTTGATAAGAAAAGTCTGACCATCAATTTGACAGATGTCTCTTCTCATTTGCGTGTCTTTTTAGCTTGTCGTGGCAGCATTGATTCTGGTTTATAAACTATTTCGATTTTTTTGTGGTTACCTCAGATCTTTCTGCTTGTTTATGTTTATAAATTTGTATAGAGTACACTACATACAACTCCATTACACTCAGATCTTTCTGCTTGTTTATGTTTATAAATTTGTATAGAGTACACTACAGACAACTCCATTACACTCAGATCTTTCTGCTTGTTTATGTTTATAAATTTGTATAGAGTACACTACAGACAACTCCATTACACTCAGATCTTTCTGCTTGTTTATGTTTATAAATTTGTATAGAGTACACTACAGACAACTCCATTATACTCAGATCTTTCTGTTTGTTTATGTTTATAAATTTGTATAGAGTACACTACAGACAACTCCATTACACTCTGATCTTTCTGCTTGTTTATGTTTATAAATTTGTATAGAGTACACTACAGACAACTCAATTACACTCAGATCTTTCTGTTTGTTTATGTTCATAAATTTGTATTGAGTACACTACAGACAACTCCATTACACTCAGTTCTCCAACAACTAGAAAATACAATAAATATAGACGATCATTGGAAACAGGTAAAAATATATGGAAAGAGACATGCGAAGAAACACTGGGGAAAAGAGAACGCCAGAATAAGGCATGGATGACAGCAGAGACCCTGGATAAAATTAAAGAAAGAAAGAACAAGAAAGCAGACATAAATAAAAGCAAAACAAGAAGTAATAAA